>CM072886.1:92357921-92367921 GCA_037013685.1 Acridotheres tristis
ACTTTATGAATGTAAAATAAATCCCTCATTTTTAAATCCACCAAGACGTACATTTAACAGCATTGCCTCTATTGAACCTCAATGTGTACTCTATTATTCACACACAATAAAAATGTTAAAATAACACTGAGAGTCTGTCTTTGAAGTGACAAAAGCCAGAAAAATCAGAATTAAAGGTGCAACTCCATCTCCACCTAAAGCCTGTGTGTGCCTTTGGTAGCAGTCTAAACAGGGTTTCTGTCCTTTCTTAGGATGTCATTGCATTCCTCTTTTTTTCTCTCTTTTTTCCTCTCTTTTTTTCTTTTTTTTTTATTTTAAATTTTTCTCCTCTAATGGAGAACGATAGAAAAATATTAAAAGACACTTCAGAGATGATAGTGATTTCTATCTGTCTCAGATTCAGACAGTAGAGCTGCTTAGGAACTTCAATTGACATATTTTTGTAAATAAACAATTGTTAAATTCATCAGGCATTATTTGTTTCTCAATGTCTCCAGATTTACAGAAAAAAAAGAATACCCAATACTGCTGCTTTTTCTGATGGTTTGCACCCACCACCAGTTAGGAAAAGCCCTTTTAAGAATTGGCTGCAATATCGCCAGTTCTCACAAACTGCTTGGCAGCAGAGTGTGGTTTACAAGGAATATAAATTAAAGTATCTACCAAGAGTTTTATAAAGAATCTTTTTTTCCACAATATTCCCAGTTCATTCAACGCACAGGATGGCCCTGCTCTACAAGCCTCATTTGGTGAAGAAATCTTTCACCCTTTAGAATACTTCACACACAAACTTCTCTGACTTTTTCCCCTTCTGGATAATAACTTACACACATGAGAACCAGTTTAATTTTTAAATCCCATGTTTCCCCACAGAGGAAGAACCATAACTAAACAAATTAATTCAAAAATTTGAAAAATACATTTTCATATGATCCATCAATGGGACACAGATTTCTGCTACTTTTCATAATATCACAATGACAATCCTTTAGATGAGCCAGAGGAAATGGAGATTGTGCAAGATCGCAGCAAAAGTTTCTGATGGCAGAAGAACACTAATACATGCCATGTGGAAACTCTTCTTTCTAGCTGAAAACATATAGCATAGTTCATCTGCTTTTCTGTCCCTACATACCTGCTCTCTCTCTCTGCCTTAACTTACATTTTCCTGATCATGTGTTCAGATGTTTTTCTCCTCTCAGTGCCCATTTTTGCCACCTTCCTTGCTGCTACTTGAAATGTCGTACACACAAATGCAACTCTATTCTTACTCTTAACTCACACTGACAAATTTATAGTCAACCGAACAAGGGTGTCTTAAAGTGTAAGAAAATTTAAATTTCCCTCAAAAAATACACTGTATGGATAAAATTAGCATATAGGAAGCTCTTTCCTCTTCACAAGCCAAATTTTCCAAGTATAGTTACACAAGAACCAAGTACAATTGATTTTTCACATTTTCAGGCTTGGAAACCACATAGATGTTCAGCCCTGAAATCTGATGGAATGTTGGATTTACAGAACTTGAATAATTAAAAAATAAGGGAGCAGATAGGCAAGAAAGGGATTTTGAAAATTTCACAGTGATTCTTCAGAACTGAATCCAGACACTTATTAATACAAAGTCTGTGCAGCAGGTATTGATGATATAATTGTACTGATTACCTCACATTTTCTTAATAAGCACCTACCAGAAATACAAGCAGCCTGTATGATATGTAGAGAAAGGAAATAGTCTTACCCTCAACAGTCTTGCAAGTACTTAATCAGACTGGTAAAGCAGTGGGATGAAAAGCTGTGCAATGTGTCAAAAGCAATGCTGAAGTGTGTACCATTTCTACAGGTTACTAAACTGGATTATGACCTTAAATGGCAACTGAAAATCCAACAAGTGAATACATTTCTCTAAGTTCTTGAAGTTTGCAGCATTTATCTGGCTTCATTCTGGTGGCTCAGAACCTGCTGTCAAAATATGTGTATAAATTTTAAAAAGTAATTTCACCACTAAACTGTACCTGTTGTTAAGCCTTAAAAAAAAAAAGGGTGCCAGTAAGTACCTAGCAAAGGACAGTCTGAAACATGCAGTTTTCCTCAGGAAAGAATACTTGCATGAAAGAATTGCACAGTGATGCCTTAAAAACGAAGGGACCTTAGAAAACTGAACAATGTGTGAAATGATGTATCACATTTGTGCAAAAAAATGTATCAACAAATTCAACCCAGTTGTTTGGATGGGTCTAAAAATTTGACTACATCCCATTTTGGACAGCACTCAACGTTTCTTCAGCTGTGAGGGAAAAAAAAGTGTTTTCAAAATTGCCATCACTTCAAGTCTGAGTCCTAACAGAAGATTGTTCTGACTTGTGCATCAGCAATAGGTTACGTGCATCAATTTCTGACCTTTGCTTCAGCTTTGAAATATCACCAATTTCAAATTTACCCATCCTAACACACTGGGCCGAATGCCTCATGTCACAGAAGTGACAAAATTGGCCCATTGCATTCAATACAGCAGCAGAGCAGAGGAAAATGTCGGTCTGTAGCTACAGGTGGCTTAATAATTCCTCATGTGCTATACACATCAGAACAGCACAGATCTGATTCTTCAGTCTCTCTTCTGACTCTGCAGCACACTTTGAGGTGAAATGTAGTGAAAATTTAGTCTTGTTACTTTCTTAACCATTTATACCTCTGAAGAGGGTCAGTTTCTCTGTTGAGGTGGCAGCTACTATTTCTACATCACTGCTTTTCAGAATAGAAGCATACTCTAGATTTGTATCTTCCAAATTAAAAACATTTTTAACATAATCTAGCATAAATTAAGTAGGACTAAAGGCTACTCTCTGTGAGGAAAACAGCAGCGTGAGCCAGCTGAAAGACATGATGCAACCACCAGACATAGCCTCATGATTCCCATTGTATTCATTAAGGCATAATGGAAAGTTTTAAATTTATCATCTTCCACAGTGTTATAATATTCTGTCAATTTTGTAACATTAATCTTGCTCCAGAGCTTTTTATAACATAGAATCACTTAAAATAGTGTCACAGCCTACTGTTTAAAGCACATAAAGGTATGTTTCATTAACACTACTCTGTTTTTACTAGGACAAATATATAATGTAGAAAAATCTGAACATCTGTATATAATAGCAGTGATTCAAAAGCTTTTATCTATAAAACTTACAGATTCATTTGAACACACTTTTTTTCCCTTTACCTAGAGGATGCTAGAACACAGGGATGGAGCAGAAACCCCGGATTAACACAATCTAATGGAATGATGCCATAAAATGGGAAAATTTTTGCAGTTCTGTTACCTTTATCAGTTGTTATCCATCATAAATTTATCAGTTGTTACTGCAGTACATGTGACAATATTTTTAATCAAGAAAAGACTGGTCTACCCAAAAACCGTACTGGAATTTTATTTGATTCTTGTGGAAAGAAATTCTGCAAGATTTTGAATTCTGTATGAGGAGATAAACCACTTGACCAAATGCTCTACAGAGTATTTTACATAAGCACAAGCAGCTCATGGCCTTCAGCTAGATGAAGAATAGAAGGAAAAACTAGAATTGTACGTCAGTCTATGAATTACACTGCATGGGACTCATCCATATGTTTGTAAATATGGATGTAAATATGGATGTAAATATGGATGTAAGTATGATGAGTTTAGTACATCAGATTCAAATCACGAGGATCTTCATGACTGTAAACATAGTCTCTACTATCAAATGTTTGCACAATTTTAAAAGAGATGCAACTACCTTCTGATACCTTATTTGTTCCTACTGTTACATCAAGATGCTATTTACATCCTCAAGACATCTCCAAAGATAGATGCAATTAAACTGAAACTTGTCTTTAGAAATATACTTTTATTTTAACTTTATCAGAACCATTACCTATCTTCTAGGATATTAGAAATTTCCCTCAATATCTTTTGAAAATAGAACAAAAAAAAGTATGAACAAGTATATTTGAACTCAAAAGTGAACTCTGAATGGTTGTTTTTTGTTTCTCAAAGAGAAACATTCTCTATGCTGTAAGAATGGTTTTGATATTTGCCGTCAATTAGGTTTGGGGTTTTTTGGGGTGAGGGTATTATTCTGGATATCTGTGAGGTCTCCACTGTAAGACTAGCAGCTTATAGCAGAATAGCAACGACAACAGTGACTTGTGTCAGCAGAATAAACAAATGCCAATAGCCAATCCAATCAACTTTCAGACTCATGGATGCTTGAAAAACCATGGTAAGCATCAATTTTTAGCTAAGATCTTATTGTCCCCTCTTAAACAGAACATCTACTCATGTAAGAGCTGACCTGTTATTCTAATGTATACTTGCAGGAGATTCTGCTAAGATGGAGTTTACTGTACATGAAATAAATAGTGTAAGCCTTGAGCAGAGTTTTCCCATGGAAATTTTCTCTTCCGGATGGACATCTAACCAGGTCTAGCTAGACTGAAAATTAATCAAATAAAGTGTTTCTAAAGAAACCCCAAAATTCAACCAAACATAAGTAGCAAAAAAAATTTTCTTTCTTTCAGGGTTCTGACTACTCCTATGTTCATGTGTATATAATTTTAAAACATAAAGGAATTGCATCTCTGTATATTCTTCAAGTGCAGGAGAATATCAGTCCTCTTTGCACATTTGCAATCAGGTACTTTGGCAGTTCTCGGGTTTCTTATTTTCCTACCACATTAAAGCCTTTGCATTCTATCCTTCTATTCAAAAAACACCCCAGCACATAATGGCTAGAAAGCAGCAGATGCCAATTCTTACTCTGACCCACAACTAATTTCCAATTTAATTAAAATCTTTATTAAAAATACATATTTTTAAAACTCTAGAGGTCTTTCAAAAGTGATGAAAACTACTCTGTTGCTAACAAATCCAAGGAAATACAATGAGTTTAATTTAGGTCACAGTGACATCAGAGAGGTTTATTTATTGCCAGCTTTGTTGCTTCCAACAAAGCTTTAATCTGTGACATGCTGTAGCTTGTAAAACAGCAAAGTGGTATGGTATCAGAGAAACTACACCATGCCATACATTTCTAAAACGTCTGGTGTCAAGCACATTACATTCAGCAACATCATCAAGAAGAAAGGGAAGGGATTTTTGGGGGATTGTTTTTGTGTTTTCAGTTTACATTTACAGCTGAAACAGCCTTTGAAAATTCCTATGAAGACTTCACATACTGAGAGACAGCTGTTTTTTTGTAGTGGGAGATGATGGGAGTACAATGTTTTTACGAAGCTGAAAATCAGGGCAGACCTTAGGTTTTACAAATGGAAAAGGTGAGAATCAAGGCTTGGTTCTGTGAACTGCAGAGCTCATTCAGTATCAGACAGATACACTTTGGAAGGACAGAAGGGTGAGAAAATCAGGTTTCAGCCCTTGCAGGACAAGGACTGTTTTGCTCATTCAAACCAGGGTTTCATCGGGCTATTATGGGAACAAAGGAATGCAGTGGGCTTTGGGTATCAAAACCCCTCCAACTCCAGATATGTTTGGACATTGACAGCCTGGACCTCCAGCCTTTTGGGAGCACGTTGGGGAGTGTTAAAGCCACTGGGAGCAAACAGAGCCTACAGTGGCCTGCTGAAAAGGTGGCTGCTGGGAATAAGACTGAGAGTGAGGCTTTAACAACTGCTCCGCTTGCCTGAAAAGAAGGTTCCTTTTAATTTTAACCTAATGGGTATTGAGAAGTTTGTGTATTTGTAGTTCAGCTACTTCTTAATTACATTTAACATATGCTACCATACTGCAGACTACTTAAAATATCACACTTATTCAAATCCACATGCCAGTGATCGTTTGTATCTGGTGGTTAATTTAACCTGAGTTCAGTTAGCAATGCGAAAAGTTCACCTGCTTGAGAGAAGCCCAGATTTCCCCATTTGTTCCTAAACCCTCCCAGCATGGTCTAGGTCTGATTAAACGTCAGTTCCAGTGTAACCCTATGCTGCAGTGCTAAAAATCAGACAAATTGCCACTCTAATTTTGACAACTGCATTCTAAGGGTTCATTAGAAAAAAAAAATTAAAATAATAATACCGTTGCTAGCACAAGTAATAAAAATTAATTTGCTATGGATGTGTGGTTAGTATATATATCCTCTTTAAATTGAGAAGAAATAAGAGGGAATTTCCTCAGAGCTAGAATAAGCTAATTTTTTTTAAATCATACTGCTCAGTCAAACAAACATTTTACAGAAAAATAATTATGAAAACTCAGAATTTTTCCTAAATAAGTTTTTATTCAATTAGTGGTTATTTTTTAAAAGAAATCTTTACTTCTTTTTTAAATTTAAATCAAATCATAATAAATAAAACTGTCACGTATTTAAAAAAAAATCAAAAAGAAAAAGAAAGAAAATGGCCTAAAGGAAAAATAAGACTATATGCTGAAAATCACAAACTTGATAAAATAATAATAATATAATAAAAATTGCAACATGCCTTCTATTTCATCTCTGCAGTTGGCACACTACAAATTGGTTTTTACAAAGTTACTTATTTTGGTATTTTATTTAGACAGATATCTGTATAGTCTTATATGA
This sequence comes from Acridotheres tristis, assembly GCA_037013685.1. Lineage (NCBI taxonomy): Eukaryota > Metazoa > Chordata > Aves > Passeriformes > Sturnidae > Acridotheres > Acridotheres tristis. Next base: position 92,364,500 of record CM072886.1, read on the forward strand.
GAATGACTCCTGGTTTGTGATTTTAATAGCTTCTCAGAATAAGAGGCCACAGTTGTCACAGCAGAGCAATACCAACTTATGGTATGATTTTACTGACATCAGTAAAATATCAAACAAACTCAGTTTGACTCAAATCAGCTATAAGCAGTATTTTTTTCCTAAACCTAATATTATTATAATGCGATTTTTCATTATTAGTCCAATTCAACTTGTATTGAAGTCAATGAGATTATACTGAGTTCTCTAAGTATTAGATCAGGCTCTACGATGATGCTGCAGCTACCACAAAACAAGTCTTGTCAAAAGGACTAAGATAAAGTACATCAAGCTTATATTGTTAACAAATTAGTAGTTTATTAAAAAGTGAGTTTCTAAATTCTCATTTACTTTTCATCAGTTTGTTTATTATATCTCAGCTGGTATACTCAAAATAACTGTTCATTTTCATTTTACATGAGTTGTTTCAGTCACTATCATTTTCATGGTTTTGTCCACTGGCATAATATTCACAACCATTTGCCAAAATTACTGGAAGATGCTTAAACTCGACTAAAATATATGCCTTATTACTTCTTGCAAAGGGAAGACTGATACTGACCTGAAATGATTTTACAGTACTTTTAAAAAAATTTCAGTTTAAGCAGTGGTCAAGCTATCAAGACCTCTTTGAGTATTGGTTTTGCAAGGTTCTCTTTTTATTTTCTTGTGATTTAGGCAAAATATCGCAGCACTCAGTTGGCAGAAAATACTGTGTTAGATTGACTTAATATTATTTGTGATAATAGTGGAACCGCAATACAGCGAGAGATGATGAGACTGATATAATTGTTTTAATATAACATGCAAAAATGTTGCACATGTGGAATAGGAGAATTGAGAGCAAAGAAGAATATTATATGTCTGAGAAAACAATGAAAATCCAGCTAAAATTCATGGTCTTTTTAATATTACACATTTTGCTAAAATGCCAAGTGATACTCAGAGCACTGTGGTGAGTCTTAAATCACATATATCCTGCCACTGTAAAAACTGCACATTCAAAAATAATTAAAGCCAATATGTCTAAACCACAACACACAAACTGATGTACAATCTCATTAAAAATATACTGAGATGTCTGTAGAAAGCATCCCAGGATTCAACAGGAAAAATGTCTATTTGGGAGTATTATATAGTATTTATCACTATTTTAATGTAATGCTTATCACTAATGTGCCAGCAGAAGCTTTCTTCTCAGAAGGTTAACTCTTTGAATTAAACAAAAATTAACACATGGAAAGTGCTTAATTGTTGTTCTCTCCCTATTTTTAAACAGAGGAGGTGTGTAACATTACCAAGATATGCATGTATTTTTAATTAAGATTGTATCTTTCAGGGTTGTGATTCCTAAGCCAATTTACTATTTCAAAATGCAGTTCTCCTTCTAAATATAAGCACAAGAGGATCAGAGCATTGTTGCACTAATCATTATGATTTTAACAGCTGTTCATTTATGGTCTCCATCATTTTGGAAACAATAGGAACATGAACAATTGACTTTATGTACAGAAATGTATCCTTCTGCCAGGTACGTTCTCCTAATCGGTCATGTTTCTGTTACGTCTTACCTCCTTATGACCCGGAGATTAATTTTCTTAAGATCGTTCCCATGAATTCTAAAGAAGGTTCATTACTATTTTTTAAATAACGGGTAATACCTACTTTAAAAAAAGTGACACAGAAATCACAAGAAGTCTGTAAATAAGCATTTCCATTGTGCACAATTTTATAGTAAATCTTCAGATTGACAAAACAGTAGATTTTCAGTACAGCAAATTACCTTTATTAAACTACATTTCAGATGTATTTCAATCATATTTTATTACCCTTTAAAATTAAATGAAATCAGAAGATTTAGGAGATTAAATGCCATTAAAAAGGATTAGACTATCTTCCCTATTATAGTGTAGCATTATTTCTACATTTTCTTTTCAGTCTGTCCATACCAAAATATGCCCCTACCAACAACAAAAAAGTATTAGGTAAGTTTAGATTATGGACTGCATATTATTTACTACAAAATAACTCGGAAACCACTCTCAAATAATAATTCTTATGACATATATATTGTGGAGCTCACCATACTTGATCTAAGTAGGTGATCTTACTTGATCTGAGAGGATATTTTCTCATGTCAGGTCTGGTCTGAAGAACAATCAGGCAAATGACAGTGCTTCACCAGTAATAAACCATTACATATCCCTTAACATTTCTGAAAGAAACAAATCTTTCTCAAGCTTAGTGGCACTGAAACTAATACAACCTCCCAGAACAGGATTTTTTTCACTCTCTGTAACTGCTGTCTTTATCAATTAATCTGATAATTCCTATATTCAGGAAGCTTGCTCAGCTATTGCTAAAAAATACCGAATTTTAACATTGGATTTTGAAGGACTCTTATTTCCAGACCTTCTTCCAAACTGTAAGGTTGAGGGTGCTAAACATGCTTGCTCTTCACACACTTATCCCAGGATGTTGTCTGCTCTTTTAGCTGGAAGCAAACCTCTAGTAAATTCCTATTTATCTCCTTGCCAATCAAGAAGTGAATGACTGACAGTAACAGAGCCTTATCTACGACTCCTGTCTGTGGTGCATTCTGCTAAATGATGTCATCGCTCTAGCAAGAGAAAATAAGCAGATTATTACAGTGACTAGAAGCAAACTAAACATTTGGATTTTTGCATGGACAGATTTACACACTGTCTGTCAGATAAAGCACAGTTTGCCTGCTGCTTACACAACAAGAATGTGCCTGACAGCTTCTTCCCAGCTTTAGTATCTGATTACATAAATAGGCCATTCCCCACCATTTCTAAAGACTGACAGTCTGTCTTAGTTTAAAGAGCAATTTCTGACTATCAGCCTTTCTGTCTTGCACATAAGGCTGATTATCATCAAGGCACTTCCTGGAGGTCCAATCAGTTGTTTTTTCTCTTGAACTCAGGACGTTACAAAATTTGTAGCCACAAAAATATTAAGAAAATGAAAAATTCTACTGTAGAAATTTACAGATAGCAATCCAAAACTTACATTCTCCATCACAGTAAAAACTGTGTTGCTGACTTCTAGGAGGATTTAGGTGACCACCTTTTTCATTTTCACAATTACCATATTTGGGGGAAAAGATTTATACAAAGAAGTAAAACAAAACAAACTGAAAAACAAAGAACAAAACCTCACCTACCCAAAAGTAACTCCCCAGCACCATATTAAAAAAAAAAATCAAACAAAAAAAGGAAAACTTCTTCTAAGTCTGTCTCAGAAATTCATAAAGCAGCTTTGTTGTCCAAGTCTGCAGTGGCCCTTCCCAATTTAACTTCAAAACTGTCATAGAAAGGATCTTCATAACCTTTTGTTTGTTTTTGCATTAACTGTGAAACTGT
>CM072886.1:92372921-92407921 GCA_037013685.1 Acridotheres tristis
AGGTGCATTTGTCTCGCAGTTCTATTTCAATCTCTCTGTCATATTCTTGTAATGAAAAAGAAGCATAAAGCACTGCTTTTAATGACAAAATCATGAAAAGTAGCCCCCTATAAAGACAAATTTGTGTGCTGCAGCATCACTACCAGCTCCACCGCAAAGGCTGTTTCAAAGATTGCAGCACCTGATATGCTGTGGCTCTAAACAACCTCCATCCATCTAATTCTTCTGCAAAGAGATGGCAGCTTCATATTTGGCCTATAGGATTCAGGAAGCAAAACCTAAAAACACCCAGCCTTTACTTCTCTCACTCAAATGCGTCGCAGAGCATTGCTGCCTCAAGCATCTGGCCTGAAATCAAGATGCCTAATTGCTTGAAGACAAAGCCAGTGTGCTGATTGTGTGCAGTAAGTTAAGGAATAAACTAACCTAAAGAACACTGCTATTTATAAAAGATGCTTTCATTTTTCTACAAGTTCTTCCTCCAAAGTATTGCCTACATCAGGCCGTGCATATCTTACAACATCTCTAATGTTGACTTCTAAAGCTAACATGGCTGCAGGTTAAAAAAAATCTTATTGCACCACTTTTTGAGAAAATTCAGCAAATATTTCTTTCTGTGAAATCACAGCCCAGATGAAAAAAAAAATAGCAAAACCAGAGTAAGTTTTCAACTGTACACAATGCATAAGCCCAGGCTCTACACTGCGTAAAACACAGCAAAAGTACATTAGTTTCCATTCTTTTACAAATGTTCAAGTTTTAAAAAGTTCAAGTCCTTTTCTTAAAATTCAAAACCATCAATACGTTATTCCTTCTCAACTTTTCATAACAATGACTCACTATGACAATTACGTTCCACAAACACAAAATAAAACTTCAGAGCAAAAGGGTAGCATGACACTGGAGAAGACACACTGTATATTGCAAAGAGATGAACAACTCTGTGGAACATAGTTCCACATTCATACTCTCAAATTAACATTTTTCCTCCAGCAGTTCTTTGCATATAAATTAAGACAGCTTGCTAAAAGGAAATCAGTGGATGGCCACACAGAAAACTTCTTCTTTTGCCCCCAAATGGCAAAAATAAGCAACTTGTACTATTCTATTTATAGTTTTTGCATTTTCCTGCATAAAACCCATAAACACAGAATATTAACCCACAAGTAACCAAAGCTAACCTAAAGGCAGGAGGATTGTGTAGGCAGAAGCAAACCATTAGAGACAAGAGGTTCATCAGGTAGATGGCTCGCAGTCCCCTCCCACCACATTCACATCTTTGATGCTGAATTGTAAGTTTGGGGTTTGTATTCTATTTGTTTGGGTTTATTTTCTCCTGGGTTCTAGGTTCTGCATGCGAAAGTATAATATTGACAATGGTTCAAATTGGTAAGGGAGAATTATCTATGACTGCCAAAAAAACCCCAAAGACAGAAAAAACATGTATCTTTATACTGGCCAAAATCTGGCCACAATGTAGAGTTAAATTGCAAGAATTCTCTTTTCCAGACCACAAACAGAGATAAAGTAATTAAAATAGCTCACTAACCAGAATCAACCCATGAAGTTACACTGTAACTTCCTTTTATTTTCCATGCTTTTTAGATGTATGAATTCATAATAAAAGCAACATTACATCAAGCTATAATATTTGAAATAGCAGTATAAGGTATACTATTGTTGTTACACAAGGTAATATGAAAATATGTTAATTAGGATTTAAGAAGCTACATTAGAAAATAATATTTTATTGAAAACGTTCTATAAGAAAGTCATTAAGTAGACCTATTATTGGCCAAGCTGACCACAAAGTTTGAATACCTTGCTGAATACTACTTATTTTAAGTAGAACCAATAAAGTATAATTTTACTTACAAACTGACCTGGAAAAAACCCCTAAAAACATATAGTTCAGTATCATACAATATCATAAAAAATAAGCTTGTTAAAATTAAAATAGGACTGTATTAGACAGGTACTCCATAAAGCAGCCAGGGAGAAGAACAAATAGAAAAAAAAAATAAAGTATCAGTTAAAATATTGGATGACTGCAAGGTGACAAGGTTGTGAAGCTTTTGAATGACTAACTACTAACTACCTTCATATATGTGGGAATCCCCAGAATTTTATGACTCTGTTTTGAAAACAATATTGTTATGGACATGATACTCTTGTTTTATATGATCACTAACAGTTGTTAAGGATAGCTGACCATAAAAATAATTAATTCACCATATTTTTGGGGGAGCAAGTATAAAAGGATTATGCTCAAGTCTATCTGAAATCAAGGGCATTTCCATAAATTATTAAAAGTGTGGATGGTTGAAGCAAGTTTGGAATTCCACAAACCTGGTCAAAGGACAGCAGAGAAGACCAACAAAGAAAGCAGTCACTAAAAATGTGAAATCAGATAGTTGGTAGCTCAGGGAGATCTGCAGTAAACACAGCCAGAGGGGGCTTGGTATGTCCTATCCAAACATTGATCTAAGCCAAAGGTTAGGAACAACAACAGGGCAATGCACAGAGTCATGCATGCAATCTATGTGCTCCACCCAATTCTTGCTCAGATCACAGAGCAAAACCCAACAGAACAACTGATAAAACTACTTGGTTTGTTCATATCCCCCAAACAAAAACATCTGGGAGAGAAAGTTGAAGCATCAGCGTTGTCACTGGGCTAGCATGAGAAGCTCTTCGTAACAGCTTCAGTCTTGTCACTGACAACCACCTATTAATGATGTCTTTTGAAATTCACCTAGGGAGACTGATACAAAATCCAAAAAGAGATTTGGAATACAGCTGTCATAACAATATGAGTGAAACAAGTGAGCAAACTCTATTCCAAGAAATTGGTTATTGCAAATGTGAACCTATGTGGGAGAACCTACCTTTACTTCAGCTCTCATAAGTGAGCAGGAAAATGTTGCCTGCACACATACTCCTGGGCCAAGGGGTAAGTTGGTAAATCAGCTAAAACTTCCTGACATTCTCACCTGCTTAGAAGTACTAGTAGAAATTTTAGCAACAGGTAACTGCAAGTCAGATCCAATCACTAAGTAATTAAATACTAATACAAGGGGAATTAATTATATTGATTAAAACAGTATTTCTACTTTACTTAACAACTACCAGCAGATCTTTTATTAAAAACTTAAGACTTGACTTTATTAATAATAAATTATTACTTTATCAGCAGTAAAGCTACATAAAGCACTTAGTATTTTCAATATGAAAATCCCATTCATGATCAAAAGGGTTCATAAAATCTTAAACAAAAACAAAGCAAAGCTTTGAACTGGCAATAACTTTAACTATTAGAAGCTCTGATTACAACGTCACAAACACTTATTGCTGTCCAGTAACTAGAAAAATTAAATATCTTCAAAATTATGGTTTTCATATCAGGTTTTAAATTTGCATGTGGTATCTCCAAAAGGCAATGCTTTGGTAGTAAATGAAATACAAGTAAAGTGGGTTTTGAACTGTTGAACCATCATTTTTTGAAAATTGAGCAACTAAATAATATTTTTTCAAACTTATTCTACACATTATGTGATCAGTCCCATGATATTGCTGGAATTCATCACTGATACAAAGGGAATAAAGAGTAGCAGAAGAAACAATAGTTTGTATCAACATTGAAATAATGTACTTTGACCAAAAAACTAAAAGATCAGCCCTTCTATAAGATTTTAACCTTAAATTTTCTGGGTTCGTTATTCCATTATAACTACAATGCCATGTATTGATTTACATTTCTGATTCTGAACTATTTTCTGAGATGACTGCATTTTCTGTAATTTCTTATCTGCTTTAACTAATACAAGTGATGCAATTATAATGATTGCCCAGTCTCTGTATTAGCTAGGAAATGCAGATTCAAAGAAAGTGGAAAAAACGAGGAGAAATCTTCAGTTAAATTAGTTAACCATTGCATGTTTTATAAAGGGCCCACACAATTCATAACCATTTATATAAACATTCACTGACTGCTGGTATGACAATTATTCACAAGCTGATGGAAGTTCCTGCCCAAATTCAATAATGTCTGAATCAAACAAAGGTTAAGATGAAGGTTTATTTCTTTAGTATTAAAGAATCCTCACCACCCACAACAGCACACACAGAAAATAAATTTTGCTCCCTTGGGCACAAACACCTCTGCTCAATGAACAATGGCTTTCACTCTGCTAATTGGAGAATGGAGAGGTAAAGGTCATGTGTAAAAACAATAGGGGATGTAAAAATAATGCAAACTAAGGAAATTACAGCATTTTCCAATTGTCAGCGTGACAGCTACCAGTGAGAAATAAGGACATCAGATACATGTGCCCTACTGTGCAAGGCTGGGTAACAAGACAGTCTCCACTCCAGTATGCTGGCAGTAGGTAAACATCTTCCCTTTCTAGGGACAATGGGCTATGCCCCAACAAAAGTAATAATCTTCTCTAGAATTACATTGACCTGGAATTCAGCTAATAATTGCAACAGGAAGAAATAGGAAGAAAGAGGAAAGGATGAAAATGGGGGAAAAAAGGCTCTGAATTAGGTCATGGAAGTGTAAAGGTTTGAACCATTCTTCTCTTCTGAGTAAATGAATTTTAATGTTCTTGTACAAATTTAAGCATTGCCTTGTTAAACAGTTTGATTGGGTGAAAAATAAGAGCACAGATTAGAGCAGCATTGTGCATGTAACTTGTTCTCCATAGACGAGAATAGACAAATGCAAATTATAGCAAAACATTCAGGAAAAAAGTACATGCAGGCAAACTATCATTTAACTTTTTGAAAAATCTTTACGTCTATAGTGGTGTCCTTTTCTTAATTTAAATGACAGATGCAGATGTTGCTCCTAGTAGTTAGCACTCATATTAATTTATTTTTAAGTGTTTGTACACAGGTTTCAGACTAAATTAAGAGAAGCCACATTTTCAAATTAAATTATAGTAAGGAATTTTTAATCATACTTACTTCTTTCTCCCATTCTTTTTTCTTGCATCTATTTTAAATAGTTGCCTTAAAAATGCATATACCTCTGAAAAGCTCTAGACTGGGATTTTTCTCAGGACTTGCAAAGGGTTGTCATGTTTCAGCTCTTTTCCCCCTACTTACTTGTCCAATCTTCAGTGTTCTAAGACATGCACTTAAAGGATAATAAAAGAAGACCACATTATGTGTCAAATTAAATGTTGTTGATACTTGCTTTAAGTGTACATGCACTGACATTCTGTTATGGATCAGCTGCTGGACAATAATCCTTGCACATTCCCCGCCTGACAGATTGTTCTGTATTTTGTTTGAGATGCTCTAATGTTTCTGACGACCCATACAAGGCCACACATTTCAGCAAATTTTCCAAATTAATACTGAGACCAGTTTACAATGTTTTCTTCAGTAGCGCTTAGTCTTACTGATTGTGTCCTAAATAATAAACCATGGCCTCAGGCAGTTTTTCTCAGAATGTTTATGATGAGAACTCATTCATCTAAATCTACTGGCCAGTGGAATAAAATAAATCAAGAATTTCCCAAAATATAACAATATTTGTGTTCTCTAGATAATTGATGACTGCAGCTGCACTAATTAAAACCCATGTGAGTTCCATTAATCTTGGTCACTGGGACCAATTGCTGCACACCACACCCTGATCACTGCACATCGCCCTTGTGTCACATTCAGGTGAGGCTTGACTTTAGTTAGAATCTCACTGCACCACTATTTTTTAAATCTCAACTATCATATCATGCATAAACCTGCTGTGCAGCTAAGTGACTTAATTCAAAACAGGTAAGCTTAATTATAAATTGAAAATTTTACTTCAGACTGAATTATTTTCAGTAAGGTGCTTGTCAATACACTGCCACCTCAAAGAAGGTATGGAGAAGGATGAAGACTATCTGTAACAAAAGAAGTCTCTAATCAGAGGAAAAAGAAATAAAATTAAATTTTCTCCAATGTTACTACAGTGACATTTTGTTTGCATATTACACTTTTCTCTACTGGAAACTAAAACTGTACCCTCACTAGAGTATTTCTAGGTAATAGGTGTATTGTACATATATTTTTCTGTATCAGAGAACATTTTTATAGCTGTAGATATGCTTTGCTTGTTAAAGAAAAGAAATGTGTCAAAAACTTGTGGTTCAGATAAATATCTACAGAAATAGCTATAACTAATGTTAATAACTAAGCTGCCTTGCAGATCATAAATACTAGGAAATATAAATAACTCCTAGAGACAACTGCACATTCTATATTTGAGGAAAGGCAACATTTGAGTAATCAATCACATGAAGCCAACATTGTCATAAGCTGAGTTTATGAAAATACTTGTAAACATTTATTAAATGTAAATCCCTCTTCAAAATGTGTGTTATCAGAGATCCCCATTTTTTCATGCAATTTGGAGTATGTAATATACAGAAGCTGATGAATATACAAGAGCCTTGTTTCAGGAGCTGCTTCCTGTTGGTCTTTCAAATTGCTGGCAGTGATACAATTTCTTTCAAACTAATGTCATATAGAACATGTTCTAGAGAACAACCAATACAATTTAAAATCTGGCTGTATCATCTTTACCAAACAAAATAATTCTTGCTATTAACACTGCTTCTTTTCAAGATTAAGGAGTACATTTTGCTTTCTTTTGCTGATTGAAGTCAAGGGAATAAATAATAACTCATGTAACTGGGAACAAGTTTTGGACCATTATGTACAGGCTGATTTTTAAACTGTAATAAAGCTTTTGTCAAAATAACTTAAGAGCTGGCAGGCAAAGCTAATAAATGCTGCACTGCAAAATGCTTCCACACTGATTCCCCTTTGGAAGGTTCTTCCTATGTATGGGAAGGAAATGTTGGAAATCTCTCCAAAAAACACACTGCTATTTGCCCACACTTGTGTCCTTGGGCATTCACGGTTTGTTCCTCTCTAGGTTTTCTACTTTCTTTCAGCTCTTGAGGGATTTACTCAGGCACTGGCCAGCCCCCACGGCTCTGAGCACAGCAATCATTTCTCCTATCGACAGCTGTTCAGCACACTCAGACCTAACACTCACTGACCAGTTCATCTGCTTGAAAAAACAGCTCCCCCAAAAGTTCCCCAAGAATTAAACATAAAATAGGCAGGGATGGGTTCCCAAAATGAGAGACAAGTAATGCCATCAGGCATTATGGATGTCATAAACAACAGCATTTGAAGGCTTGAGAAGTAAGGTGGAAATGATGTTACAGAACAAAATAAATACATTTCTTCTGACTGCAACAGAAATCCATCTCAGTGGAGACTCATGACCCAGAGAGTCCACACTATTTGCAGGCCATACACAACATGCAAGGACAATGCAAGAAGCTACAAGCCTCTTTTGAACATGATCTTCTCTCAAGAGGAAGTTCAACAACCCATATGCAGGGACTCAATGCCATAATACATGAATTATGTTCCTAGGGTCAGTCCTGGCCTGGTCTTCATCTTTCTCAATATATCCAGATATTCCTCCCACACCATAAAAGTGAAGTGCAGACACTCTTATCAGCAACTAACCACAAATCATTGATGTTATGGAGAGGATGTGTGGCACCCAAAGAAAATACAGAAGCTAACTACAGGTTTGGGGCACTGTTCAAATCACAACATCAAGCTTATTCATTACTTTTCTGGTGAAATAGTTTAACCAAGTAACTTCTAATTGTAGCAGCATTCTTATTCTCATGGGGATTTCATTATCCTTATAACAAAATGTGCAATGACATAGAATGAAAAAAAAACCCCAAAACTAGAAATAGTCTCAGCCAGTGCATGTATTGCACAAGGTAATAATAAAATAGACCAGTGTTGCCATAGGATATTCCCCTCTCTCCTCTTTTTAAACATGGCCATCTTATTTTGTTGCTGGTAACAAAATCACAGGCAACATTTTAGAGCACTGCAATAAGCAGATGTTGTAATACAGCTGTAGTGCCAACTCTGGTCAGAAAGGAAAAAAAAGCAGGTGAAAAAAAATTGCATATTGCAATGGTTCAGAGGTAGGACTGAGCAAGTTGTTAAGTAGAAATAGACTTCCTTGTAGAATCAACCAAACATGTGCTGAAGCAATTTTTTGAACAGACATAACAGATTTTCCATCTGCCAATTTTGGTCCTCGATGGGCTGTGTCAATATATTAAAAGCCAAAGCCTGAGATGCTTTTGAAAAGGAAAAAATTCAACAAACCAAAAGTCCTGATCAAATAGGATGTATGACTCACTCTGCAATAGGAACACTAATTTTCTATCTTTTAACCAACTCATAAGTAGTTGAACTGATTTCAGTCAAACTGCTAGCAAAAACTAAGCCTCAAATATTTCAGTACACAAAGAAAATTTTTTGACATTTTTGAATTAATGAAAAAAGAAGGGCACAAGTGAAAGTATCTTGCAGACTTTAGTGAAGTGTTCTTCTTGCTGTCCCCATACATTCATTAAATTGACGATTAATGAAAATGAACTTTTACATTCAGTTTAATTTTTCTTAACTTTCCTCTATTTTATTGGAAATGGACATACCTCACCCTTATTCAAGCACCCTATTTTCAAATGCTTCTAAGCTGTCAGTGTCAGTACTTGGCAAGATGTCTTTGTTCTAACTGTCCATATCAAAATAAATATTTCTCTTCCATTTATCAAACACATTGCAGTAATAACTGTCTCTACTGAGTGCAATTTCTGTTACCCAGAAATGAACAGAAGTAGGAAGGGAGGTTTCAAAAATGTTTTCTCAGTGAACTGTGCTTAGTGCATGTCTGGATGCATCTAAAGCTGAGTTATACTTTGAATTTTACTTTTGTCAGCCACATGGCAACCACAAATGTTAGCAAAAAACCATTTTGATGTTATGCTGTTTCATGTGTCTCTCAAACACTGAATATTTCTGATATCCGTATTTCAGACTATTTTTTCATATGGCTATCCATTTGTGTTTTCTTAAGAAAACCTTGTTTTCCACCCTGCATGTATTTTCTCTTACCTCTGGATCCCTTCATGTTGTTTCTTTACCCATTCATGACTGCAAAACCTACAAATTTAGTATAATCAGATTCATTCTCTGTTCACTGGTTTTAATTTCCATTATACACAGCACCTATAAATTTGTCTCATAAACAGCTTGCATAATTTTACTAAGTTAAGCTCACCTGTCAGCATATATTTTTTCTATTTTGAATATTGGTATCATTAAGTACTGCCTCTTGCTGTCAATCTTCATTTACTTTCTATTCCATGACTTCGCGAGGATAATTCCTCTGGCTCAATGTCACATAACTTATTTTCCTGAACTATTTTTGATCAATATTTTTAGACTCACTTTCTAAGACACCAACCCTTTCTCTCTACAAACCCCAAACAGCAGAATTCTATTTTGCTGAAAAAACAGCAGGCTGCAGCTTTGGGTCATCTGTATGAACATGCTGGAAATTCTACTTCGTGAGCACTTCATTCTCACTGCAATCACTATGGGGCATCTGGCAATGTCTGCAGCAAAATGGCCAAGGATTTTCTTGTGTCAAGTTCTGTCACATGCATTGCACAATCCACTTCTGAAATTCATGCTTTGTTTCATTGCTTCTTCAGGTAGGCTGTTCCAAAGTTTCACTCTTCTAAATACCTAGAAATCTTTCTTACATTTTCTGTGTCATTCTTCATGGCCACTTTTTCCCCCCCAACTTATCCACCTTCCAAGAGTAACACGAAAACAGGTCATCTTCATTTTCAGTCATATTATTGTCACCTTTTCTCTTAGGAGACCTCTGTTCACATCTTCTGCTTCACCCAGAACTGCAGACACTATTCTATATGGACATGTCTCACTCAGCCAGACTTCAATGGTATTAATAGTTCCACATCCCTTTGCTGCAAGTATTTTGTTATTTTTGGTCCACCTTAAGTCTGTCATTACTCATTTTCTTATACCTGAAGATCACATGAAGCTTTTAGTCTGGTGACCAGATAAAATAATCATATCATTTTATACTTATTTCCCATGAATAAGCCTTTGACATTATAGTGAAAGTAATACTAATCACTATTTGCATGATCTTGCTGCTCTCATTAGATCTCATCCCATTATTGTTATTCCTATTGCAAAAGGCATCTAACGCTTTTACTGCCAGATAATGTTTTATATTTTACAATACTCCTATAGGTCATGTTAGCAACAAACTCCAAAGGAGTATTCCTGGAATATACTTGAAAATAAAATAAGTAAAAGTGGTACTAAAATAATTGTTTGTGGAATTTTGCCTCTACTTTTTGTCTCTCCACTGCTTTTTAATGATAAGTTTTTGTTATTATCCTTTTATCTAAAGCCTTGCCATCTCAGAATAGTTGTACTAATCTCTAACTGAACCAATTGTCAAGTGGAACTTTGATGTTTATTCAATGTCTGACCATAAAATTTTTCTTTGTCAAGAGAAAGAGGTATCAAACAAGCCTTCTGCAAACAGGTATCAAGGTAGATGAGAAAGATTTGCCTTTGGTAAGCCCACCCTATATATTGATAACATTGCTGTACTTCCTTAAATCATTCTTCCTGTAATACTTGTGCTGGATCTCTGTCCACAGTTTAGATCACATAACTGCAAATCCCTTCCTCTTCTGTTTTATATTGGTACAGAAATTGCTATTTCTATCCAAACTCCTGCAAGGAGTGTAAGAATTCAGCCATTCTCTGCTCATGCCTTGCTCCCTGCATGCAGTAGGGATGCAGCAGGGATGCAGTAGGGATTCAGATGGGCAGCAGCAGTGGTGAAAGGTGGCAGTTCTGCTACTCTGCAGCCAGGCAGCTCCATCACCACAGTGGAAGCAATACTGCCAGTGAGGAGGATCACTAACACAGCTGCTCCCCGGCACAGTTCCTCAGCTTACAGCAGAGTGGTAGGAAGTAACAGCTGAAATAACTGGTATTCATTATGCACCCAGAGCAAAGGAATGCCCTCATCACCTACTGGTGAGACAGGCAAGTGCTTTAATACAGCACCACAGAACAAAAAACATACTAGAAAAGACCTCACTCTTGAATGCCCTTTGGGAAGAACTTCTGGTGCCTTACATGGGGTCTGAGGATCTGTTAAGCTCTACACTGTCAGAACATCTGTTTATCTTCCTTTTTCCTCTCATCATTTTAACCGGTAGGAATGGAATTTAAATGGCAATTACTGCTAAAATTATAAGCTCTTTCACACTGGAGTTCCTGATCACACAGCTTGGGTGTAAGTCAAGAAGAAATACCCCTAGTTCACAACACAGCTGCTTGACTTGACTAGAAAATAATGTTTCTCCCCTAATTCCCAATTTCATTTAAAACTCTGGTTATAAATCACTGCCAATGGCTGGACTGACTGAAATTCTAATGCTATACTAACTTGTATTGCATAAACACTACAAAAAAAAGTATTTCAGACTAAATCAGTAAATCCCTCAACTCATTCCACTGTCCCTACATACTGATACTTCAGTGTGCATATTACTGCAATAAGGAATGTATTTCCATAAACAGTGAAATTAGTAGGAAGTTAGAAATGCAGCCTTTGTGATTAAATTATGCTTAGATCCATCAGCACAGAATACACACTGCCAAAACCAAGAAATTATGGTCAACGAAAGAAGTTATTAAAAAAATCTTCCCCTTTTATTATCATGTTTATCAGACTTTATATAACTTCATAACTAATTTTTTTGTAAACAACAGGACAGTACCTAAAGGTCAAATCAAAACACTGATTTCACAAACCAAATTCACCAGGAATAATAATGGATTATATTAGTTTCTTCAATCATTTAGAGTTTCCCATTTTGCCATTTCTGGTAAAAGAAGGTAAAATCTCGTATTTTATTTTATGCCTGTGACCAAGGCAAGTTATGTCTCTGTAATGAAGACTAAAAGAAAAATACTGAACTCTTTACAGCAACTTGACTAACTTACTGCAACCAGACTAGTTACTCCGACTAAATCAACACTGTAGTGTAGTGAGATCAGTTTCATAAAAGTATATGTATCTAGACCTATAAAGATCTACACCTAAAAGGATGTTACATACACAAATTTGCATACAAAGCTGCATTATCTTTACCCCAAGGTTCTTACACCAGGTTGATTGTTTCTGTAAGTTTGCTGTTACAATTCATTGTAACTGCCAACATGGTTAAAATATTAGGAAAATGTTTTTAAAATGAAAATAACTCATTCTAGAATTGCAGTTTCATACACATGAAGAGTTCACCAGTAGTTTCTGAAAGATTAGGAGCCTTGCCAGGGTTTTCCTTCAGGTTAGAGTTCCTAAAATCCTTTCAAGAGCTCAAAAGTGGGAGACAGAGCACTGAAAGAAAGGCAGTGAGCTCTGCAAGCTGCTGGTGCAGAGCTGGGTGAAAGGGAGAAGGAATTGGGGTGCTGCCCTGCCTGTTCCCTGGGTCATTACTCTGACCCCCATTCTGAGCACTGCAAATGCTCATGCCAAAAAAGTATTATGCTACCACTTCCACAAAGGTCATCCACAATCTGGTCCCAAGGAATTCATTCTCACTGCTGAGAAAAATGCAACTCTCATCAAGAGTAATGGAAATTGCACATGTGCTTCAGGACAATTTAAGGCCCTAAAGGAATTGTATCCTCCCTTTACACACACATGTAATTTTCATTAATACCAATTAAATAAATTCGATAAAATTACAGCCAGTTTCCATAGCACAGAATCCCATGCAAAACAACAGCAAGAAGCAACGAGTTTTCCTTTTTTTTTTTAAGCCAGATTTAAATAATCATTTGAATTGACATTTTTAATAAAAAGTAATTGTTTTACTCAAAGCAACAGCAGCTAAAATGGAAATTTCAGGCTGCAATCCAATCAGTGTAAATTGTTCAGGAAGTAGGAAAAAACCTTAAAATTTAAAAAAAAATATATTTCATTATAATTTCCTTTCGTGGCTCAAATCCTGCAGGCAGAATGAAGAACATAGGATATGGACAGAGCAGATGGATCCCTCTGACATTTCTGTATCTAGTATATATTGCATTTTCTTTCAACTTTGTTGAGCCTTAATTAATATGTACATTAAAATTATTATGTTTCTCTCATACTAATCTAAATAAAAATAGAAAGAAAAGTTATATTTAACTGCAGTGGAAGCTTCATATTACATTTTCTAACGTACTAGTGAAGGTGAAAGCATGGAGTTTGAGAGCAGTGTCACATTTTTGCAGGCTGGGAGTATATAGCTTTACATTCAAAGAAGTGATTCTAAGTGTTGAATTATTTTAACAGGCTCTGAATTTCAGTGCACACAAGCTCTCCCTTTTGCTATCACCTTCAAGAACAAAGCAGAAGATAAGAGTAGAATGTGACTGTATAAAAGTTGTTTTCAGGTAATTTCTATGCTTTGCTGATTCCACAGCAAAGATATGGCAGGCTGGTCCCTGGTGCACCCCAGAAGAGCCTTTGTACCAACACTGGCCCCCTGCTCCTCCACCCCAAACCTGAGCAGTAGGTCCTGGGAGCTCCCTGCTGCCCCAGACATTGCAAGGTAACCCTGCTGCAGGTGGCTGCGCTGACTCTGAACCCACAGCATCCCAACAGCACAACAGGCCCAGTTTCCAGCCATTGCCAGGTAAAAAATAGAAAAAAATAGGAAAGGAAAGCCAGGTCATGTGTCTCACACAAATAAACATACAGGCACCGTAGGGTATGTTCTGTGAGAAGTGTCACAAAAATGAATTCCTAAACTGATTACAGAAATTAAAGTACATAAGGTCCAACAGGAGAAAAGCAGTTCAAGCAATTTTTAAATGAAAAAAGCCTACATGGTTATTTTCCTATTCCTGCTCATAATAAGCATATATACTGCACACGAAGGGTAAATGCAAATATTTAAATATTTATCAAGAAAATACATGTGTTTTGGGGGGAGGGGGATGTTTTATATCTGATTTTGAGAACAAGTTAAGTTTTAAAAGGTAAATCTAATGCAATGTAATAAAACTGCAAAGTATGTTCTGACCTTCTACTCTTCCCTGCAACACTTACACACACATATATACACACTTTAATAATACATATCCCAGTGGAGTACAACTGACCCCAGTAAATCCTGCTGTTTCCCCAAGTGTGGAATTAAAAGCTTCATGATCAGAGTGAGAGAACACATTTGTTTCCATTCTTGTGATATTATTTCCCCCCCTCAGACTAGTGTAACCACTGAAGCCCATGATACTCCACACAGCTGACTCAACTGTATATATTAAAAAATTAACAGACACTGAAATAAAATCTATTTCTTTAAAAAAAGAGGCTTGTATTTTTTCCCCGAAATAAGCTAGTGGAACATAGTAGAAGGAAAACCAGACATTTCAAAGCAATAGTTTCAATACTACACACATTCAGTGAACAAACCAAATTAATGTTATTTTGTAAGTACAAAAAATAACCAAGCCACAGCGTCCAGGAAAATTGTGAAATTAAAGGCATATAACTTTGGATATTACATTTTTGCTGAAACAGAATTTTCATGTTATAATTCTGAAGAAGAGCTTATCCACCTAATCTAGTTCGTTTAGACAACAGAAAACTAGTTTAGAAAACCATGGCATATGTGTAGAAATATATGAAAACCAAACAACATACATATGCTTTTGTTTGTAGCATCAAAGATCAACTGCATTTGAGAAAAATTCAAACATATGCATGTTCTCTCTGCAAAAGAGCTGAAATTTCCCTTCTGTCTATGTGAGAAAAATAGTTTTGAAAAGGAATTTTGCATCTCAAAAGTCAAAATCGTGATGACTTGAGTAAATAACATTTGTACTTTGGTCACTGGTCTCCAGTTACATATTCTCCTCCTTCCTCGACAGCCTGCTGCTACACTGGGACAACTGGTTTTCCTACCCTTCTCCTTGCACTTGTTTCCCCTTTCTTTTCCTTTTGTGTATCTTCTCCTCCATCAATCTCCTTCACACTTATAATTTCTTTCACTCTTCATTTTAAGACATACAGTTCTACCTTTCAAACATCTAGCTCATGGTTTTCCAGAATAAACTAATATGTAGTACCCTTAGATACTTGCATTTTAGTATTTTCAGTCTTTTATGCTTCTAATTCTTCCACGGCACCAAATACTCCTCAAACTGCCTAGGTCACAAGATGGTAACACTGGTACAATGTAATTCCAAAACCACTGTTTTCTGGAAATGCATGTTAATATCTGTTTGCATTTCCAAGCAGGGAGGAGAGTGAAGAGAGCCTTGGCCACTCCTGAAATATGTGGTTTGGGTTTTTTTGGTTCTTTTCCCTAGCTAATATGCTATTTCACAGGATAAAACAGTAGTACACACATAAATCATTTGCAGGGAAGGAGGGTACCTCAATGGACTGGGCACTAAAAGGGCAGCCAGGAACTAGGCATAGTCTCAGTTCTGTCTCTCATATGCTATTCAACCTAAGAGAAGTTGTATTTTGAGTAGTATGCAGCCAAATTTGTAAAGATTGTAACTTAGGGAGGACAGGTGGACATTGTTTCTGTACTGTGATTACCTTCAGATTCTTAAGCTACAGCTCCTGTAAAGAAAAACGTCACAGTTGAGTCTTCTGGTTTTTAGACAGTATTGTCAAAACAAAAGCAATTATAGCTGGTGTGACATGCTCTTCACATCACTGGGATTCAATGTATTGGGAATGCCACTTCATTCCTCTCACTGTTTAATTTCTCAGTACTGATTTTCTTAAGGAGTTAACATGATCAACAAAAGCAACGTATTCTGGCTTCTTTTTCAGTGCTATAGAATTGCTTCATTTGCTTGCATACTGTAAGCAGAGCAAGGAAGTGACATTCATTGCTTTGTCAAAGGTGACAGTGCCAAGAGATCTGGAAGCAGGCTTGACTGGGAAGACCTTTTCAGCAGAAGAAGGCTTATTTTTGACAGGCCTGAACACCCACCTGCAGGCAGTCTCCCACCTGAGTTGTGCTGAGATACGCTCCTTCACCACAGAAGTTCTTTTCAGTCACAGCTCTTGGCCACAAACCTCTTATGTGCTTCACTTTCTAGCACCGACTATTTCCAGAACCTGCAGGATCGCATACAGGAGTGCTTCTGAAACTCCCAAAGGCTTGGTGTCTGTGTGGAGAGGGTATGGAGCAGCAGTGGTGTGTACATCAGCATCCATCAGTGCTTGCCTCATGATCTATCACACATCACCATGGGGCTTCACTCAGCACAACAGTGTCAGCAACACCTTGCTATAGGAGGAGCAGGTAAGTCCCTCTCCAAGCCTGCCAAAGATTTTTGCTTAGCATGAAAGATTTCATATGCAAATTCCATGATCCAGAATAACTAGATTTTTTACAGTTAACTCTGAAACAGCTCCCTGTGTTATAGCCAGTAGATACTGGCTGTAACAGCCCAGAAGTTAAAGAAAAAAACCAACCACCAATCAACCTACTCATTCTCACCTTTTCTCAACCTCTAGATGAATTATTTTGGTAGGAGACCAAAATAGTTCACTGAAAGGGTCCCCAGAGGCATCCCTGGTAGTGAAAGGATAAAGCTGTTGCACCTCTGAGATCTCCAAAGAACGAAGCAACCTATTGTGTTCTTCTTTTCTGTAACAGCCAAACGTAAGGACATTTCAGGCCTGTGAAAGCAGCTTCCTTTCCTTCTTTATTCAAACCATGAGGAAGAAACCACAGCTGGCCCAGAGCTGAAGACAGAAATTAGCCTTGAAAAATTATTCAGTTTTGAAGCTAGACTAAGAAGGACGACAGTAAGCAAAACTGAAGATGTGGCTTTTATACCCCTCAACAGGTTACAGAATTTTTGGTGGTATATGTCAGGGGAGCAAAGCTGTTTTCTTCAGAGTAACCTACTTCCTAAATAAAATGTGCAAAATAAACTGGATGGAGTCAGAATGCCCATAGATGAATGGCACCTAGCTAATGGGATATATTCCCCAATATTCCATCAATACTACTAAAACTTATTATTTATCTCAACAAAAATGCAACAGCAAGGCCAAAATACACACAAATCTATGAAATGAGAATGAGAAAATACGTATTTTTTGTTGCCACAGGAGAATCCATATCAACACCCATTTCTAATGTAAATAACAAAAAGCCACATATATCTTCATTCCCCTATGAATAGCAAATATTACTGGGATTGACAATGAAATTACAAAATGGCATACTGAAATGATGGGCCAGATCCACCCCACAATTATACCTTTGTATGCTTGTCACACAACTGAAAAATTAACCTTTTAATCTTTAGGTTCATCCATTCTGGTTCATGCTAGAAAATAGCCTAATACATATATTTAGTAAAAACAACAACAAAAAAATCCTTATTTAGATGAAGAAGGAAGACAACAGCTTCAAATCTTTGAATAAAGGAGATGACCTCAAACAATATCTTCCAGTTACCGTACTTGCAATCAGAGACAATTGAAGCCTACTCTGTAAAAGATGCACACAAAAAAACTTGAACCTCAAACACCTTTCGTGCACAATTCCTCAGCTCTCAGAGATCTAAAAAGATTTATCATGCTAAATTCCCTGTAGATGATAGGCAGCCAAACATTTAAATGTGACATCCAGAAAGGTAATTTGTCCTTATAAGGAGAGTCCACATCCCTAAGCGTTCAAGCTGTCATCTTATACTTTTAAACACTTAGGGTTTTCGGATGAGCAGTGATAATTTTTAACAAAGCAGAGAGGTCTCAATTTGCAAATTGAGTAACTCATCGAATAAGAAAGTTGGATTTGTAATAGAGTCTGACAGATGTCTGCACCACGACATGACAGTGACAAAGTGCCTCTGAAATTTTCTCTTCAAAGATGAAGTTTCAGCTTGCCTCCTTTCACCTCTAGGAATCCAAATAATATTTTTTGATTATACAGGTGAAAAGAAATTTGGTTTCAGCTACTATCCATTTGCATCCAGCAAATAAGTTATGATTATAACACCACGCTCTGATCATGAGAAGCTCCAGCAATAACAATATTGCAGCACAATGCTTAGGAGTGCTGGCAGTACAGGAACATGGCAGGGAAAAACCTGTAAAAAACAGCTGTGGAGGAATCTAATTTCTTGAGGACAAAATTAATTTCTGAAATTTAAGGTATTTTAATGTCTTGTAACAAACCACATTTGCAGATTTCTTTGAATTTCACCTTAAAAGGGACATGGCTAAATAGGAAATTTATGTTAATCGTATTCAACTGTATCAACATGAACTGAGAGCTCAGAAGCAATACAACAGGAATTTGTCCCAGAGAGCCTGTCCAAATAGGTTAATACTCTGCTAACAAGCACTTTGGTCAAAGAAAGCTGTCACTAGTATGATTGCATAGTGTTTTCACATGCAGGAATCACTCAAATACTTAAAAATTTCCAACATGCTACTGAGAAGGAGTACTTATGTAGTTCTTTAATAAACACAAATAATGGGAGAGGGGGAAAGGTCAATCATCACCCAATGGTGGCAGAAATGTACTACTTGAGCATCCACTTGGTTTAAGACACAATCACAAGTGAAGAAGTGCTTCACAGCAGCTGGTCGTCCCCTTGGCCTGAACAGCACAGCAGGAGGGGAAAACAAAGAACTGTTGTGAGCCTAGGTGCTTTTTGAAGTTTAGGGGTTTCCAGAAAACAAGCATTTTGGTAGGAGTGAACAGGTGAGAGCTCCTCAGTCCATTAGTTCTTCTTCCTCAAGATAGGCTGTTGTTCTGGTAAGAATCTGAACTTGAATCCCATGCAAAAAAGCTAGCTCCTAGCATGGCATCAATTCACGTTTGTCTCAAATTAATTCATATGAAAATTGCTCAGAAAGGTTGATCACATATACACTGCTAATACCTAATAAAGTAGCCATTTTTCACTCAAATCCCTATACAGTTCTGTGTTGTAAGCTGCAGCCTAACCAAAGATGCAAATATTGCTGTCTGACACTGTCTGTAAGAGACAAGGTATGTCCTTAACTACTGGAACAGGACTGAAGGTCTTGCTCAATGACAGACATTCAACTCTTCCTGAAGGATTCGTAGCTGGAAAAAGTTAGTAACAAGTGGCAACACAGTATTCTTCAGAAGAGTTCACAATCTTCTTTCTTAGGGCATTCCTTTCTCAATTGTGCATAGATTTAGGTCACCTTGAAGACCTAGAATCATTAGGGCGCAATGCAAACGTTTCTCACTCATAAAACTTGGAGAAACACTGTAGAGTCTGCCTCTTTGGATGCAAATATAACAGCAAACAGTATTCAAAAATGCCAGTATGGCCTACTCTCTTAATTAAAAAAAGAAATATATATATATATATGATGGATTCATAGAAAAGATTTAAACATTTAGTGGCTAACAAAAACACCTTTACTGAAATAAGGGGAAAACCCTTCCCAGGTTCAAATCTTAAACTTGTGCTAATTATGGTGGAGCTGAATCACTGAGAAACTGGCCAAAAGAGTTTGGAAAAATAATTGCAATAAAGTGGTGAATCAAGTATATACCAGCTTTAAATTGGAGTTCCATCACCAACTCCATCTGAACAAGTCATTCTGTATCTGTTTACTGACGTGTCATGAGCTGCAAGCTGTTCTCAGAAGAGTTTCTGGAAACTTCTAGAGGCAGCACCCAGGCCAAAATGAACACACCCATCAAGTCCTATAAACTTATTCTTAAAAGATTTACTTTCTACAAGAGCAGCAGCTGCCACAGTCTCCCCTTGGGTTCTGCTACTGCAGACAGTGACTGATGAGGGAAAGTTAAATGACTACTAACCGCTATGACCAGTTGGTAATTCTAGTAAATGATAGGGCTGCATCTTCATGCACCACTTCAGTAAAACAAATCGTGCTCTTTTTAGCTCAGCTTCTCGCTAAATAACTTCAATAAATGCAATTTCTGCCCTCCTCCCACACCTATTACTTCTAATAGACTCATACCTTTGCAAAACAGCAAAAATGCATTTAAAATGAACAATGCCTAAAAAAATATAAGACTGATACCAAGAATTAAGAGATGTTTTCCAGAATGTGTATATTTTATGATAAACTCATATGATGCATAAATTCAAGGGATGAAAACCTCGTAAAACAGTGAGACTGTACTTAAGTAAAAAAGCATTTTAGTTTTCAACATCTCAAAAAGAAGATGAGTAAAACTAGTTAAGGAAATTATGTGAAGGCTAAGAAACTAAGTTAAGGAAACTTGGATAATTAGTGCTATATAAATTCACCCATCTTAAACTTTCTGGCCATTAATAACATACAAACTAAAGACAGCAAACATTACTCTGTGCCTCCTGAGATGATGAGTTACTTTGTCTTCCACTGCAGGAATTGTTCCTGTTCCAGCTGCAGCAGAAGACATTTGCTACCTGGAAGAACTGTCAATCCCACACATCCATTTCATGTATCTGTTACTGCAGAACTGAATGCACTGATGAAGAAAACAGGTGAAACTGTGTGTGCTGTTGGAGATCTAAACACGTCAGCATGTAACATGAAGACTGTTTCAGTTCACAGCCATGTAATTGCTTTGCCAATACACAGTTGTTAAATAGTTGAAGAAATTTGTCAAGAGAATTGCTGAGCATCTCAGTCAATTTCCAGTGCACTTAGAAATATCCTTTAAGGCACTGAAAATTCAGTCAGACATGGAAGAGACCAAAGTGATCGCACAGTCATGAATAGGATATACATGCATTCACAAAACCAGGATCCCCAAAATCATTAATGATTTTCTGGTATAGTTGAAAAAAAATCCCTGCCTACCCCTCCCTCTCAACAAGAACAAAACAAACAAAAACCAAGCAAAAATCAAACAGAAAGAAACTGCTAATGTTTTTCTAGGGAGATGTTTCCATGTTTGTTTTGGGGGGGTTTTCTGGCAATGTGTCAATACCAGACAGAAGAGTGGAAATTCACTGTCTTCTCTGCCTCACAAGGACAAGCCTCAAGAGGCTAGGACCAGCCTCACCTCTGGAATGGGATGGTACACCAGGACAGTGCTTTTTAGTTTGCATTAGCAGCAATAGTTATGCTCTGCTATTGAAAAAGTGGCTGTGCTCATGTTATTGGGCACCTGATCAATAAATTGCCAGTCTCCATAGGCTGTTATGATTCATATTTTCCATCTGTCCACTAAGGGCTCTTTTTTACTAGAAAATATATTCTCCAGCTCTGAACTTTATATTCATGCCTGAGTTTGATTTTATAATCAAAGAATAAAAGAGCAACTGTTATTCTTTTTTTGGAAGAATTCAAACACAATCTCATAGAACTAGATACAAAATGACTAAATGAAGAAAACACTCCTGAGTCCTGCCTACCGATAAAAGCAAGGTAAAACCA
This sequence comes from Acridotheres tristis, assembly GCA_037013685.1. Lineage (NCBI taxonomy): Eukaryota > Metazoa > Chordata > Aves > Passeriformes > Sturnidae > Acridotheres > Acridotheres tristis. The sequence goes on from CM072886.1 coordinate 92,394,292, forward strand.
CTACATTTTACATTAAATGGTAAAATGTAATTTTAATTTAGAACCCATAAATACACTTCAAACAGATAGCTTCTCATTTGAGGACACAGACTACACAAATCTCTTTAGTCCAAGAACGAAACCCTAATTTAGGTAAAAGGCAAGCACAACCGCGTCACATGAATTGTTCTTTTCTCAAAGTTCAGGGTGCCCTGTACTGCTCACCAGTATCTTCCGTACTGGATTGTTTATTCCTGAAGATCTGCCAAGCTTTTATAATACTTTTCATGGGCAAAAAGAACCATTCTGGTATAAAACTCTTGGAAGCCATGCAGGTTGCAAGAATACCCACCCATTCAGCTCTCCACTGTGGTGGTGCTCACATCATGATGAGAGCCTATTTCCTCATACAGTTTATCTGGCTTTAAAAGATGCCTTTTCCTGTTCAACCCTTTTACTGGATAAAGTCAGTTCCACAGTCTGTACCTCGTTTCTACATATACTTCTAGTCACAGGGAATGATCTACTGATCTTAGATCCTGAAAACAAATGGACACGGCTCAGCTGAGTCAACACAAACCACTATAGCTATAAGATATTAAACTAAATACCACCTGCTCTGATCCATCCTTCAAATACGGAAATTAGCTGAGATGATTCACCTGGTATAAAATCCCAAAGTTCCTAAGGGCCAGCTCGATGCAAACAGCAGCCTTTGCATTGCAAGGGCAAAGAAAAGACAATCATGTCCACAGGGCATTCCTGCAATGGCTGCCCACACAACCTTAATTCTTCTCTCCTGTATGTTTGTCTTGTTTAAACTATATTCCTAATCAGTTTCTGTTGTCATGTTTACCTTTTTAACATCTCCTTTTCAACACTTTTCTACCACTGAATATTCATATTTTGCATAGTTTCAGATGTTTTCATTTACATATTTCTAGAGCACCTAGTTTTATCTCTTGCTCATATTTCCAACCTCTTTCTGTCCTTCTGTATTATAACCTTCTCTGTATTTGTTGTTATATCCTAATTTTATGACCATCTGTGAACGTAATTAATGTAGCATTCAATCTTCCTCCTACATCCCTAGTAAATATGTTAGATTTAACTTGTACTGCAGATTCTAGAAGCACTTAGTTGCCACATTCCTTAAAATCAGTAATTTAGCACTTCTCTTTACTGTCCCTACAATTACTTTCTAATGCAATCAACAACTTTCACATGGAGCAACATAAACCAAATTTTGTGAGGTATAGCACTAAATTAGTTCTTAAAAGTTTACATTACATAAAACATTCCTGCATGAAAATTTTTTAAAAAATATTTTTTAGTATGACTTACTTTGTTTATTGTTCATGGCTCTTTACTCTTACTACTACTGTTCCAGTATCTATCCTATTACTCTTCTATACTAAGATATTAAGTCACACGGGGACAGCTGTCCCACACACACTTCATGTCCAGTCAGCTGTTAGAGACTGAATTTATCTTGGAGGTGTCAAAGGAAAATGCAGGATCAACTATGTACGGGCACAAAGAAAGAGAATGCACCTCTCAACTCAACTGATGTTCTCAATAGAAAGAAATAGTGCAACTGATTGCAAGTGAACACAATATAATGTTCATTCATTTTGTTAAGGACAGTAGTGGCAGAATGAGGGTGGTGCAAGAGAGAATATATATACCAAATCAACTACTCTCTGCATCTGTACTTCTCCTTCTTAGAAACTTCTACAGCCCTTATGATCAGCTACCACAGGCAGTGCCAGCTGGTTGCTCCTCAGCCCCATGGAGCTCCCACACTATCTGAGCACAGCTCCCATCCTGGAACTTGGTCTAGTGTAAGATGACATAGTGAACTGCAGCTAATGCAGACCGGATAGAGCAAAGCTGAGGATTATGACTCCACTGACTCCATTGATTCACCCTGAGAGTAAGCTTCACACTTAGGCCTTGAGAGGCTAGCTGGAACAGAGGCTAGCCAGTGTTAAAGGAATAAAGTAGGTATTTATTAAAAAGGCCTTCAAAGGGTACACCTTGGGCAGTACAAGAGCCTGGCTGAGGCTACACTCAGGATGGATGACAGATCACACATTTTCACACGTTTATAAGTTTTGGTCCATTTACATGTTGGGGTTAATTGTCCAATTACAGTTTCAGGTTATGAAGTCCCATCCTCCCAGATTGTTCTCCTCAATTTGCTGCTGGTTACACTTTTTGGGCCTGAAGCTGCAATGGTGTCCTTGGTTGTTGGGCTGGAAAAGGATTGTTTTGTCTAACTAAACTGTGAGGAGAACTTGCTAACACTTTATATGAAGTTCAGAGTTACATACTAATATATATACTATGTATAGTATACTATGGTATACTATATATACCAGTAGAGAATCTGGAAGACATGTAAGTTAAAACTTAAGGCATCAACACCAGCATTGCATTATTGCACAGTCAGAACTTTGGGGATCTCCCAGTTGCAACTCTTGTAAATGTTGCAATCCTGCAATATGGGCTTATGGAATAATATGCCATAGGCCTTGTGTCCCTTGGTCATACTTGAACTAGAGATTTTGGATGGTTCACCAGAAAAAATTTCCTTCTCCTCCTCTAATCCCGTCACAGCATAATAGGGCAAGCCAGGATAATAGGGCCCACACATTCTGTTCTTTTACACAGATTTACTCAAGAGCTTAATGCAGCCAAATATCATTTCTACTCCTCTGCTTCTTTCAACAGCATATCTTCCTTGCATCTCCTTATGTGAAATTTCTAGGAGAAATGCAGCAGGGGAAGGAGCACAGTTCTAGAATATAATTCTGGTGGGAAATGTGGTGTGATGCAACAGGGAAATACAGTAAAGACAGCTCAGTCAGGGAAAGGAGGGAGAGGACAGTGCAGATTCAATGACTCATTCCTCTGACTATTTCCAACTTCTCCTAATGCAGGAGTCAGTGCAGAGCAGATTGACCTCCCATCCCTGATGCAGCCAGTCAGCTCTGTGGCTCTAGCAAAGCAGTTCTCAGAAAAGCAATGAGAACAAAGGACCCAGGTGACAGGACTACACAAGGAGAGATGTCTGATTGCCATTGCCTTATCAATAAGCCTGAACTATACATAGAGAAGATAAATGGAAGCTGGAATATATTGTCCAGAATCTCTGAAACCAGCAATATTATTCTTCAAACAAATCGCTATTACAAATATAGAAACTGAAATATATAGAGCAGCTTCAATATATATAGGCAGCTTCAAAAAATTCTTAAATTGATAGTGAAGTCATTCTGATAGGAAGTCACTGGAATAACTACCTTTTCTCTGACAAATTTCATATCCATGTCTAAAACTATGTGTTCTCAATAAATCTGAGTTTCCTAAAATTTTACAAAGCATCGTGTTTCAGCATGTGCAGGTTATATGGTAGAGTAAGCACCATGGAAGTTGTATAAGTGTCTGTCCCCTTGAAAGATACTTTCAGAAACAAGTTACATAGGCATCTATCAAAGAATATTTTGATTGTAGCTATGTGTTTGGAAATAATAGTTATGTTTGCATGTAAATTATGACTGGGAGAAGGGACTAGATGATGACTAGCATTTTCTTCCAGGTCCACCTCTTAAAAAGCTATGACAAATGTTCATATTAGGAAACAAGTTGAATATTATTGAAAACATTTTTGCAAAGTTCAGTTCATCACAAGTGTCACCTATAACCTGAGGCAACAGGAATAGGGCATAGCTCTTAGCAATTTTTCTGTTGATTTACTATGCCCAAACTTCTGTTTACTCAGATGGCAGTGTACAATACCTAAATTAAACTTGACATGCCGAGACTCTTTAGCAAAACTCATTTCTTATTCTATAGTTACTTTCCTAACAAATCCAAACTTCTACTTAGGTTATGTAACATAATCAGTTAAACTCTGGATTTAAAGTACTTTGTGTTTGTTCTGGCCTTTAAAAGTAATTGACTTCTAGAAATATTTTATTCATGATTAGCAAAAAGCTATCATCAAAGTCTACATTTAAAGCATCTGATCAACTTAAGAGACCAAAAAAATAGAAACAATCAAAATATCAGATAATTTCCTGCTGAAATATTTGATACCTAGGAAATTTTCAAAATTCTCCTATGTCAGAAACGTATGTTTAGAAGATGACAGAATGAATAATAATTTGAATTTGCCTTTAAACTATATTCTAATTCTGTCTATCTTCAAAATAAGATCTTGATAATTAAATAATCGGCAACGGATCTGCAAAAGAACAGGACTGGAATATCTGGGACAAGTGGTCATGGCAGACTGAATTCTAAGCACTGAGGCAGTACAGTTTATAATCAGCCAATGTTTGTAGTAAATTTTCTGTACAAAAAAGTTTAAAATTTAATGAAACAAACATTAAATGAAGCTTACCTGCAAAGGAAAGAAAACTTACTGGCCAGTCATATGCTTTGAAAGTAATAGCAAAAGCTAAAAGCAACAGTTTCATGTCAGTCTGTCAGAAAGACCACAGAAAAATGAATGTGTAGCAGGAGAGGTGTCAAGGCATAATCAGTGCACATTTAAAATGGAAAGCAAGAATCAAAAGCTTAAACTTGCTGAAAGGGCAACTGCCACATGAGGTTTTTATCTTTAATAGTTTCCCCTACAAAACAATGTGGAAGATCTATTACATCATGAATTATGGTACTATCTGTGAATTAGATTGCTGATGGATCAGACAACATGGGAGTAAACAGCACAGTGGGAATACAACCCCCTAAGAAGCTACACAGGTCCAGTAGTAAAACAAATCTTCAGGTCAACATAAAAAATACCACACACATACATGAATGCACACACACACGGAGCAAAGGGAATCTGGTTTTGATATTAATGGATTTTTCAGAACCTGCAAACTGTTGGAGGAAAATCATCTCAAAATTTGTTTGGTGAACTAATAGCTGTTTCATAGGGAAGATAAACGTAAGGAGGCTGAGCACGATAATAGACGGCACCATCTAAAAGAGATACATGTAAAGAGTATTAGGATGAAAAAACCCAACATCATTTAATGCAAGGACTAGTGCCTTTAATCCAACAAAGAGATCATATCCTAAGGGATGATATCAAGCATTCATCAGAAAGCAGACTCATAAATATTTTCGGAAGTCGCTGTCTATGTTAGAGAAAATGCATCAGAGATTCTCAGCAGCTGATGTGAATTGCATTTTTATTGTTTTTTTCCACTAGCAGTATCCCAAAGAAGAATATTTGTAAAACTGTTCACAACCTCCCTACATACAGCGGGTTATATATAGAATCCTACCTCTGAATCTGAGAGAAGTCCATTCACAAACACAAGGACACTGCAATACATCACTGTACAAGTGTACATTCAACTTGTTTATCAGCAAAGCACCAAAATTCAGTGTCCATTCTGTTTAATGTTTCAGTGTTAACACAGGGAAGAAAGCAACCCTTCACTGTACCAGCTGAGAGACCTTATCAAACTGCTCTGTACACATGTCACGACAATTCTGCCACTGCCCTACATTTGCATGATGACCTGAACTCTGCTAGTACATTTATAGTAGAAAACAAACTTATACTTTTATAACTTTTTCTTTTTTTAAAAGTTAAAGCAACATTTCAAAACAGAACAATATTATATTAGTTGAACAAGAAGTAAATCACATTAAGGCTTTATAATCTGGAATAATCTGAAACTACGTAGTATATATAAAGTAGAAGAAATCTCTCTAACAGTTCTTATTTTGTTATACCTGAGGAGATACAGTGGTGCATCTAGAAGACTCATGTTCTCTTTTGACTCTTCCAAAAGCCACAACAACCATTCCCAACACTGATCCTTTTAAATAAATTGATTAGACCTTCATTGCCCATCTCCCTCCCTTTTTTAGGGGTAATGTACATGCCTCATCAGAAGTGCAGTCCCACTTCCTATGCTTTTTAATATCACACTGATAAAAACAGGGCAACTACAGCAAGTGTGCATAGCAGGCAGTTTCTAAGAGGTCGTATCTTCACTGCATTAATCCAGAGACAGCTGCAGTATATCATTACAGCTATGTTGATGCCATACTTGTTTTTTAAAATACTTATAAGATATAGTAGACATATTTAATGAAAAATGTATGCCACTCTAATTTCCTTTTACTAACTTCAAAGTACAGAATTCAGTTTCTAGTTGAAGAATGTCCTCCTACTGAATGACAATCTAAATGACCTTTTACATCACCTTAAAAAAGTAGGATGCATCGTTTTGCTGCATTTGATCTATTTTCATTTTAAAAAAGAAAGAATAAAGTCAACTACAAGAAAGCATATAATTAAAAACCAAAACTATATCATGAGGTATCTGTCATTTGCTGAAGATGTAGTCACAGTGAGCCTATTCCTGTAAGTCCATGTCCAACTGATTATTTTTTGGGGGGAAGGAGGTTTGTTAGCTTGTTTAGTTTGGTTTTTGGAAATGGATTGGTTCACCTGTGTGCCAACACGTGATGCAAAGCTAGTGTCCTTCCAAATCTTATATAACCAAGTCAAGTGACCAACTGGGGCTAAGAACTACACCAGTTTTCAGCTGAAAGGAATGTTCCTCCCTGCACTTTCTCAGGAAAATAACATAATGGTATACAAAGGCAGCAATAGTAAATACTGGCCCAATGAATGTAGAACAGAATGTAGAACTGTATACTAAATGGGGTACCAAGGTGCAGAAAGATATCATTCATGACACATACTGCTAGCACGTGCATGCCTCCAGAAAAAAACCAAACTGAAAATCAGAGTATTTTACATGTATTTTTTAATAAATGTTATCTCTGGAACTAACACGGTACCTGAAAAAAGGTGTGCACCAAAATATTGTCCAATAAAATTATATAATATTTTGAATTTATATATAATTACTTATTTTGCAAGAACAGCAGTTGATGAGGCAGTGGATAGGGATTTCTAGCTATACAGAAAATGGTTTGATTCAGCATTATCAATAACCTCATATTTACAGGGGTTTCTTTTCTTTCTTAAGACATGGTCACATTAGTGTTACAGGAAAAAAAGCAGTCAGAAGAAAATTAATGATTATGTTCTTTGTGGGTTTTCTTTTTTCTTTAAGTGTATGAGAAAGCGGAATCACAAAAGCTACTTTAAAAAGTCCCCTGAATTTCCACTGCTTTTCACAGTAAGTGCAAAATAACAGGAACAGAATAACACTATAATAGCTAAATGGGCTAACCAGAGAACCTCTGTCCACAAAACAAAATCACTGTAATAAATTGACAGCAACTGGGTTGGTGATGTAGAGAGCCTGGCCCCCTCTGCTGTCTATTTTGTGTCTCTTCTAAAATCCTTCTAGTAAACCTACAGACTTAAAGAATAATGTTTTTGTATTTCTGAATGTCCTCCTCTGACTTTGACGCTGGCAGATAACCCTGACAACTCCTACAGAGACTGAATGACTGACATGCTAGACCTGGAAAAGATGGGATTTAGAAAGAAAAATGGGATCTTAAGAGGTTAAAAATCATCACCCATGTTTCCACATGTGTAATTGGGAATCATAAGCTTGAACAAAAAGTGACAATTTCCTTTTGGTGACTAAACATTCTAATTGGGAGACAAGATGCAGATATATACACAGGGATATCATCAAGCAAAGGCATTTAATATCCGACTTAAAAGTAAAAAATACAAAGTAAATTCTAAATGTACTGTCTATAAAAATGAACTTTTTCAATATATGTTATACTGTGATCAAAAATGCAAATGTAGTGCAATTTTTATATGCTTTAAATATAGTGATTTGTATTGAAATTCATCCTGAAAAGGTTCTACTGTAAAATGAAGTATTTTTATTACTGTTAAAGGCTTATCATGCTCCCTTAAAACTTCTTTCATAGAAGGTCAGAATATTGCAGGAATATGGACAAAAAAACATGAGGCATTTGCATGACTTTGCCCCTTATGAACCATGCTCCATATTCTTTTTTTAAATCCCATGCTCTTGGGACATACAACATTCTCCTCTGACCCACATCAACACAAACCTTAGTCTCTTGCTCAGTCCACTGGATTCCCCTTTTGTGTTTGCCTAGAGCAGCCTGCTTATGCACACTAACAAAGCAATAGAGACGTACACCATCGAGGTTACAGCATTTCTTAAAACTGCCTGTGTAAAATTCACCATAGAAAACAATCCTAATTAAAGCCAGAGTAAACCTCACTGAAATAAAAAAAAAATATTTGCATTAGACACCAGATTTACACTTCTCAACAACTAAACTAGAGAATTAAGTCAAGTCCAAATGAAAAATAAAACCTTTGATAGTCGGCTTATATTGTATATGAGTCCTTGGTCTGAATTCTGCCAAGGCTGAGTCTTCACAAAAAGCTTTCACAGAAAGCATAATTCAATCAGGACAATTCTCTGAAATTATGTGTAACACAAACCAAAAGAGCTGCTGTCAGAGTGAAGCTGAACCTAACCTGAAAATAAAACTAAGAATCTACTGGATTGACTCCATATACAGCTCTGTTTTCAGATCAGGTACAGAGAAATCAAGGAAAAAAGAAACCTCTGCACCATTTGCAAGGAATTCCCTTCCCTAGCACTTGTTTGGTGACTCTCTCCAGATCTTAACACTTCTGTTACATCCTTAAGAACTTCTGTCTCTTGATCAGAAGTCCTATTCAGAGAAAGATCTTCACTTTCTCTCCCCTAACATTCCTGTCCTTCAGATTAGCATTTCAAAAGCACATCGAATCTCTCTCTTTCAAAGTGTGACAGCCACAATAGTCTTATCACATCATTCCAATAAAAGAAAAAAATCATCATAGTTCTATTTGCAGTGCTTCACAAGCTCTCATCAGCACCTGTGAAGTAAGTGTTACTACACTCACATCCTAAGTGGAAAGAAAATCAAACACAAAAAAAGGTGTAATGGCCCAAGCCACTCAGATGAATGCCATTGGTAAAAACACAACTACAGCAGAATCCACACTCCTTAGCTGCATGTAATCCCTGAACAGCCCTTCTCCCACTGGGGAAGTCTGAAAAGCAGTGAAATCTGGCCAGGGGAGGGACTATTTCTTTACAAAACAGAAGAACACTGAAAACATTTTAACTTTAGACTAGTTTGCAAAAAACGTTTTGTGTTCTAAATGCATTCTATTTTCCACACAAGTGGATTTCTCTGTCCACACAGTCAAAAAGGTGTGCTTTTACCTGACACAACTAGCACAAGTAAGATAATTCCTGCAATCTTTTTGAAAAAAGCAATGAAGAAAATGCAGATTACACTTCCTTGAATTCAGGCAATGCCAACAACGGGATGAGATACAAGTGCTGACTGTACCTCACTTCACCTTCATGGAAACTACCAACGTCTTGTCTTGGCTGTTACAGATAGGCAACTTGCATGACACACACTGTTATGAATAAATACATGTTTTCAGTAAAGATACAGTACAATAAAGACTAAATTTGCACATGCTCGTCTCACCCCAAGTCAGTCTGTCAGAAGTGCAGGCTTTTACTGAGCAGTAAATGCATCATGATATAACAGGAGTTAGTCTATGGATACATCCTGTCTTTCTACCTAGTGTGAGTGTTCTCTTACTTAGTAAGGAACTATTAAACTTCTTTTATTTACACAACAGCACACTTACCAATCTTTAGAGAGTGCATAAAAATAAAAAGTTGTGCTGTTTAGCATTGAGGTAAACATCTGATTTGTTCCAACAGGAACAGAATTCATGCCAACACAATCATACATAAGAGAAAAGCTGTAAATCAAAGAATAATCTTCACCTACAAGTCTCCATAAACAATGGGGAATATGCTGATAATCTGGTAATCCAAAGCAACACACACAAAGGGTGACCACCAATAGTCAGTGATAATTATAATGGCCAAATTTCAAACGTCAGCAATTTTTACTCTGATCTGGAAAACAACATGCAAAGAAGTAAAAATTACATCAAGTTTAAAAAAAACCAAAAAAATGTGGTAAATAAACTTCCTCAAATTTAAAAAAATAAACATTTAGTGAATAGCTATGAAGAATGCAAAATTTGTTCCCAAAAATTTCAGTTTTCAAAAATTTTTGATTGCATGGATTCATATGGCCATAATAATAAATAAACAAACACACATAAAGTAATATCACATTACTCATATCCTACAATTTATCCTTCTTTCAAAAAAACTTAAGGAGTTCAACAAGCATACTTTCATCAAGGCCTAGTATTTTCTATTTGCAGAATATCACTGATGAAGAAATGCTGTTTGAAAGAGTTACTCTCTTATGTCACCTCTTTCATAGTAGTTTTTTCTTTAGACATCCTACTGACCCTATATTACATCACTCTGATGGAAGGCTGGGTAGCATTTCTTACATTTATATTATGTACACCAGATCCTTTATACTTTTTTACCATTAATTTTACCAGGAATTAGCATTTAAAATAATGCACACTGCATGCTGCAGAATTTTTAGTTTTGCAGAGATTTATCCATGTTTTAAATTTTATTGTTATTATGAATTCTCAGAAGCCACTACGACATATGTTTTGAATATGGATTAACAGAAGTAGGCACTTCACATATTTCAGAGGACACAGTAAACACGTTCTTGAACACTAGCATATATACAAAATAATATTTAAAATATAGTGTCTAATTAGAGTTTTGCTTAACAAGCAAAATTATGTTTCATTAATGATCCCAATCCAAATAATACTTTCTACTGATTTAATTAGACACCGAATCAGGCCCCAAAATGTATATGTGTTATATTTAATGCATTTTAATTCCACACTATATTTGCTACAGGAGGGGGGGAAATACCCTTCTATTAAAAACCTTATACTTAAAGAAATGTTTTTATTTTTAAATTCTGCATTTGGCCTTGAGATCTCTCTTTCACATTTGACCAATTTAATGGAAATAATCATTTGCCATCTAATTTCATAGATATTCAACAATGGCATGACTGTAACGAATTACATTTGCTTTCATAAAGCAATCAAATGCTTTACATTTGATTTAAGAATATATATGGAAGCATATTCAACAGACATGAGAGAAAGCAAAAAGCAAAGTATTTCCATTAACTACTTTTGTTACTTCACATATACTGCTAAGAGTGAATTCTTTTGTTGAATAACACTGTCCCATTTTGTGCTTTTATTTGTTCACTCAAAAACAGAAGGAAAAGTCTAAACTGATTATTAATTAAATGCTTCATTAATTTTCCTCTGATACTTTATGAATATCCTATATTTCTCATCACAGCAAAGGAAAGTTCAGAAGAAAAACAAAGGATTACTGTAGATTCAGAAAAGGACTACATTTTACAGCATGCTTATGTTGCTGTCTGCTGCTCAAGAATTTACATTGAAATTGTTACTAGGTACTTACCTTTGCTGATATTTTCCCTAAACATGGGAAAAGCAGAAATCAAACTGTACTGACAAGTTAAAAGTAGATTTTTAGGGAAGTAAAATTATAAAAATATTGTAAAGATATGACAAATTTGATTACTTAACTTAGTATAAAATAACACCATTTAATCAAAATAGGGGAATATAAATCTAGGTAGAATTCTTCCACACTGATGGATAATTAACTAGAAGTATTCCTAACTGAGCTTTACTTTCGAGACAGCAGTTAGACAGACTTATTTGAGAGCCCTATCAAAGTAAGTAACCACATCTCAAATACAAAAATCTGTTTCATCATTTATAGTTTTTATCACATCGTATAGCATAACTTTCACATGAGAACAAAGGTCATTTTAAAGCAAACTGTTGTTCTAAGGTAACTTTTAATTTGAGGTCTAAATGTAAATTGCTATGGTGAATGCACGTTAGGTCACTAAAACAACGGTAGCTAAACTCAGATGTGACCTAGCAACCCAGGTGTTCAGGAAAAGTGCTGTTAACAGTAAGGATTGATGATCTAATCAAACTGTCACACTCAGATCCTCAGCAGGGTGGTTGGAGGGGAGGTGGAGGAGGATAATATTCAGAAAGCAAGCACATGCTTAGTGTTACTTTAAATTGATGCTGACATTTTCAATTGTAAAAAGAAATTTTTTCCTAAGTAATATAGGAAACAACTCTCCTAACCTTCCGGAGGATATCAGATAATCAGAGAGCTTGTTTTGCAAAAGCCAACTTCTCAGATGTGTGACTTTATGAAATACGAACTATCAGACATTTTAGAGATTCAAGATGATAGCAAGTATTTTAATGCTTTTCTTTTACTTAGATAGGCATAAATCAGTATTTAGCTAACTCTGTACAAATGCACTTGCTATGCATATACCATAAAGTAAAATAATTAATAAACCTATCTATTTGTGCTAGTTCCTCTATGCTTTCTGACCTCACACTGTTTCTTGACTATATCACTAAATACTCAGAAAATTGACAAGCTAAAATGTCAACACATGAGCAAACAAGATGAAATTTCGGTGGTCTAAGAAACTGGTTCAGCGCTGCATTTTTTTAGTATTAGCATCTGTCTACTTGCAAGGTGCCTAAAATTAAGGGAATACAGAACTCCCATGCTGTAGAAACAAAATAATGTAGAAACAACCCTTACGTGAGTTTGTCCATGAGTGATGACATCATACCTAGTTATAAATGGGTAACGACTTCACAATCAGTAGAACTCTTTACATTTTTCAATTAGCAGCTTAACGTGTCAGAAACTGGGCAACTATATGGCTTTAGTTGCAAGCAGTAGCCATTTTCTGCATGAAGTCTGAGGTGGCCATCTAAAGCCATATGGCATCTCCATACCCCTCTCAGACAACAATGGCCTCTTGATGAAGAACTTGCATGGAAATTTTCAGAAAGCCAACAGGAGGTCTGGGCTTTTGGTGCCTCTATCTTGAATCTGCTTGGTGCACTATGAATGTACAGCATTACACAGAGTGATGGTGGTCAACGAAAATAAGGCCATGGATCTGAAATTCTAGAAATTATCTCTCATTTGTCTACAATGAGCCATGCCTTATATAAATGGTACAAAACCAATAATTCATTTTCTGAAGGGTACTGTCAGTGAGCTACAGGTGTACAAATACAAGCAGTTCAAATATGATAAGTGGGAGCAAGGTTTTCTTATGTAAAATGATGCATCTGCTCTGTGTTTACACTTCTATTTGTCTTGCAGCTCTAGAGATAGTGAAACTGAACATCATTTTATGTGGAGAAATCTATACAATATATAAGCATAATGAAGACAGAAAGGAGAGTTTGAAATCACAAGTTTCAGACACATCATGTATGAAAACATTAAAGCCCTCAGGAAAGAATAAAAATAAATAAAACAACTAAAAAAAACACCCCAAACACAGAAATGCACTTTCACTTTTGTACTGTACTGGTAAAATTTCAGCAAATCAGATGACCAAAAAAGCAGAAACAAAATCCTCAAAATCTCCAATAAGAAGCAATGATAAAACTATTTAATTTCATCTGTCCTTTCCCTGTAGCTGTTGCATTCCTCCCACCTGCAGTTATGTTACTAGAACACACAGGTATACAGAAGAATTATGTATCTAGTAGATTGCTTTTATGTTTAAATATTAAGACTTCAGGCATTAAAAATTAGACACAAAACACCCTAGGGGG
>CM072886.1:92412921-92505421 GCA_037013685.1 Acridotheres tristis
CACAAGGAAGCACACAGAGATCACAAGGGACAAAAAGTACAAGTTACACTGGGAAAAGTTTCACCTTAACTGAAAAAAAAAATGATAGCATGAACAATCATTCACTGGAACAACTTCCTCGGGGATCTGGCAGAGCTCTCATCATTGGGAATTTTCAATATGTGATTGGAAAGAGTGCTAGATGATCTCCTCTAGGTTCCCCTCCCCCACAAAAGTTGGACCAGGTGATTTTTGGAGTCCCCTTCTAACTGGGCTGTCCTATGACTCTACCCACCAGAGATCAGTACACAGCACACCTTGCTGCCTCATACTGCAGAAGATTGTCTTTACAGTACAAGACCTCCATGTTTCTACTACTTTAGTCTCAGCCAGCTTTTTTTTTTTAATGTTATAGCACTGTGGAGGTAATTTTAGAATTGTGTTCATGGTACTGTTCCCTCCAGAACAGTTGTCCAGCATGTTCTTTCTACCTTGGGGTATTGAAACTTCAGTAAACCTGGACAAACAAACATTCTTAATAATAATGCAGCTACTTTGGCTGCAGAAAAGTAGTCCTGATGGCATCATAACTTGATGGAAGAATTATGAAGTATGTGGCTAAAAAGTAGAAAGTAAGCTTCTACCATTAGTCATATACAGCATTTGCCACAGAACTTCTGTTTTCACTTCCAAAGTTTACAAAATACTCCTGTTGATTCTTGAGAATGCATGGAAAATATTGCAGCATGGTCAAGAAATTGTGTTTTAATTTCCTTTACAGTGTTCTCAATAAATATTTGTGTTGTATTATATAGACTGATCAAAGTTAAAAGTCATGGTATCACTCAAGACATGGAACATTTCACATCTAAAAATGTCACAATGTACAACCCTCAAAGCAGTGCAACATAGACTGCAGAATTGTCTGGAAAGGTCCCTTGCTACCAGTTCCATGCAGGTAAAAAGGGATCTAGAGATATATTGCCATCCTAATCCTTACCCTCTTGGCCTACACAGTTCCCTTACACATTGGAAGCAGCAAGCTGGGACATGCAACTGGAACAACTTACTTTCAGCTGACTGCAACAGAGGAGGGATCAGTTTGCAGCTTACAACTTTTTGGCTGATGCAACAAGGAACTGTGCTTTCCCTGGAAACAAACTATTGTGAAATGAAGCTGGCGCTTTCAGCAACTACCCACACTGTCTTCCACAGATTCACAGACAATGCTAGCATATGCTTGCTAATGGAACTAATAACCTATGCTCTAGACAGTACTTGATTGTTTATGAATGTGAGATCATCATTTATATCTTGTTATGATGCTTAAAATTAGCCAAAGGTGCTCACTGTGGGCAGCATGAATCCCATTATGTACTACCTCTGTTTTCTAACCATAGCAGCTAAGCCTTCACAACAGGAAGACTGCTGCTGACTACAGAAATTTCCAAAACATCTCACATACCTAGCAATTAAAATAAACTTACTTCAGATTTCCCTTCCTTCTGAACTAAACTCTAATATTGCCAGGATTTGATAGGAAGAACAAACAATGAGTAATAGCAAAATAACTTCATTATTCTACAGTCTTTCAATTGTTATTTTTTGTTCTGAAAAGATGCTGAAGTCATCACTTGTCTTTGTGATAGCGGTCTTCAAAAGCATAAATGTCTGCCTAGCCTTCATTTCTTTGTGTAGGTAGCAAAGCAAATGCACATAATGTATGTACAGACAACAAGCCATGAGGAAAGCTGCGAATTTTCAGCACATCTTCTAGTTCCAGTACCTAAGGAATCACAGGTAACCCTGATGGCTTCCTTAAGTTCCTTGGTCAGCCACAAACAGAGAAAAGCACTCAGGCAGCAAGTGATCAGGAGTCTGTACCTATGGAACCTGTTTCACACTCTGACATAGTATAGCTCCAGATAAGAGCTGAACACCAAAGAGAAATACTGCTTGCAAAGGTGAGATATGCCTCCAAAACATGGAAAGCTGAGCATGCATCTTAGGCAAAACTTCAGCTCCCAAACACTGCTAAAACTGACTCCTTTACACACACACATCCTCTCATCACAAACTTCCAAATAGTAAATATCTCAAGAAAAAACTGCCTTTCTTTTCTTAGGGCTTTTCCAAAGAATGATTATGTAACTCTCCAAGACCCTATTAAGGCAAAATGCAGGAAATAATCAATTAAGTAAAGTTTTTCATTCCTATCCAGTTAACCTAGTAGTGTTGACTTTCAGTTGAAAAGCTCAAACTCATTTGCAAGAAGCAGAAAAGATGATGACAAAGCTAGAAGGCAAGACTCAGCCCACCACCCAGAGGTGTACTGGAATTACAGGTAGCCTCTTGTCCAGTGGACCCATATGTACTGCCAGTGCCTCTAACTGGAAACCCTTCTGTGAGACAGCCACATACAGAACTCATTCCTCCAGAACAGGAGCAGGTTATTACAAAATGATTACATATCAACCCTTATCCTCTTGCCCCACATGGTTGACTTATGCAGTGGAAGCAAAAAGCTGGGATGTATTACTGGAACAACTTCCTTTTTTATGGATATATGGCACATCGCCTTGTGACTTTTGCCACTTGTTTACCCAAAATTTGCTACAACATCAAAGTGGATCTTTTTACTTTGCAGGGGTAGCATTATCCAAAATAGGTGTATCAAATAGCTACTATCACAAATTTCTCTACTCAAAGTAAGAAAAGTGCTTCAAAAAAAGAATTAACAATTCAGTTAAACAAAAGAGAGTTGTACTGATGGACTTGAAACACTTCTAGTTTTACATTCAGAATGGAAATACCAGGACACAGCAGTTTGCTAAATAATACACAGAACATCAACCCCGAGTTCATTTTTCCTGGCTACTTCTTTTTCAGACCTCAACAATCCCTTCCACTGACATACTTACAGCCTTGTCTACTTTATGATATTTACATATTATTAGAATTTAATATTCAAAAATTCAGATGGGCTTATGCAAGTACATGAAACAACTGGCACCCAGAAATTTCCTCTTTTTACTTCAAAGCATAAAAAATACAAAAATTTTAGAAGCGTGTTATATTGCAACATTATTTGACAAAGCATCTCAAGCATATTTAGGTTGCTATTACACAGTAGAAGGTATTTACCTATAGCTCTTGTTCTCAAGTTGAAATCGCTGCACAGTTTTTTCAATCAATCAAGATAATTTGAAAATCATATGATTTTAATAATACGATGTTACCAGCACTTAACACTGATCCCATTCTTAAAGCACATGAAAAATACCAGAAACTTGCAAAACCAAATATATTTTTAATGACCTTTACAGGAATTGTTTTATAACAGATATTCCAATTCAGTGACTGTTTGTGCTACCAGTAACTTTATGTATATGAATGATCCTATTTTATTCAATGGGATTACTCATATGTAAACTTATTTCAGAGGCAACTCATCATTTAAAATTCATAAGGAAGATGAGGTAATTAAACAACTATAAAGGCTTTTTTATATTTTTTCTTATGTAAAATAATATTTTTACCAGTTGTATCAGACAGAACTCTAGTTAAGAAAGTATCATAAACTATAAAATGTATATTTTACAGTACTAATGGCGTCTCTAAAAAAATATTTAGAGAATATTTATGTGTATTTTTCATATAAAAAATTTCTAAATCCAGTGTTGCACTTAACAGTGACAGAATTCAATCTCACTGATGAATAACTTAGCGAATTTATTTTTATTTTATTCTTCATATTTTTATGTGTGTGTATGTGTATATCTCAATAGCGAAACATCTGTTCTTTCTGTGTTCTGACACAATTTACACCTAAGTGAAGTAATGATGTAACAGAAATTAGAACTTGACACCATTAACATCACTGATGCATTCACCTTGTCCTCAACCACAATGTCTCCTAGACACAATAAAGGTGTAGCCAAAGATTTATCCTGCCAATAAGATATAGTTATAGGTCCCATGAAGATTACTGACACTGAAGTACCAAATATGTACTGGCCTTGGACTTAGAAGATAACATGCCAGTTTTGAGACACATTCAAGTTGACAATAAATCAGTATCACAGTTCCAATAACAGGAAAATATACCTTAGAGGAATTCTTTCTGTTAAAACATTCCACTTTTGAGTTAGCTATTAAATGGTAATGATCATAATGGACTAGGCAGTAGGGGGTTTTGTGTCTGAAATGTGCAGACATTTTACGACAAGTTTATTTTTTAAAAACTTAGGTGATTTTCAACTGAACAGTATTTTCCCCTTAAATCAATTTTGTTTTTTAAAGGAAGAAAATAACCTAAACAAAAGATGTTTTAGTAGCAATTTCATTATGAATTATACTCGTTTTCTGTATTCGTCCATGCAAACACTTCCACAGCCTCCATAACTCCTCCCTTCTGTGCATAAAAAAGCCTAATAGCGATGGAAAGCTAGAGAGAACAAGGTGCACAAGTTAAGTACTGCTTGCTAAATTGTAAATGTTTTTTTTGTCTCCCTTTCAGAACTATCTCAATGCTTACCACCAGCAATTCCATTCCAAGAAGTTTGTTAAAAGGGCCTCAATTTCTCGGGGTGTATGGGTTATAACTGTTTTTTTCAAGCACCCTTTTGAACTTCTCTTCAATTTTCTGTTTTTGATGATAGTCATGCTGACAACTTTTTTTGGTCCATCAAATTCTGTAGTACAATTACATGAATTTACTTTTAATAAATTACCATCTTTGCATATATCAGTCAAACCATGAAGACTAAACACTTGCAAATAAAATGCATTATTAATTTAATTGTCACAGCCTATTTAGCTAGCTTCTATTAGTATTTGCTATAATATGCAATGTATCAGAGGGCAGAATCAAATTCAAAACATAAAGAATAAACTGATTATGTTGTCCTAGAGAAATTAAAAAATAGCAAGCTTGCAAAATTATAATCAAGGCATTAATGTTTTACATAGGTAAGAAAACTACCTAACTTAATTTATAATATGTTTGTGCCCAAGTGATGGT
This sequence comes from Acridotheres tristis, assembly GCA_037013685.1. Lineage (NCBI taxonomy): Eukaryota > Metazoa > Chordata > Aves > Passeriformes > Sturnidae > Acridotheres > Acridotheres tristis. The sequence continues at coordinate 92,417,924 of CM072886.1, forward strand.
TTAGCATGCAGAAGAAGGATTTCTTTGGTTCCTAAAGCCATTAAAAGGCATCAAACTTTCTCATAATAGGAGAGGAAAGGTGGAAAAAAAAGCAACAGTGGTTTGGTATTTACTGCAGTAGTTCACGTGACTTAAAACATCCCCATCCCCAGCGAGGGACTGCTGCTAGAAATTTATATTGTTGTTGTAGCTCTGCCACTACTGTTTGATGCTGCTCTACATTAAGCTGAAGTGCCACCTGAAAAAGTATTGTGGAAAAGAAATACTCAAAAGATGGATGAAGAAACTGCAAAAGAAGAGGGCATGAAGCCACCCCAATTCCACCTGCCTATGCTGGAGGCAAAGCCTCCCCAGCCGGCTGCAGGCTTCAGCAGGGCTCCCTTGCTCCTTGGGCAACCAGCACCTGTAAGCCTGCCACCCTCCTCCTCCTCCTTGTGCCATGCTGGCCAGCCAGACAGAAAGCCTTGAAGGAATATGGGAAAAAAAGGGGAAAACAGCCACAGCCGGGGGGCTTTCAGAAAAAAACACCCAAAGAAAAGCCAGCAACAACTGCTTAGTTTATAGCATCCTGCTTGTTTAGGAATTCATTTCAAGATGATCATCACGAAAAATATGCCTCTCAGGCTAAGATACTCTATATTTGGAGATCTATTGTATGTATCCTTTATTGTGCACATAGTCACTAGGGTAATGCAAGTTATCTCTACGTTGTATTTACGATGACTGTACAGTAAGCATCCCCTTGTAAAAGAATATATTGGTATTGAATGCTTCCAGTTATAAAATAGGCCACCAGAGCAAACACTTTTTGTAATTGTTGTGTTATGACAGGAGATAACCAACATAAACCTTATGATATCTGATTTGATGAAACCATAGTTGTTTCTTCAATGCATCACTGTGCATTTTAGATTAAATAGAATATCTCAAAACTCTTGAATAATCACATGTTAGGGAAATGCTGGTTAAGCTTTTCAGAGAGGAAACCTCCTTAAAAAAAAAAGCACCACCTAAATCAGTGCTTAGTCAAACTAAGACATATATGGGGTTTCAATTTAAAACCCTACTCTTACTTCTGTGATTTAAGTGTGACAAACTTGTGAGGAATGGGTCTAATCACCCACAATTTCCATTGTCTTTAACAAGAACATGGCTCAGAAAGAGCTTTGCTGTGTTCTCCTACAGCTCCTATCATTTATTTTCCTCTTTTTTCCTATCAAAACCAGAAAATACTCTTTATTTATGAAAGCCTATCCCCAAAGAATGAGTTACAAGGCAGTAATACTTGAAACAGTATCAAGTATCCAGCAATGAACACCTCCATCTACCCAGGCTGAAAGAGAATATGCGATCTTTTGGCTATCCAAAACACATCAATTTTCTAGTTGGCCCAAAGATTCAATGAAATAGCAATAGCTAAGCCACAATGTGCCAAATAAATCTGAAGCAAAATCTGTTTATCTGCAAACACAGTGCCATTGAGTTTGTAAAACACAGTTATATTTTAAACCACATAAAAAATAACCTCCTTGCAAACAAATAAGTAGCTGTGTACAAATTGAAAAAATAAATTAATTTCTTTTTAAAATAGTGAAAACACCAAATCTGCCTTCCTGCCCAAGAACACTTGAGGAAACTTTCTTTTTGATTCCTCGGTGGCTTTGACCTCTTGTCAAGTAATTTTACAAACCTATGAGCATCAAGGTCAGGAAGAAAAGAAAAAAAAAGGAAAAAACAAACAAACAAACAAAACAAAACAAAAACAACAAAAACAAACAAACAAAAAAACCACCCCAAAACAAACAAACCCAAACATTTGATTTTGTACTGAAAGGGACATTTACAACTATGAAAGTTTTAAGAAAATAATGCACCTGTCAAAAAAAATGCCCCAAAAGGTGCAAATCCTACATCTTTTACATGGAATTTGTTTCTACAGACATATCATAAGCACCACGACATCAGAGCACTTAAACATGTTGGATCTCTCTTGGAGTTGAGGTAAAGATCCAGACGGCTTCATTGTGGGTAAGATAAATATTCTAGAAAAGATCGCCACATACTGCATAAGATACAATGAAACAGAATTTTTAAGCAGTTTACCTTTCTTTGGGTGTGCCAACTCCGTGTTTACCCAGTAAATGAGTATTCAAATGCTTCTTCATCACAAATGCCACCCTGCCAAACAAAGAGCAAATGAGAAACATGATTTTATTATTTTTTCCTGTTTTGAGCATGCAGCTGAATACATTTCATTAAAGGCAGACGATAAAAAATCCCTCTTCTGCTAGGATGTGACTTAGACTGGGGAGTCCATTCTGTAACAGGCTTCCCTCATTTTGCAGGCCCTTGGCTTTATCTCTTACAAGTCTCAACTATACATCATTGGTCAAAGAACAGAAAAGCTGTTTCTGCTTCTCTTTGCAAATTAGAACATCTCACACATTATACTGACAATATAGTCTATTTTACCTAAAAGAACATTGTCTGATGTTATAAAGTAATACAGTTTTAGTTACACTTTTGAATTTATTTAAACTTAATGGGCCCATCCTGCAACCTTTCTTCATACAGGTAGTTCCATTGTTTTTAATGAGAAACATGAAAAAACCAGCAAGATAAGATGCTTTAATCACTGCTTATGCCTGGTCAGACTTCATTGTATTAATTATTTAAAGAGATATACATAGAAACAAATTAATAGCCTTAGTTATTTTATAGCCTTGTGAAAAAAAAAGGATGAAAAACGTGAAGCACATGTTCATGAATACACTATGAGCAGGAATATTGTTCAAACTGGCAAGACATTCTTCAAAGCACCAACAGCAGCAACAAAATACATACTACCTGGCATCATGTTTCTACCAAACCAAATAGGGAGAATTACTTTAATTTTGGTGACATATGTAATGAAACAGATAGAAGCCTATCAAGTACTATTCTTCTGTTGATAAGACCATAACATCAATTTAATTATGTGACTGCTTCAAACAATTTAGATATCAGACTGAAGCTTTAAACTAAAATGGTTCTCTTGATAAGCAAAAATTTTACTGCTGCAACTTTCAGTGTGAAAAGGGCTTGCAAACATTTTTGTTAATTATGTATTACAGCTGTCCTTCATAAAGTTAATTACTAATAGCTGAAAGGCAATAGACTCTATTTGCATATGTACATGAAAGGCATGACATATGCAAAAATATGATTTTAATTAGCATTCCATGATATGAAGGGCTACAAATCAAACTGGCATGTTATAAGATTTTTAACATTAAACGCTGAATTCATCTGGACGTGTTTGCAGTAATGGACAATGGAAGGACTGTAAAACACCAGCACTAAGGGGTATAAGAGCCACAAAAGCAAAGAGACAGTACTTTTCCTTTACAATTATGTTAATTTAGCTTTTCCGTGTCTGATCTTCTTTGGGCACTTGCACATTATTACAGAGAATCTCTCTTGTGCATCCCTTAAGGTGTAAGAATATAAAACTGTCTTATTTAAATGATATAAATTTCCTTATTTTTTACAAAAAAACATTTTAAAAGTATCCTAAATACTTTTCCCTACCCAACTTATTAGTATGGCATCATAACCATTACAACTCTGAATAATCTATTACACCATTACCATCATTACTATGCAAGTGTCACCAAAATTACTGTACATGGGGAAAATAATTGTAACAAAATTTAAAAATGTGTTCTAATAAAAGCATAAGGCATACAAAATGTACTGCCCTTCTTTTTCAACAGAAATAGCATTTCCACACAGCTGTGGAAGGTACCAACATATTTTCATTTAGTAATACCTGTATTTCCTGCTATAAACTTCCATTTCCCCCTTCTCTAAAAGAAAAATAAACTCAATGAAATTACTGTGAAAGGGCAATGTGCAATCAGAGTTGTAAATGGATATTTTGTTATTTGCATGGAATATAAAGATCCCAACCAGCTACACAATATTTGCAGGGAAACACTTTCTGGTTTCTGAGCCTGTTTAGTTAAGCTTCCAAACAAAGGCTGACCATTTCATACACCACACAACCGCAGGGGATACAGATAGACACACCTTTCTGCAAAATCAAAGACAAAAGCCTTGGTAATAACATGAAGCAATTAATCTCGTATTCCTGCCTCCTCTCTGTTGCATCTATGCTCTAGCAACCATTCTGCTGCTCTCACACAGCACAAATAAAATGAACTCTGACTTAGTTGGAGTCTCAGCACCTGCTAACATTTTAAGCTTTTAAAGTAAGGCTCGAAGGCTTCAGACTTGAGGCATGCAGAATGACTCAGTGCAACTCTGGAGTAGTCTGCATAGGTCAGGGTCAGCTCCCCACCTTAGAGAATCAGACCTTAAAAATAGAGTTGCTATTTTCATAAGAAATTGAGAACAAGATTTAAAAAAATTACCAACAGAGCCAGGCAGTATTAAAACAAGAGGCAAAGTCTAAACAACCTTGTTTGGATGCTGAGTTTGAGGACCACCCATTAAAACAAACAGACAAACAAACAAACAAATTAACTCACAAAGAGAGACAAGTGGAAACTATTAGGTTTTGTTTACTAAATTCTGCAGGTGATTTTCAGAGAGGTGGTAGCAGTGTTTACTGGCTTTACAAAAGAAATACAAAAATGTTTTCCATACATGCAGTAACTCTAGGTTTCGAAGTAATTAATGGTTTAGTATTCAAACTATAATGGGTTTATCTATGTTATTTACATCTGCTGAGGTAAATCAGTTATCCCCAAGCTACTTCTAGAATAGACACGACTTAGTCTTGGCCTTTTAAATTAATCTTAAAGGAAGTTTGACTGGCACCTATAAGAACTCAGTGAGTGAATGCTTTTATGATATATTGCACTGATACCAGTTCAGATCAAAAGGAGTATTTGTATCAGCAATTGGTAAACACCAATTCAGGCTTTACCAAATTTCTCATTTCTTATTTTTAATTCTAGTGAAAGTATAAACATTCAAATGCTAAAAACTAGCTAGTTTCAGAAGCACATCAAAAGGGAGTAGAAAAAGCCTGTAATTGCAATATTCTACTGTTTCAAATACATGCAAACCAGGCCATACTAGAGGCCTGGAACCAGTTTACAAACTCTAATCTGGACAAATTCATCTTCAACCCACAGGAAGACAAGAAGGCACAGCCCAGCTGCTCTCCTGTGGGTCAGGTCTCGACAGCCAGAAATATCTAGCCTATACATCCAAGTCATGGTCACTGGAAGTTCCCTTCATTTGGTAGGAAGATTACTAGAAGCCTCTTCTTAAAGTGGAACGAGGCAAATGGGCAGGATTTCTTTTGCTGGCAGTAGCACTATGTTGGGTTAACTTTTTTTGTGATTTTCAACTATTCTGGCTTCAAAACCAGCAACATCCTCAGTCACATACTGTATGTTGAAACTACAGGATAAATTAAAGACAAGTTGAAAAATTACAAAGAGCTTTAGAATAGCATCTTCATTCCCTATAGACAACTTTTTGCACACAAACTATAAATAAAAATTACTTTAAATCATAAATACATGAGCACCTTTCCCAAAATAAATCCACAGAATATTCTGGTTTCCTTTTAGAAGAGTTGTGGTTTGTAGGAACGTGACCATTCATATTCCATAGCAATCTTCAAATAGTATTTGGACTCTCTCTCAGAATGTCTGTAACTGATTTAGGAGCCTCTGTAGACTTGTCTTCAGTTATAAAAGCACATTTTAAAGTACAAAAGAAACAAAGGGACTTCTAATTCTGGGAATAAAGAAACATATTGGACAATCTTTACTTCCACTTTTTATTCTAGTGTAATACAAATTTTTCAGCATGTACAATGTTTATCATCACAGTATCCAAGGAAAAGGAATAATCTGTCATGTATTGTCTGTTTTCTATTTTCTCTGTGGGGAGAGAACTGTTCTCTGTGAAGTATCTTGCTTTGGAAATGAAAAAGATTCTAAGTTTTATTATGTTTTGAATCCATAATAGCTCTTTCCTTTTGAATAAGTACATCACTGGGTTAGTGAAAAGCCTTAAAAAAATCCCTAGAACCAAACACACAACACACACACAAACCAAAACAAGCATTCTGGGCCATAAAGCCATGAAACCTGTTATTTCCTGCGTGCTTACCAAGTGTTGAGCCTTGGCCTAGTTCCAAGAAAGGAACTACATCTTACCTCTACCAGAAAGTCACTCGAAGCCATGGTGACAGACCAGTCATTTTCTAACTGCACATAACTGTTGAGGAGGACCAGCACGGGAATTTATTTCTGTGGGACTCTACAAACAAGGTATCGAGCAGCTGAAGAGCAATTTTAAATCACTTCTCAGTGGATACATTGCTCTCTGCAACTGCTCTTGGAGAATTTATCTAACAGACAACAATGTTCAATGACAGCAGAAAAGTCCAGGAGAATAACAATGAATATCTAGCCTTTATTCATATTCTCAATATCCTTTACATCTCCTTTAAACTGTCCAAAACCTCTTTATACACAAATTTAACTCTGGGAATACAGGTAAGCTAGTGCATAACCCAAGTATATAGGATGTTTAAAAAGCTGCTTGAGACCCTTTAAAAAAAACAAAATCAAACCCATAAACGAATCCAAGAATTTAGTGCTTTGTTTTAGCATAGGTTTCAGGCACATAGAAAGGATAGAATGTTTTACCATTTTGGATTAATCAGCTGGGAGATCTGACAGCATCAAGGAATAATAAGAAAAAGGATTTCAAACTTGTGTACATCATCACAGAATACAATGAAATAATAAATTGTCTTGTTCACATTAGGTTTTGTTTGCTGTGATCTGCTTGAATTTCTGTCATCATATCTTCACCTGAGGCAAGAAACCAGAAAATCAAGGCAAGCTTCATAGATGATGTCAAGAAGGGGGACTGGGACATGTTCAGGAAAGTAAATAATGTGGAATCTATGGTTCTTACTGTGTCTCGAAAAACACTGGAAAGCCTTATTGTTTGCAGTTGAATGTGTGGTTCACATGGAACCATGCCAACAGGGGCTGCAACCACTAGGAGAAAGAAGAAGTGCATTTTCTCAAGAAATACCAGGATGCTCATGTATTTCAGAACGTTCAATAAAACTTGTATATGTAATTACAGATTTTTGCATGCACTTGAGTTGTGTATGTCCTAACCGTGAAATCAGAACTTCACATATTCAAATCAGCACTTAGTCAAATAGTATTTAAACAGTGTACATGAACTAGAAAACTTCAAGTTTTAAATTCTTCAAATTATATAAAAAGTTGCTACCCAAATCTCATGTCACCACCAGGATTTTGTATCCAGCAGGTTAACTTCAGGAACAAGTGCACAGAGGCAAATGCAGAACTGTCCATAAAGCAATGGTTTTCTATGAATGAGTAAGCTTTTCTTTCCATGCATCAAAAGTCTAAATTTCTGAGAATTTCTTCAAGTCCATCATTTGTGGATGTCTTCCGATTCTGAAAGATCCAGACTGGGGCTCTGATAACTCTCTTGCATGACTGCGCGCAAGGGACTCAATTTAAAAGAAAGTATCTGGCAGGGCAGAGTCTGGTGTGGAAGATATCCAGTAGTCTGAAAGGCTTCATGCCCTTTGTGACAAGATGTCAGGTTCAAGTAAATATCTGGCAGGGCAAAGTCTAATGTAGAAAACATCCAAATATCTGAAAAACTTCATGTCCTCTATGACAGGACGTCAGCTCCTAGAACCCTGCCTAGGAAAGAGGGGGTTTTCTCCAGACTTGTTTACTAGCCAAATGAAGCAGGTCTTATTACTTCCAAATACAGGAGATGGTTATTCTTCGTAAGTTAAAAAAAAAAAAATCAATAACATTTCAAAAGGTTAACAAGTCATGCGTGATCACAGCGCCTGCGATGCTGAGAGTGCTGTGACACGCTGCCTTCTACTCCCTGCTGACCCCATGTGTCAAAGAAGGATATGGCTGCTCTATGCCCCACCCTCACCAACACTCCTAATTAAACTGGGAAGCAAAATATATCCATCCATCCACATCTTCAAGTGTGTGTAACTTGGCAGAATGGAAAATTCAAACTTTTCCTCTTGAAAGGAGAAACCAAATGAGCTAAATGAAGACAACTTTGCCATCACTAAGAAAACAAGAACTCAGATTACCATGGGAAGATATCATGGTAATTCATGGAACCTAAAGACCAACATAACTTGTGAACTTCTGAGAACTGTCAGCCTTTCTGCTTCAATTTCGTGTGGTTTTTAGGGTGTTGTTTCAGTTTAGGGAGGTTTTTTAACAATTTTCCATGCAACAACCAGGTATGTTTCTTAATTATTTATCAGCTTATTTTCCATGGAGAAGTTTTGCTGCTGAAGTTTAAAACTCAACATTTTCAAGTGTATTTTATGTTAGTATGAAATCATCAATGCAATGACACCTTTTCTTCTAAAAACACCTCATCTCTTTTTTACTGTTACTTGTAACAAGCTAGCACTGAAGCCAAGCTGTCCAAAAAATAAAGACAACAACTTGTATTATAAGAACACCTGCACACAGCTAGCACCCAAGGTAGACTTGAGTATCACAGCAGCTACTGCTCCTGCCTTGCTTTGAATAGGATGACAGACAACAGGATTGTCAATGTGCTGTTCAATGACCTGCATCAATCTCAAGAATAATTTACTGCTATATCAGACAGATCATTATGGATGAGTTGCACACTATCAATCAATCAATCGACTGTGTTGTTCCTGCATATTCCTGCATCTATCAGCCAGAAGAGAGAGACATCCCTCAACTTATTCTTGTTGCTCTCTGCCACCAATCTGCTGTTCTCAAGATGGCAAAGAATTATTAGCCCCATGGCCATAAAGTAGTAGCAACTGACATAATTATTTCCTCTTACATATTCTGGCAGAAGAGATCCGGATACAAAGAAAGAGTAAACTAAATAAAACAGAAAACATCCTCTACTGTTCCACTTAAGCTTATCTTGCCATCCAAAGTTGCTGAGTCTTCTCACCATCCCACTCTTAAGAGATGTATGGTATAATATAAACCATCCAGGACAGAAATTTAGTCTGTAATTGTAAGGACTATGGCTAAAAAAAAAAAAAGGAATTCACTGGCAGTGTTTACATCATTTCTTCTCCCATGAGGGAGCTCACTAACCTGTGTGCCTCACTTGAAGTTACTTATTTTGTAACTGAAATCAAAAAGGTTTCCTGCAAGTTAGCTCAGGGTCCATTCAGAACTTTTTTGGTTTTTTATTTTAAATACAAAAAGTACTCTTTAATAACAGCTGCAGGAATAAGACATGTCCAGACAGTGATAATTATTATTAACATAAAAGTGAGTAGAAACTTAAGAGTGTGAACTGTGAACTTTTGTATTTTAAGACACAATAACAACTGTTAACTGCAAGTAAACAAATGGCACTCTGCTTTTATTTGCTTGAAGAGCAAACTTAAAATAGCTGAACAGTGGCAAAAAACTTTAAAGTCAGGTGTTCCCTCTGCCAGAAAATCACCTTACAAAAATATGAGAAAGTTAATACCACTATAAGAAATGTTTGTTTCAATATTCAGAGAAGTTAATGAATGTTAAGTGATAATGGTAGACAGCAGCAGTATGTAATTAGATTTCTAAACACATCTTACCAAATCACTTCTAAGCTAAAAGAATCACATGTTCTATTAATTTTCATTGGTTATTGAGCATCTGTAACTGTCACCTCTAACAGGTGTTTGGTAATCTAACAGCTGCACGAAGTACTAAAAAAAAAAAAAAGGAAGAAAAACACAGAATCACAATGTGCTTTCTCCAGCACTGCTATCAACCTCTCAAGCATACCACGATGCAGAACCTCTTTTCCTAATGTCTGAAATGCAACCCTAGGTTTGGTGTTGGGAGTCCTTGCATTTAAGAGAGATTAATACAAACATCCAAAACCAGGACATCACCAGAACACACACGTGCCATGCTAAATGAGGCTGTGGAAGTGCTTTAAACATAAATGAATATGTTTACATATGCAAGCATTGTGTGCCAGAATAGTGCTTTACCAACCTTGCTACCAAGACACAGCTTCTGTCTTTCCTTTTTTACATTATTTGTATATCCAACATTCTCATAACTCTGATTCCTCCCTTTTCCATTCTTTCCACTTTCTTCAGACACTGGCTTGTCTTCCTACTCATGATCCAGTCCATGTCCTAGCATGCTCAGGACTTCAGATAAGGAATTTGATGCAGCAGGCATCAATTCCACATATCATAATTTAGCATCTGGAAAGCAACAGCAGGAAAAACAGGCTAATATTTGAAAGCAGAAATTCTTCAAAGTGGATTCGGATTAAATCTTTTGGGTAGGTCAGGTGGACCACATTTCTAGGTGCCCTGAGAAGAGTTTTGAAATACTGCACTTTCTGCAGACAATTTGTAAAGGAATTCCTAGTGACCCCAAAGAGCAAAGTCTGCACCTTTTGAAAGTTCAAGAAACAGACTATAAGACAATCTCAAAATAAGGATGTTCCAATGACTTTCTACTTAAAAGTAGAATTGATAGAGCCAAACAAATATATTTAATATTTTTCTATTCCTAAATGAAAAGTCACTTTAGATGTAGCTTCTTCCTGACAGCTCAGAAATCACACTGCAGACTGAATTACCAAGCTTATACAGAGCTTCTACAGGAAGAGCTATCTTGAGAATTAAATTCTGCTCATCAAAAGAATCTACTGTTGCCTGTCTTTAAAGGAAATCAAAACAAATCTAAACATAGTTGATTTGTCGACTAGAAAACACATAGGGCCTGCAGTAGCAGTGCCACATATTCTGCAGCTACAGTGCCTGTGGTCTTTTCCAAAGTTGAGAGGTACCAAGAAAGGAATGAGATGAATAAATTGGTCGCTATCTGATGACTGAACTGCTCAGAAGTCATACACAATCAGAAGACGTACACAATTTTTATTGACAATTTCCCCACAATTTGAAATGCTGCTGGTGATAGATGGTGGCTGGAGCAAAGACTCTGCAGTCTGCTTGATCTGTGAGAGTAGTGAGAATGTTGCCCTAGGTCTTTGCTTGACATAGAAAAGCAAGTGCTGGTTGATTTGTTTATTCCCGAGACTTAAATTCAGCTGTAATTCAGCTTTTTGCCTTACATCCAGGCATTCCACAAGACTGTTTGACTTCAGGTAGAAAGCAAAATACTTCAGAATATCTTTTTGCCAAAGTAGCTCATAAAAATAGTAAATCTATGACAGCAAGACCTAATCTGTAACCATCAGTAGTACCATCCACATGCATGAACCTTTAACAACAGGCTGGTCAAATCAGAACTGACTGGCTCCAGCCAAAGAAACAAAAAGGCTATCATGTGGAGCAGATCAGTTTCAGTCCACGAAAAATGCATCTAATACTTGTATGCCCATAAATACATATAAAGCACAAGGATGGTTCCAGATTTCCTTGTCTAAGGGCTCTTGGACCTGGCCATTGCTACCTCAGGGACTAAGAACTACCTAACACTTTGCCATCAGGCCAACCTAACACTTGACAAGCATGTCTCATTAATGTTTGTTGGAAGGCATCTTTGCTAGCACTTGAGCATAAGTAAAAGCTCAGAGTCTTATTTTCAACTGGCATCTCAGTCTCTCCAGATATTCCCATTACAGCCATGCCCCGCTCTTACCAAAACTGAAGTGTTGCAACAACTTATTCCTGCCACTGAAGAAGGAGGCTGACTGAAGAAAGTAACAGTCTTTCAGAGCAAATCATGATATGCAGACCAGACAGACTGTTATTCACTATCCAAGTATAACAGACCTACAAAACCCTCTCAAACTGATCATAGAGGATGCAGATGATATGAAGAGCTGCATAGAAGTCTATCCAAGTAAGAATTCTGGGTGTAACAGTGGTGTTACTCCACTTGGCCCGTAAGCAAATACGAACACCTCTCATCACTTCAGTCACATACTTAGCAGGGGAATGACTGAAGCTGCCAAGCATAATCTGGTGTTTCTCAAGTTTTCCTCTGATGGCCAGCAGGAGTCACTTCAAAAATCCAAAGCCAGGACTGAAGGGATTAAGCGTACTCAGCTCAGATATAACTGTTACTGAAGCAGTAAAGACAAGAAAAAATATCCCACTGAATTTAGGTGGATGCTTTAGACACAGACACAGACACACACACACACACACACACCAAACCAGCCCACATTCCTTCAGTCCAGTAAGGATGTTGCATGCACTTGGTATGAAGACTGTCATCAGTCTGGAGAAAACACAGGAATATAGATCAGGCAAATCAGTACAGTCATAAAGATGATATCTGTGACACAGCAGAAGATGTTCTCTGGCAAAGATTACTCCAACTCCAGCCAGCATCTGAGATTAACTCTGACCATTTCTGGCCACAAATCAAACATGAGAGATATAGGAACTACATAGCTGCCCAATGGAATTGAGAAAAAAACACCATCTTTGATCTCAAGGGCCTGGATAAACCTACATACACATGCTGAGTGTACCTGTGAACAAAGAAGTGAAGGAGAAATCAGTGTAGTTTCAAACAAAAGCTTAGGTTATGCTATCTAAAAAAGGAATTTACAAACTACCCGAAAAGATGCAATAAAAGGAATGTATATTGCTAACAAGAAAAATTATGTAACTTCAGTTTTATATACAAAGTGACAACCTGGTCCTATAAAGAAACATAAATGATGTCTAAAAAAAATATTATTTTTTCAGTATCTTCCTGAAATGAAGTTTCAATTAAAGGGGTTTTCCTTCCTAATCCATGCTGTCATTGCAACCACAGCCCCATAAAGCCTCATCCCAAGTGCCAGCATGAAATGATGGGATTCCATAGGGCCACTTTCAACAGAAGGGGAACCAGACAGAACAGGTAACACAAGTACCAATGCACACTGTGGTTCTCAGTTTTATTCAGTGTTATGTCACATTTTGATTGTCATGAATGGGTTCCTGCTAGAGCACTAGAATTTAACATGTTCACAACTGACCACACATGTCCAAATGACCACCTGAGCTCTTCGTATTTCCTGCAGGTCACTTACAGCTATGGAACAGGGCATGTAACCACTGCCATGCAATTCTCTGTTTAGCTTTGCAACAGGATTCAAGTAAAAATGCCTCCCACATTGGATCCAACACATTCCCCTGACACCGAGGGCCTTGCTGCAGGGATGAGCTGCACCAGGACAGTTTGCAGCTGAGAAAGGGTAGTTTAAAAACATTCTACAAAGATTAAATACATACAAAACGCTTTCGCATTTTATATTAACAGAAATAAGCAAACAAAAAAAAAACCCAACCAATTAAAGAGCTGTTCTGTTTCTTTACAATTTCTCAGATTAGCAGAACTCCTCTCAAAAAAACCCCATTATTTATTACATGAAATGTCTGTACCTGGACAGACATAGTCTGATCAGTGTGCAACTTTCATAATACTGAATAGTAGGCACGTTATGTGCAACACATAGCTGAATGGATGGATGGAATTGATTTTATAAAGGAGTAAGAAACAAAACAGTCCAAAATATTAACTGATAAACACATGCTGGGGTGGAAACAACCTATTATAAAATTACTGTAAAGATCCTGAAACTGTTCAAGGGAGAAAAAAGTCCAATTTTCCACATAACCTGAGAGCACTGAGTTTTCTGATTATAAGATCCAAGGAACCTGTAAACCCAAGGCTCTAATTTTCTTATGGCGACTGCGTAATATTTTGCAAAGTAAAATTGACTGAGATGGAAGCTATTTTGCATGGTACAGTGGCGATGGCTAACAAATGAGAGTTTTGTGGGCTGAATGTTAGTCCCCTGCCTCATCTGCCACCCCTAATGACAGCAGCCACCTGCTGTTTTATTGTCACAGCTGGAGCCAGTTCACACTCCTTGGTGCTGAGCTCTGCCCATGAGCGCCAAGCTCTCGCCTCGCCTCATTACTTTGATGAACTTTTTATGGTCAGCACCCATGAAGACCTCATCTAGGACTATACAACCTAGATCGGCTTCAGGGAGTGCTTCCAGCTAGCATGAGGTGATAATACGCAGTGACACCACGGCTGCTACTGCCTGTCACTTAGGCTAGTCACTATACTTCTGGCTCTACAGGGCCCTCAACAGGTAAAATGCCATGAAATTCTCCTCTACAGCCAAGCTCACTCCCTTTCTTTTCACACCACAATACAGAGAGATCATGTCCTGATACCAACGTTTAGCTTTTCAAAGATAGTTATTACAATAAAAAACGTATCATGCTGTTTACTGCATATAACTACAGACAAGAAATCTCTACATTCCTTGAACATAATCCCGTTGCCTTCCTAAATAAAAGAAAGCAAGCATGAAAACTGAATTACAGCTTGATTAACACCACCAAATAGGGAAAAAAATAATTAAATGTATATTGCAAAAGAAGGACCACTTTAACTTAAAAGAGCAAAAAGCACAGAAACAAAAGTTAAGCCAGTCAAATCAAATTATTAGGCAAATGAATTCACAGTGGAGAATGATACATGTTATTTCCCTCTTACATAAAAAACCCCCACACTTAAACATCTATTGGATATGATATTTTCTGAAATCAAGATAACAACAAAGCTTTTACATCTTTTTTTCTTAATCCAGTCTGTTACTCTCTTCTGCTAATTTAAAAGCAAATAGAGTCATCCTTTCCTTTTCATTTTTTTTGTACTAACAAACATTCTGAATCTCCTGAGCCTGTATACAATTTTAAACTTCATCAGAAATTCTTTTATTGACACATTTAGAGCAAACTATTTTATGCTTGATCACTGAAATTTAACCCCAGGTTTACTTTCAGCAGCAGAATAATTATTTTGGTGTCAACAGCGCTTTACATTTCCCCCTATTTACATATATCATTAAGATTAATATATGTGCTATTAATAATAATTTCATTAACATTCTGAAATCATCAAATAACATTTTGACTTTTGAATGGCTGTAGGCTATTATAAGCCTAAAAACCAGAACATTTTCAGTATTCATTGTGTAGCAATCCAGCTGATCAGTTTTGACAAATTCATGCAATGTTATAAGCCATTAAACTTCATTTAGTTTCACTTTAAAATTCTACCTAAAAATAAAAAGCAACTCTCTTTTTTTCTACAGACAGAATGATTTCCAGAAGTCATCAGCTTCTAGGATCCTCCAAAAGGAAACTGCTGGAGTTTTATTTTTTTATTGAAATGTTTTAAAATTTATTGAGGACTTTTTGAAGTAATAATTTTGAGACCACTGACCTAGCAAGAGTTGAAAATCTCTAATATGTTACAGTGCAATTGAGCTCCTCTTCACAAGGGACAGCACTGCAGAGACACTATGCTTCACATAAGACCCCTACAACAAATGGAAACTTGAAAATATGCCGCTGAGCACAGGTTATGTCTGCTGCATTTCAGAGAATTTACATATGCCCTTCTTTATGAGTGCTTTTTAAGTTTCACCTAAATTGCAGTTGAAGAGATAGAAGAAAATAAAGGTGCAACAAAGATTTCTATTCTGCTAAAAGCTGAGCACCACCCAGAGAGTCCTAAAGTATTAAAGAGGCCACAAGAAAACACAGAACCTTGCATAATGAGGGTCTAAAGCATATGAGCAACCCCAAATATTAACAATGCAAATTTCTCTACCACTACAATTTCTGAAAGCGCTTGTCTTTCTGCACAAGTTCACGAGAACTTCTTGTGAAGCACAGTGACAGACCACATCCTACGGAGAATCCAACAATGGAAGAGAAAATTGCTTTTAGAAGAAAAAGGAATTCCTTTATTTTGAGTAGATCACATATTTGTCAAGTGCATAATGTGTAGGACTCATTTCATACCCTTAAAAATAAAACATCAAAAATGCAGCTTGACCAGTGCAGGGTAGATATTACAAAATGGACAAACTGCCTCTGTGGAACAATTAACAGTTTCAACAGAACAATCTCTTAAATGGTGCCAGTAACTAAATAACAATAGCTGTGAGATTTTTTTAATTTTTTTTTTAAGTAGATATATGTCAGCAGCGGTATGCCTATTGCATGCTTTGTGATATGGCACACTTAACAATTTTAAAAGCTTCAAGTTTCTTTTTTATCAGGCAATACTTTATAAAGAAAATGCTCCAAAACAACAATTAGCTAGGTATTTATTGTCCTGTTATAAAGGAAATCGTTAAAGGATGCATAGCTATCCAGACCATCTATATTTGCTCCCTATCTTACAAGAAGGTAGTCCGCATACACATATAAATATTTGGAAATACTTTTCCTTTGTAACACTGGTTTGCCTTGGCATTATGACTGTGTTTTAGACTTGTATTCTAAAATATAAGTTCAATTTACCCAGCACTTACAGTTCACTGGTCTGTAATTCTTAATACCCCCCTATTTTCCACCAATTTTAATTTTAGTCGCTGTTATTTAAAGTTCATTTTCCATACCCTTTAAATTGTGATTTTTTTCCAATATGACAACAAACTTAAGTGTCATTTCGACGGTGACTTTCTCTGGAATACAAAGGAGCCAAACTTTTTAAAAAATAAGTTATAAAAAAAAAAAACCAGACAATAACAAGCTGTGGTCAGTATGAAGATGAGCTGCATGTGAACAGACAGTCTGGAGGTGATGGGATTTGTATCAAATTACTAATCCCCTGAGCTATTCAGCCCCCTGAACAATAAATTTCTATAAACTCATCCCTTAACCCATCACCAGCTGGTCATGCTATTGCTTTCCAGTATTGATGACAAAAAGGGAAACACCTTGCACTTTCTATTTAAATCTCCACAATACAGGATGCTCATGTTGGAAAGTCCCCAATCTTTTTTCTTATCTAATGGATCTTAAAATAACAGGAACAGGCATATAAAATTATTTGGCTTAACGTAAATATTCTGTCTTCTCTACTTACTCCAAGTACAAAAGGAAGATTTCAATGTACATACTTTCCTAGCACCGAATAGAAATAAATGTCAATCCTAAAAAATGGCTAAACTTCTACGCATGCTGTTAAAGAAAAAGATATCCATATGAAGGATATTGGAGACATTGATGAGGAACTGCTCACCCTTTAAAAAAATATTACCTCTGTAATGCTGCCAGTGCCAGTGTCAGGCTGGGCAATTAGCCAATTAAGTGTGAATAAGAACTGCCAAGAAACTATTTTATTTTAGCCTCAGAAAATTTGTGTATCTGTGAGCTTGTGTGTTTGTGTTCATGCATCAGTGGAATCTGGTTGTTCATGCCAGGTTTTCTTATCACACTTTTCTGCCTCTTTGAGCCTGCACATTCCTGCAATACAAAATGGACATGTGTCTGCTGATAATGTCAACATACTTGGGTTCACAAGGAGAGATTTTGTATAACTAGATCTAAAGTAGTCTTTGTGTTCATTACCTGACCCTGTCTGCTTACACAAGGCTAGAAGAGTGGAAGAATCCAGTATTGCAAGCACCTCTAGGAGATGTTAAAAGACAACAGATGTGGAAGAAATTAGCACCAATTACAATATCCCTGGCCAAACACTCTCCTAGAAATCCCATTTTTATATGTCATCTGAAGGAAATTCTCACTTCTCAGAGCAGACTGGATTCGATGGGGTGCTGAGAGTATCTTGTTATCTCCTTAATTTAGATCTCATTATGCTTTAGACTCCTGTACATCCATTTAGGAAATCCACTTGGAAATATGACTAGGGCTACAACGTAGAAAATCTGAAGACATAACCAGATTTCTATTTTTTGCTATATATATATATATTTTTTTTTTAGGAGGGGAAGTCGGAAAGATGGTGTGCAGACCTACCAACTGCAAGCCTTTATCTTAATTCAATCATTCCAAATATGGATTCTTCAACACTTGTGTTACA
Organism: Acridotheres tristis; assembly: GCA_037013685.1. Taxonomy (NCBI): domain Eukaryota; kingdom Metazoa; phylum Chordata; class Aves; order Passeriformes; family Sturnidae; genus Acridotheres; species Acridotheres tristis. The sequence continues at coordinate 92,435,821 of CM072886.1, forward strand.
GTCATTCAAAATTAAAACCAATGTAAAAAACGATATACACAACTTACAAATCAAAACTGAGCAGTCCCAAGTACAAACAAAAGTATGAAAAACTCTTTCACAACATTTCAGAACACAGATATTACCTGGCATTGAAGTTACCTTCTTGAATACCTATTAGAGAATTTCACAAATCTTAACACTACTGACAACTCGTTCAGAATTTACCATCACTTAGGCTAAAAACACATCCTACTTTTCAAGACATGTTTAAACAGCCTTGATGAAAATGAGTATATGTTGTAAAATTGTGAGTACGATTACTTACTTAAAGGCCAAAGTTTTACCCAATATTGCTGCCTCTAATCAGGGACTACAAAGGAAAGATGGGTACAATCTATTAAAGATGTCACTGATCACAGAATCACAGAATATGCTGAGTTGGAAAGGATCCTAAAAGCTTTCAAACTCACATCTCTTTCATCTTGGCATGACATAAATGAAGTTGTGTGAGTGACAACCGTCCTTACACAAGAATTCACAGCCAAGCCTACTATTTTCCTAATAAATCCCACCAGTCTGGAAAAGAGGAACACCAGGCTAGCTACAGCACAAGTAAACCCCTGGATTGGTCAGAACATGCAGCAGTCGCTGTGCCTAAGGGTGAAGGTGGTACACCAGTAGACCATGACACCCTGAAGATTCAGCTAACTGGATTTTCCATGTCCTCAGCAGCTGTGCTGTGGAGAAACCTGCCTGCATGAGGGCCAACCTTACTGCTCAAGAACTCTGCCCGAGAAGAACTGTTTTTCCCTCAGTTATGTCTATTTTTCCATGAAGCCCCTCACCTGGAGATGTTTAGAAATGGCAGACAGCACCTCACTCTTCCCTCTTCTGGGACATAACCATGAACAGAGAAGAGACCAAGGTAGCCCACACATCTATGCCCTTGTTTTGCATACACTCCATGGCAAGGGGAAAGAAGGAAGAGCAGGCAGTCATTGACAGAAGTGAACAAGCAAATTCTTTTGGGTGTTTTTCACGTTAAAATGGAATTACCTTTTTCAGCATTCTTCTTATGTTTTGCTATGTACACCTGTAGCTCGTACATTTGCAGTTGTCAAAGGATTCTGCTTTTTCTTATCACTTTGGTAAGCACAAACAGCATTTCTTCTTACTTTTTATAGATGCATCATTAAAAATTGTATCATAAAGCATTCAGAAGTTATGTTTTTCACTCCAACAACAAGACAAATTAAACTGAAAATACTAATTTTCAAATGATTTTAAAATTTAGAAAAAAATGGTTTTGTTTCCAATATATCTCTAAATTAATGCAAGCCTACTTCCTCCCAAGAAGAGAGCAAACAAGTGTAGGTTTCACTACAGTACATATGATCTAGATAACAAGGTCTAATCATAACATATTTATCACCATCTAGCATTTGGCTTGTATATGATGTCCACAGGCACTTGTAGTGATAGCTGTCAAACTGCATTCTTTTTCTGGCATAAAAGAGCATAACAACAAGGACAAGCAATGAAGTGCAGTACAGAGTAACAACACAGCCTGGAATTTAGCCCATAGTAAAGAAACAGTCAAATTCATTATCAGCCTCAGTGATGGAGGTTCATGCGTACAGTGGCAGAATATTTCAGAACTCACTAAGCTTCTTTCTGCTAAAGATGCTAAAATGTGTTTCAGTAATAGGGTACCATTTTCCCCTCCTCCCTGTTTCACCATATCAGAAAATCTTAGTTAAACTAAGGATGTTCCTTTAGAAGAAGGACTAAAAGTGCATGATCCCCTCTACTCAAATTTCAACTGCATGTTCCAACAGTATACGGTCCACCAGCACATGAGTAAGTCAAACTATTTGTGCTTAAATTGGAGGTTCATCTCTCCTTGACAGGCAAATGACAAAGCTCATGCATCATTGAGAAATGTCTTGGGTTATTGACAGTGCAGAGAAAGGCTCCTATCCTTTACAACATTTCTGAAGAATAGAGGCCATAACTGGAAAAAAACATACAAAGATTCACCTGTCTTCCTCAGATCACACTTTCCTTCATTTGTTTTTAATAGATCATTAAATTTATTTATTAGTCAGGTTCCTGAGAAATGGCTGTTTCCCCTTCCTTAACTTAACAGGTAAAAAATATATAGTCCTTTTCTAAAACAACCAAGTCCCAAAGTAATCTTGCCAGCACCTTATAAAGCTAACAGTTTCACATGGTCCAAAAGCGAAAGTCACCAACTCTGTTACTCCATTAGTTCCCTGGGAAGTAATGCATGTTTGCTCCCTAGAACTTCTTGATTAAAAAAAACAAACCCAAAAGACAGCAAAACAAAACAAAACACAACAACAACAAAAACAAACAAACAAACAAACAAAACCAAAAAAACCTATCAGATTTTCCCTCTTCAAGACAGGAGGAGGGTTTCTCACCAGCTGGGGAAGTGTATTCCTTCAGCACCTGGCTCATCTCACATATCTCCTTCACTAGAACCCCCACCCAATCCAGGTGGTTCATTTCTGATGTGGGCTGTGGGGCAGCATCCCTAGTCTCTGGGGCAGGTGTCTGTGTGGTTTTCCGAGCTGACTTCACCCCATCTCTGAATGCTAAATAGACTAGGACTATCAGCAACACTTGGTTAGTATCTAGAGAAAACTTAAACCCCTCAAAATCTGGTGGGATAGGCACAAAGAACCGGTTGATGGATTGGGAGAAAACTTCCTCCGCTGTCATTTCCTCACAGTAGGTACCATTCTTAAGGTAACCCCAAAATCATACACTTAGTCTGTGATAGCCATGTATCCATGTACCCGCCTCACTTTATCAACCCACAAAACAAACTGGATAGCAGCTACAGTAGCCTTAGTTATAGGATCCATGTTTAGATAAGAGCCTGCAAATGGGAGAAATACAGCTGTGACCACATGCCACCTGAACCAGGGTAAGCTGGACAACACGGCTCCACCTAACAAGGTTTCTATATCCAGCACACAAAAAATTAGGGCACCAAAATCTGTCTAATTTGAAAGCCAGGTGTCTTCTAGGGAAGGCAGAAACCTCCCCTGGCTTAGAGAATGTCAACCCCCTCCCTCTGATTACATTATGATTTTGAAATTAAAGGGCTGTCAGGCAAAGCTATGAGGATAGGAATAACAGTTCTTTACTAGTACGTATAACAAGGCAAATAAAACAACAATAACTACGGCATTGACAACAAACAGAACCAGGGACCCAGTAGCAATCCTCTCGGCCATGGGTAGTTTGCCCTTTGGTGCAGTTACAGCCGGCAGGAATGAGCAAAAAATCCCAAGATGATGGACAAGATGTATCAGGAGTTCCACGGCAGTAGCTACAGGACATCCCAGGAAGGCAGGAGGGTGTGGGCACCACATGGAAAAGCCCAGAGCAATACCCAGGAAACAGGCTGGCCTGGCTCCTAGCAGGGCAGGGAGAGGTGAAGTTCAGGATTCCCAGGGCACAGGAGCAGACGGTGATAGGGCCCTCAGGTGCCGATGAATTGTCCCTGCAGTAAGCAACAGCCTGGCCGTCCTTCTCTGATGCCAAGAATGAGAGCAAAAAAAAATTACACAACAGCTCCAGCCCCCTTCCAGTGTCTCTGTGCCTCTAGGAGAAACTCCCAAAAAACCCTAGAGAGTTCCCCCTTCCCCAGGGAGAACCAGCCATCAAGCACCCAGCCATCAGTGACCCTTTCTCAGTGGGAAAACATTCCACGAGTAACAAGGAAAGGAAAGAGAAAAGAAGGAAAACCCAACCCTCAACAGAGAGGGAGGCAGATAATCAGATGATCTGGTACCCAAAGTCAGTTTTATCCATCTGTAGTTGCTCAGCAGGAAACTGAAAAACGGAAGACATTAATCCTAAAAATCAGAGGACACCGTGCCAGAGAGAACACATCACAATTCTGAGCTGTATAAACAGAGACAAGTTAAAGGGCATCTAATCTTCAAATTCTCTAAATTAGTTACACTAAATCCTATACTAGTTAGACTGTTACAGTAAATCCTTAACACAAATATTATTTAGCAAAGGCCGTGACAACTTGTGCCGTATTTGTAAACTTCTGGCCACTTGGATCAGGATCAAACTCATTTAGTATTCTTGAAAGCCTGTTCTAAAAAGTAAACTTGTATTATTTGTATTATGTGCATACACGAGGAATATGTTCACCTGAAGGGCTATTCATAAACAAATATGTAGGCACCTATGGCAGTGACCACCCCCAAATTCATTTTTCATCTTTACAGTTAACAAATATTTCTGATTACTCAATACATATGTACATATGGATGCAAAATTATATATTGATTAGTTTAGCTTTTAGCATAACATATGAATCTATTGGATTCTCCAGAGTAACAGATAACATTTTTTAAAAATTATACCAATAGACCATTAGCATTATGAGTGAATTTATTTTCCCCAACAGTGCTAAAGATATGCAAAATTTTCATTTTTCAGAGTTGCATAGTAAATGATTAACACCAGCTCTGCTCATTATCTTGCTTAACAAAACTTCTCTAAAAACAAATAAATCAAAAATGCCTCTAACATTCCTGAATAAATAAATTACAGACCTGTTCAGTGGCAGCAATGATATTTTAAAAAGCTTGTGCAAGCTCATTGTACAATTTTATTACAAAACTGCAATTTATAATAAAACTGTCCACTTTTTTTTATTTTCTATACAGTTCTATTCAAAGAAGTATCTTTTGTAATCCAAGAAATTTTTTAAAAAGCTAGAAACATCGGGCCCATACTCCACTGTGTTATAACATACAAATAATGATATCAGGAGAAATCATACAGCCTCTGGTACGGTAGGATTTGTAAGGAGAACTGCAATTAGAATGAAAGAATTACTATCTAATACAAGATTCCCATCACTATGAATGATTTTTTTTTTTTTAATAAATTTCTTGTCTCAGACTTTGGAATTATTTTTCTTTCATTGCATGTGGACACTGAAGTCAGTCTGGAAGTAAAACACTGCATTTCCTATTCTTGCTGGAAAGAAACAGTGAAACAAAGAATGTCCAGTTTTAAAGATTTAGTGAATTGCCTTCCTACTCAGTCCCCATGTTCAAAGGAAAAACTTACTGTAAAATATCTATATTTATGGGGTAAATTTTTTTGTTGTCCTTGCCAACAAAACTGTAGTTTTGGGTCAAAATAGCCATTGCTGAGAGAAATGCGCACATCACAGAAAAATTTCCTCCTGAAAAAAAAGTATTGAAAATAATATCTGATCCCTCTGTAGAACAAAGAGCAAAATGAAACACAATCCGCAATGTAACCATAATAAAATGAAACTGTTATCTGTTGCTAGTTCCCTACCAGCCCACAGATTTTTCTTGGTGTTAAAAAACAGCATGTAAATTAAGGTGACTGAAACATGCTTTCAGCGAGCAGAGTAATATGGTAGCTATTCATCACCTGAAGTCATAAAACACTAGGTCTTGTCCTTAGCATATTCTAATGAAGCCTATCATGCAAATGAGAGTGACCTTTTCCGTGCATTCTGCAAGTTCACATTTATGTGAGGAGTATATATAGTTTGCCAATACAAACTAGCCAAAGACTGCGTAATTACTGTAATCAATTAGTAGTTAGTGTCGCTCTGCTCATTTGTGGCTAATGTCAGCTAAACCATTTTTGAGAAAACCACCCTGACAGCCTCTTTCTGTTGTTTTTGTTGCTGCTGTTATTCTGCAACAAGAAAACAAGATACAAGTCAAACTTCTCAACATGGAAGCACTGTAGCATTTTCCTAAAATACTTTCTCTTAGGGTGAAAAACAAAAACAAATACCCTCTCCTGTGATGGGTACTGATTCCCCAGTTAAAAGTTACGTATCCTTAAAATGACATTGAAGTTTTCTGCCTGTAAAATGAAACATTAATATTTAAATATTTAAATGAAGGACACTCTCCCATGAGGCAGTTCAGACCAAGTAAGAAAGACTTGGTAGAAACTTAGGCACTCTTTTCAATGGATGAGTAAACAGGCCATACCCTCTGCTCAGCAACAGTCTATTTTGTAGACAGTTATGGATAGGAAACATTACTGGAGCTGGTAATTAAAGTAAAAATTAATACTGTCTCAGAAAGGGGGGATTTTGTACAGGAAAATCATTTATCATGCCTACAGTTCTCCACAACTGAAATGAATTATCTTCTTTCTTAGCACATGTCTGTCTTATTCTACAATAGCTTCCAAACTGAAACAAGGCCCACTTGCTGGTTTTCACATCAAAAATGACCAGATATAAAGGGAAGTTATGTCACTATTTCAAATTAACTGCCTATATTGCATCTAATAAAAGCCCAGAACTTTAAGACAAAGAAGAACACACAAATCACAGGTTTGTATTCTCATACTGACATCCTACAAACAAGTCACATCCAAGCAGTTTAAGAAATCAAAACCACCTCAATGCACATGAAAAACAAAACCAGAATTGAAAGAAAAAAGAAATAAGAAATCAAATAAAAAATAATTCTATTACTTGATTTACAACTGTGCTGAGAAATTTTTTTTTTGCTAAAAAACACCGTTTATGCAACATTGAAAAAATACACTAACACATGCACTTCATATATAGTATATATGTATACTGTGCACCAAAACAGCTTTCATCTTGCTATTTTTTGAGATTTGATGAATGTTAATCAATTGTGTTTTTTCAGTTAGCAGAGAACTGTAAATGGGCATATTACAGGGATAAGAAATTATTTTCTGATGGAATGCTGAAGATGAGTTTTGGGGTTTTTGCATGCCCATATCACACTGCCAACACTCTGAGAATTGTAAAATTCTATTTTATAAAATACTGCAGCAAAGCGGTTGCAAGGCATGTGTCATTTGGCCAAGTAAAGCATCAGACAAAGAGAACCATTCATTAAAAAAAAAAAAAATACCATCAAAATCTAACATTATTAACACATAAAACTAAAGAACAATGTCAAAGGGCTCCACACGTATATAAAGACATAGCAATAAAACACTAACTCTTTTCTTCACTTGCCACTTGTTTAAAAAAATCATTCTGGACCCAATTCTGAGAACACTGAAAAGAGCAACATTCCCTACGGTTTCACAGGAGGCAAGACTACAGTGGACTCTTCTGGTTTTTTCAACCATCAAATGAAAATACTACTTAACTGCAGCATCAGAAAACTTCTATTTGGCCTTGTTCTTAAAAATGCTTAGAGATATGTCAAGGGATGAAAAATACTGAAAAATACATCTGTTTCAGCAAGAAAGTAGCATTCCTCACAGCTAAGCTTGCGTCCCGTTAAGGGGGCGGCTCAGGAGCGCATTTGGAAGATCCCTAAATAATGGGGACTTTTGAGATAAAAGTGCAAAGTTAAAACTCCAAATAATAAGAGTCAGGTGTTTGTTTCCATGGTGATGGGAGGGGGAGCAATCAAGTGGCAATCAGCAGAGTGACTTTGAAGATTCATCGGTCTCCTCCTGCACGCTGCCGGAGCCAGGCACCTCGCGCAGCGTCAGGCACGTCCGAGGTGTCAATCCCGACACGGCGCCCAGCAGCGGGAAGATCGCTCTTTTCATTCTTGTCAGAGCGCGCCGCGACGGGGGCATCTGACAGCTACTGAGAGGGACGACAGGGAAGGCAGGGAGAGAGGGCTGGCAAGGCAAGCGGCGCTCCCGGAGAGCCTCGGGCAACGCGGCTGCGGTGAGGGAGGCCCGGCGGAGCTGTCACCTGACCGGCACCCACGAAAAGGCGAGCGGCGGAGAGACTCGCCGATCACTGCTGATCCACCCCGGGATGATGCCTTTATGATAAACACTCGCGACAACTTGCGACCAAAGTGCTGTTACAACACTAATTGTCCATGAAAGCTGACCTGCAGCAAAGCAGCAGAGTTCAGTTTCGATAGGCCTGGCTCAAGAGTACGACCCTGATTGGGGATGACAGGAGACATCCACGCATCAAAAATCTCCGAGAGCGGCTGACGTGACTTTGCACACTGTAAAAAAGCAGTGGAAATCCTAGACTGCTGGCTCTTTGTCAGGAAGGCAGAAAGGACCGCAGGGGGGACGTTTTTAAGAGCGTCTTTCCAAACTACCATGAGCTTTGCACAGCCTCGAAAGGCATGGATGGATCTCTTTCTCCTCCGTGCCAATTTTGTTCTTATTACTATGTCTTTAACCAAGCATAAATCCCATGTGGTTAATGATGGAAGACCACACTTTCTCAGCCAAAGAGATGTTCGTCCTTAAATTTCAAGATATTTTCTGACTTTGATTCAAAGGAACAGTTTTCTCCCCATTTTGTTTCAACTCAGCAAGTGTCACGACTTAAAACTTTCTAGTGTAAACCCCTTGCAGAAATGCTGGAAGTGTGTCAAGGAAAACAGGGAGCATTTTTACTCTTACTCTAGGACGTAATATTTGTTTCAGGTATACTTGATAAAAGAACTATAAAATAAAAAGTAAAACAATGGCACAGATAAGGCTATGCTGTTGAGAAGGACTGAATACTTATTCTTTAAGTATGAAAAAATCAAAATGGAAAGAAAATAAAACTCTTACATTTTTAATCATGAACAACATAGAGTGATTTACTGTTGGTGTGATGTTTCAGATTTTTGAACACTTGAGTCTGAAAAGAAAGCATCAGCTTTATTAGATTTTGTAATTTACTATTACTTGAGGATCTCAGGCTTTTTTTAAAATAAGCTAATAATGCACGAGTCACCTTAGAATTAAAAATCACTATTTAAAATCACGTTTTATTATATTAAATGATCTTTCTTATTATATCTTATTAAAAATAGTGTGACCCAAAAATCAATCTTTTAATTGATAATTTTTAGCACTTCAACTTTTGAAAGTCTAAGTGGAGAACAAAGTGCAAACAAAATCAATCCTGAATCTTATTTGATAACCTTAATTTTGGATTAAATAAAAAATTAATCTTATTTAATTTTAAAATGGTTCAATGTTTAGATTGACCCAAACATAAAGATTAAAATTAAATTGATTAAAAATTTAATTGGTTTAATTACTCAAAACATTTCAAAATTACCCATTTTAAATATTGAACAGATTGAAAATGTTAAGCTACAATGTACAAAAAACATTAGAAATAAAACCTCGAAAAATTAGAAATGGGATAACAAAAACATGTACGGAGAAGTTCAAAAAAAGTAGGAGGAATTGGGGGTCTTTTTGTTTGGGTCCATTTTTTCTAAAGGAATAATGCACAATAAACTACTGAAATTATAAAGACTGATAGGACCAACAAAATACATAAGACAATAAAAGACCATTAGAACAGAGGAAACCAAATTGACCAGGTTATTTTTGAAGACAGCCCAAGATCATAAATTTAGACTTCATCACCCAGCCCCCTTCGCTCCAATGTCTCCAATGTGGTTATTTCTTAAACACGTCCCTCTTTATACAGACACGGACTCTCCCAAGAGGACATCCCGCTGAAGGCAGCCCTAGCGCTGAGCACACAGCCAGGAGATGAGCAGGCAGGACGGCTCAGGTTGTTAGTTAGGATGGCAGGTGACACACGCCATTCACACACACTGGGGCTACTGCGCTATAACAGAAGGCAAGATGCAAATCATGCTTTTGTTTGCCTACACACTTTTGCAAAAGGAAAAGCAAGTTTCATACCTTCCCATACATCTATGATTTTATTATTTTTAAAGCATGTGAGCCTGCTGTTTTATGGTTACAGCACCATGTCATTTGTACAGCCCCTAATGCAAAGGTCTGAGCTCACTGATATGTTGCTATTGCTACAGTCTAAATGCTGTACTACTGGAAATTTACTAACATATACAGAATACTGAAATAGTTTTATATCCCTGTACCTACAGGCAAAAAGGCCAAAGATCTCTACCACATTGTTATACATGTTATACATTCTTGATTTATAAAAAGCCACTCAACTTCAAACAAGAATTATTCTAGAAGTGCAAGAACCTTGACACCGTTTAAAACAGAAACTTATTTTAACTACACAACCTTATTATATAAAAAATATTCAAAAGGAACAAATAAAGACTTAAATATTTTTTCCGATTTTTCCCCATATTAACCACATTATTCACCATTCATTTAGCTTATCATTTTTTTCCAGAGCTGATAAAATATCTGATAGCATGCACCACTGTTTCCAAAGAACACTTTGTACAAGCAGTAATAAGAGCAATATAACTTCTGCTTGGCACTTCCACTACAAGTTAAAAAGGTCTACCTGCAATCAATTAACAGACAAAACAAAGAAACCGTTTACAAGAATATATATTCAAGAAGAAAATAAGGAGGGAAAATAAAATAAATAAAAAAATCCGTAAGTGGAACACCAAAATCAGAGTGTGATCATGAAAAAGAATGAGTACACACCACCAAAAAAAAGGAGGCAACTAAGCTTGCTGCATCCCAGGATTCAGACATGAGATTAAAGGAATATAAAAAAGAAACTGCCCCTTCCTAGAACCTCTGCTCTTTCCAGGAGATCTATAAGACAACATGGTAACTATTTCTTTTTTTAAGCTGGAAAAAAAAGGGCTATTTTAAGGGTCAGAATAATTTTGAGATAATTAATTTGTTAAACTGCCTAGTTTATAAAAGAGAGGGGAAATTTGGCCATTTTAATACCAATTTATTCCATAAATATGTGTATACATATATGTAAATATATATATATATACAGGCACTGCACAACATTCAAACAAGTGCAGTCTTCACACAGAGGCAATGGTGAAAATACTTAGAAGTATGCCCTGCTTCCTAAAACCTAGACATGCCTCTTCAACAGTGACAGAATGGTGCTTTATAGCAGGGAGGACAGGCCTAGAGTTACTGCTCACCAGACACCAGGATTTAAAGACTGGATCACCAAATGGGTCATGCTGGAAGATACCACAGGGGGTCATCTGGTCCAACCTCCCTGCTCAGGCAAGGTCATCCTACAGCACATGGCACAGGATTGCATCCAGACAGCTCTTGAGTATCTCCACTGAGGGAGACTCCACAACCTCCTTGGGAAATCTCTTCCAGTGCCCAGTCATCTGCACAGTAAAGAAGTTCTTCCTCATATTCAAGTGGAACTTCCTGTCCCAAAGCCAACAAGAGTCTTACTTTATTTATGCTGTTGGCACAAGCCTGAAGCCAACCCAATCATCCCTCAGCGTTACTGCTAATACAGCCATATTCTCAAATGAGGAACCTGAGAGTCCAAAGGTAGCACGTTCAGAAAGCCTGGCATTTCACAAGCCACTTGAGCTCTTTCTTGTGCCCCTTTCCCACATACCCTGCCTCACCTGCATCCCAAATTCTTCCCATTTGGCCAATCCACAAGATGAGCTCGCTGATGTAACCAGAAGCTAATTTCTTTTAGGCCTAAAAACTAATGTCATAGTCATCCAATTTAACTTAAAGCTGTTTCTGAGCCATGCTTGGCAAAAAGAGGCAAGGGATAAGGCTCTGTGGTTAGGATAACACCAAATTTTGGCAAACCACACAAGCTCAGATCAGCTTCAGTTTCACAGCCCTTCAAAGGCTGTCATCATAACAGGTCTCTGCCTGATTTTTATGAAGTCCTATGTCACTAGTCACACTACAAATAATAGCCTTAAAATAAAGACAATATCCAGAACCTGTCTCCAAACTTAAGTCCGAAGATTTGAAGTCCAAACAATTCAAAGAAATGACAGAAGTGCCTGATGTTTTAGTCGGGGGTAGGCTGTTACCTCCCTTGAGTATTCACTAGCTCTACTAATTTCTTTTCTGTTGTCTAGAAGATATTAGCTTGTTTTTTTCCTTCTTTTTATGACACTCCTGTATCGACACTACTCTACCAGGAAGACCACACTGTAAAGCTCCAACACTCTAACACTCACAAAGAAAGTACCAGAAGTCTAGTTTAAAAGTATCCTTAATTATGAAGTGGTTACAAATGCTTAATATCGTCGTTTATTCATGGGGATACAGCCTTTCAAATCTATGATACCCATTGATAATTCTAACAAATGCTTGGTCCATAAATATTTAATGGCCACTTGTGGGTGTTTTATGAGGCTGTCTTTGAAGTTGACCTATTCGCAGGTTTATTAATTGGAAAAGGTTTATTTTATCCTAAATCAGATATGCAATTTTACAATATTCGAGCTATGCATAGTGGAAATCAGATCATTCTGTCTCACACAAACAAGGAAAACACATCTCTCACAGAAAGAGCACAAATCAAGTTAACGAGGGACAGTTTATTTTGTATGATTTCTCAGGGCTTTCAAACAGAAGACTGGTTGACAGATGCCTCCATCCTTAAACAAGCCAATAGCACTTTAATTGTAACTCAGTAGTTGTTCCCAGTCCTGTGTGTCTAACAAGCTCCCTTCTTTCTGTTATCATGGGTTTTACCTTGCTGGCCTGAAGTTAAACTCACTTGGTTCTAAATTCCTCCTGCCCTTAAGACTACTTACCACTGCAGTGAGTGCAACTCCAGGGTCCTGCTAAGACATGAGATCTTGAAAACAGAATATTAATTTGAAATACAGAGCACAACTGAAGATTATGACATAATCCATGGAATCAAAAATCCCCTATTATCTGTACTGGACTACTCCCCGTCTGGTCTTTAGAGCCTCACCAGTCATGACAGCATGATCACATTTCTTATTACAGCAGCAGCAGCTTACACTTCTTTCCCAAAGATCCAGCAGTGCTGTGGTGCTGCAACCCCATCACCCTAGTGGACTAAGCCTTTTTACTAGACTTGAAGGCATGTCCAGTCTCTGTACGGCCTTCAGCTGAGTGGTTTTGACACACGATTCCTTACATATTCACTGTTAAAACAACAGAAATATTGACTGTGCCAACAAAAAATGTTATGAAGAATACTCACAAAAATTGATCATTCGCTGTGAGAACCTATTACTCTGTAATGACATTATCACACAGCTACTACCAAAAAGCACCTTAAATTACATTAATAAGGCTGTAAGTTTAGGCATCTAGTGCTTAGGAAACTCCAGAAGCATGATTACTTTTGAGATCACCCATTGCACTGTCCATAAGCATCTTGCTTGATAGCAACAAAACTTCCAGTATGTTTCAAACTTATTTTCAGTTCTAATGACAAATCCAAACATTTCACTTTAAAAATACTCAAAAGTAAGTCTGTGTAAAACAGATACTCACATTTCAAATTAAGCAGGTATCAAAATCCAGAAAATTTAATTCCAAATTAATAAAACAAAAGAAGAATCATTTAATAGGAATTCTCAAGGCACTTGAAAACAGGCAGGCCAGGTATGTTTAACACACTTTATCACATTATATATACATACCAGATGATAAAAAATAATGGTGACATCTATCAAAAAGAAAGGAACAATTTCTACAGCTATAGGGCTTCAATCTAAAAATTCAGAATTTACTATATTCCAGTCTTTTTCAGAGCATAAATTCAGTGAGGTAGAAACTTGCCCAGCTTTGAATGTGCAACAGCAACTAGAACAAAAATCCTTTATGTCCATGCATTAAAACACTTCTTTTATTCATATATTGCATAGCATTAAAACAGCATGTCATTCTAGTTTAATATTTTCATTTCCTTCATTTACAAGGCAAAGAAATTAAAACATCCAATCGCATCCTGGCTCTACCCAGAATTAGCTCTCAGTTCCACAAGAAGCCTTACACACCTTCACATCCCTTACACTGCATGTTTAGGTGCAGCTGCTCTTAGTGCTTCATTAACGAGTGGATGCCCCCAGCCCACACACTACAAGTATCAGAGCACAGGGCTGTCCTTCCTAATGAAACACCACAGTACCAGACACCACTGTCATGTGCAAAATGGACAAGACAGTTGGCATTTTGTGCTATCCTCCATTATCATCATTCATCTATAGAATTTCTTTATTAAAAGCAGTATGGGAGAACAGCTAGGCTATGTTTGCAGCATTGTCGTCTCTAGCAATAACTGGAAGTACCATCTACAGTCAAATAGGATATTTTTGCCATTCTTAGCTACTGGAGATTAAGTACACAAGAGCCAATCACATATGTGCTATGGTAGCAGTCCAGGGCACTAATTTGTAAGGGCTTTAACCTGTTACCTGGGCACAGGTTAATCTTGGAATCTAATTTGCCTGTCTGTTAAACGCAAACTTCCTGTGGCAAGGGCTGTGCTTTCCTGCCTTTCAGAGTAGTTTCTCTAACACAAATACCAAACAAAACTGATAAGCTAAAGCACTAAGATATGAACAGACCATCAGCTGAGCCAACACAACTGTTAGGAGCTTACACCTTCCAAGTCAACTTTGTTAAAGCTCAACTAATTTAATAAACCTATACAAAACCTTCCCTTATTGATGACCGCATTCTACATGACGAAAACATATGCTATTATTAATCCATTCACTTAGACAGCTTTGGCCAGTGACAGAAAAGTGTTCATAATAAGAGCAAATGCAGGCATATTTGAGATAGAACTACATTTGTTTATTAAAGGCCAGAAGACTGTGTTAGCAATCATTTCTGACCTTACCTAGGTTCTTCTGAAAGCTGCATATTCCTTTAAAAAGCTGTTTGAACACTAAACAAAGATGTTAAATACAAGGTATGCTCCATAATCATAAGCAGTAATTATTTTTACCTCATTTATCAAATGAAAACTAAACCAATTTAGCCTTCTATGTTTTTTTGCTGGTAGTGAATATTCTAAGAAGAGGAAAAGCCTCAAATGACCAAAGTGAATGGTACCATGTTGGCAATTGAGTAATTCAAGACTGGGACATCTTTACCCAATGGCAGAACTCTCTTTATACTGGGGTATTAAACTTCATGGCATGTTTGTTAACTTCATCAAATGCTTTAAAAATACCATCATATCTTCCTTTCCCCAACTTACTTATACCACTACTAACAAAACAAGACATTTCAAATATTATTATTCTTCCAGAGCCCCACATTTCAGGTAGCTTGTAAGCATTGTGGCAGATGAAAAAATGCAAGACATCCAACAGCACTATTTAGCACATGGTTTTCACTCTTTGAACCTTGTGACTTCTTTGATTTTCTTTCCTCATTATGGTCACATTCGCCTAAACTGATATATTCTGTGTGCAGTACAGTAATTCTCCTTTTATATACAACACTGAAAACCTTGGAATTATGCCATTTTCATTTGTGCAGGAGATGCAGAGGCAGTGGCTGTCTTTAACGTACATTTTCTCTTGGACAGTAGAATCTTTTGAAAACAGAAAATGAAAAGACTTAAACACTTAACTTCTCTATAACAATATAAAAAGGCCATACTTGCAATATTCTGGTCTTTTCAAAGTTAAATGATGAGGCCCATTACACTTAACAACATGTGCTCTCACGGAGGTAAGTTCCTAGGCAAGAGAATGATGCAAGCCTCTATGTGTTTAGCCAGAAACGTATTGGACTTAAAAGACATAAATAAACTAAAATAAATAAAGTCAGAAGGAAATAAAATGTGTACTCTAAATGTATTCTTTTTTGGTCTCATCTTTTTAGCAACTGGCACCCATGTTAAAAACGGAGGACAGAGCAGGTTCTCAAAGTCTCTCTGCAAACCCACTACATAGGCAGAGCTTATTTTGCAAGTCATCTAATTAAAGTATTTCTCTAAGTAGATAATGGTGCTGTTAACGGATGATGCCTGTCAGAAAATCACATACAATGATGGCCCTTGCAAGACAGCTCATGCTTCACTCTTCCTGAAATGCGGAAAGAAAATACAGGAGACAGCACTATCTTCCAACGGCTAAGTTTTGTGGAACCAAAGAGAGATGTCAGTTCAGTTAATTGTACAGAAGAGTCTGTCTTCCCTCTCCTTTCATGCCCATGAATAACAGAGCAGTTAACAATATTGACATTTAAACCATCATCATTGGGCATCTGAATTAACACCTCACAGAGATGAACAGACAAGTTCACACCTTTCAAATCTACTGGGCTAAAGGCACTTCTGTAGACATGCCTGTATCAGTTACACTTGGTTAAGACTTCTGAGGCACCATAAAAGTTAACAATTTATTTTTCCTTAATAAAAACTATGTCAGAAGAAGAAGAAAGCAGTTGAAAAAGTATATTGTAGTATTACATAGCAATACCAAGTTCAGATTAGCACAAAATTGGTTGCTTACACCACATGAAATTTTTTGCTTCTTTTTATGAGATTTTCTCTGGGGTTTTTATCTGTTGTTGCTCCATGTGACTACAGACAACAGTTCCTTTTCAAACAGCAACCACTCCAAGCAGCACTTTATACAACAGCTAATCTGTAATTTAGAAACCAGGGAACAATTTTCTTACAGGAGCTGCTTCCTCCATGGCTTTATCAGGCCTCACCCAAACATTCAAGGAGCTATTACATGGTTGTATGGTGCTTAGATAACAATATACCTTCATAGTAATATTCAGAACAGTTTTTTCCTAAGGACTTTTAATCTACCCCAAGCTGAGTACCTGAACCCACATTATAAAGAAAACAGCTTTGTACATTACAGCCAAGTTTTCCAAACCTATGAGAGTTACCCAGCTACAGCAATCCCACCTCTTCCTCTTCACAGCACTGTCTACCACAACACTCTGGTATTCACAGCATTTTAGATTTTAAAGGATTCTAAGATGGCTAGCTCTTCCTCCTCTCCCTTAATTAATTCTGACTCTTCACCTGTTTTCCATTTCATATTCCCAGAGACATAAACTGTAAAAAATTAGCTCTTATTTGTACCTAATAACATTTTCAGTTGAGGAGCTTATATTGGAATCATACTTGCTTGAGAGATACTGAATTCCCTTGAGACTGTCTGCCACAGATATTATCCTTTTTAATTTCCAATTCTTTTTATCACAAACCTTTCTCTACGCTACGGGACTGTGGAGATTACACAATAGGTGCTCTAAATAGAAATGCTCCAAGATTCTTAAATCTCCATCTCCATCTCAAATTGCTACTTAAAAGCCAGTCAACTTTGAAGAGTTTTTGTAACAGCAAAGGTCTCAGTGAAGCGAGTATTTTCAGTTTGAGTTACCTAGCCCTTTAAATTCTGTGTACCATCCATTTCTACACATAATGCTGACTGAGAACTACAGTCTCTGCTCCTATCATTTTTTTTCTCCACAGTCTTAAGTGGGGTCATCTCCCTTATCACTAGGGAATCAATGCCAGGTTACTGTGCCATCAATTTAATTGAGGGGAGGGCTGCTTAAGCCATCTCACATTTCCCATTGAACATAATGGGATTCTGCCTCCTCCTGACCTGTGGTGGTGAAGGGACCTTCCCCAGGTGAAGGCTGGACTGCAGCCCAGCCACCCCTACCCCAAACCCCACTGCCCCTCCTCTCCCAAACACCGGGGGTCTCCGTTAATCCTCCCTGTCAAAGGCAGCTGGGAAGACAGGGACTTCCAAGGCAAACACTGCCTCCCCCATTCAGACATTTAAATAGCATTTGGTACTTTTACAAAGCACACGCTCTCCAGGGTGATACACGAATTTAAAAAAAGCTAGTACGGGAGAAAAAGAAGGGAAAAGCACCTCGCTTTCTAGAGAGAGCAAACCTAAATAATTAGTCATTAGTGCTAGGTTTTGCTTGTTTTTTAAATACACAGCAAACAGATACCTTTTGCTCTGCAATCTTGATGACTGCCATCCTTAATGAGGTTTTGGAAGTAGGTTATGACTTCTGTAGGAAAGAGAATGAAAGAACTTTCGCTCTCCTGTCCCTTGCTGGGTGCCAGGGTTTTGGAAATTGCACATAAAGCTGTGTATTGCTGTAGATGTCCTTTGTGGCAACAGTAGAAACCAGTAAGTGCTTTTGAAAAAAAAGTGAGAGCATCAGAACAGAAATATAATGGGTTTATTTGCATTACTAGGATTCTCTGGAATGTTAGGGTTTTGTGGTAATTTTTCTTTTTTTTTTTCCTTTTCTTCACTATATCCAAAAGATATTGGTAGAAAGTACTATTATTAGCAGTATCCTATGCAATTACATATATATAGTGTATGTATATACACGTATCTCTTATAAACACAACACAACTCCCACTCAAAACAGCAAAAATGTAACAGGTAATGTGTACAGAAAGGATTCTTATTCTAGTATGGAAACAGATATTTGCAAAGAAAACATACAGACAGAGAAAGATCTATACAGTATTTTTGATACCTAATATGGCTTAAATAACTTCTATCATGACCAATCTTCTCTCTTCAATGACAAAACACAAGCTAAATTCAAAAAGCACACTTCAAAACATTGCCTGCTAGCCCCTGAGAATTGAACACAGATAATCTTTCTTTCAGGTGCAGCACATTATCTGATCAACACTACACAAACTGATTTCCATAAGAAATTCTAGCCTAATCATGCAACCTTCATGTTAATTTAAAAAATAGTCCTTGATTTTGAAATGAAGTTGAAAGTATAGTGTCAGAACAAAGTGAAAGAGTTATCATTAGCCTTCAAAAGTGACAAATAAGAAAGACACAAACAAGTGTCAGGATAATTAAAAAGGCATTGTTCACTTTTTAGAAGGAAAAAAAAAGAATTGCACGAAAAATATTAAGCTAACAAAGAAAGAGCAAATATGAGTAGAAAAAATGACAGTTATCTGCAAAATTCATAAATGTGTCTTTTGTATAACCGTAATGATCATATTTTATGCTGTCATTTTACATTTAATTGCTCACCCTGGTACTTTACTTCATAGCAGCCATCAGTACCCCACAGAGCCAGATGCTGAATTGCAAAAAAACATACTGTGACCACAGACTTATACGAAAGTAACTTTGCTGAGCTGTGGTGTATGACAAGTTAATTTTTGCAATTATACTTTTTCCAAGAATAAATGAAACTGCAGGTCATTACTATTCTATATCATTAAAAAGAGGCAGAAAATTTTCTTGATCATAAAGGCCTCAAACTCGTTTTATCATTACTTTGACATATGAAAGCAACTTTACAATCTGCTTTTGCTCAATGTGGCCTAATGAAATAAGCACCACCTCAGCTGAAATATGTAAACATCTTGATACATTAAGAAGCACATAACTAAGGAATATTGTTATTATTATACAGTGCTAACCCATCATATGTCAGGAAAGAAATGCTATATGAGCTCTGCTTACTCACAGCTGTTAGCTCTGCTGTATTACACCACATGTCAAAGTACTGAAGGGACGCTCAGTTGTCATGAAGACTGAAATTGTCCCCTGTTCATTTCTCTACCTAAGAGTCATTAAATGTTAGAAATGTTTTTTAAAATAATTAAACATAATGTCCATCACTGTCAAATTGTCTGTGCAATCAAACAGCAAGAGAGCAGATATCATTATGAAACATGTAATGTCTGCCTTCTGTATCTGTGCTTATGTTATCTGAAGACTTACTAAGAATTCAGAAGTTGGGATTTCTTTACATTTCAAAATATTTACTGTACATGGAGAAATCAGGAATTCTCAGAGCATTCTTTCTCATAAAATGCTTTTTCATTTTCTGCACAATTGCTTTACTTTCCCATCACCAATGCAAACTATAACACTCAAGTGAGGAGAAAAAGAGATTCTGCTTTCCAGATGAATACATTTATTAAGACAAAAGAATGAGAAGAAAATGTTTCAATTGTCATTGCATCTGTTTGCAATAAACGTCAAGAGCCTTTTAAAAAATTGACTACAGAGCTGACAAAAGATATCAGGTTGACAGGCAAAGAGCTGGAAATCCTCAGTTCACCCACTGAACAAGAAAATACAAGGACCCCCAAGCCACAAAACACCCTGATTTTTCAGACTCTTCTCTGCCAACCCATCCAATCCTTAATATTGACTGAGCCGCATATATCATTTCTTAGCACATCCTTTAGTATATCTCCTAAATTAAGAGTGATTGCTTACTTCAGTTTTCTCTTCTGAGAATGAGAGAGCAGAGACCAGTAGAGAGGTAAGAAAAGGTCCAATAAATCCTATGACTGAGATTTTTAAATTCATAGAATTAACTAGAAACAAAATCAAATAGATTTCTTAAAACAGTCCACATGTTACTTATACCTTCATACCCTATTCTCATCCAAATCCCAGTGCTTTTCTCCCAAACAAGACCCTTAACTACTCTGAAATTATTTATAAATGTTAGAGTTTTATAATTTGGAGAACCTCTTGCTCTTTCTTCCCTTGATCTCCTTGCATGGCAGCCATGGATCCCTACACACAAGATTCTCTCTATTCATATACAGGTTCTGCAACAGCAGCTCTACAGTGTTTTCATAAACACAAAACAAGCATCTAAACACACTCGCTATCAAAAAAGAATACCACGAACATTGGACATAGTTGTTTTTTCTCTTACTTAGAATACTAAGAATTTATTGCTTCAAGGAAATGTTTTTGTGAAGAAGAAGAAATTAGAATTACAGAGAAAAAGAAGTATGGTTTGAACTGCATACCATTGCATACAAGTCTTCTGTAGAAATGGAACACCATCCAATTAATTCTGTGTAGCTACAAAATAGGAGGAGGTTGCCTGTGTCTGTAGGCAGAGTACAAAGCAGCTTTTAAAATCTCCAGCACCACAATTTTAATCTCAGTGCATCCTATATGCAAACAAATCATTGCTGGGGAGATAAAACTTTATTATTGTGAATAAAAGAACAATATTAAAATATTTTCATAGTACTTCGTAAAGAATATACATCTTGTCCTGGACTACCAAATACTTTGCTAAAAATTTGTATATGCAGCATAGAACCTCTTTTTCCAATTTTTTTTTTGTTCAATAAAGTTTAAAGTCATTGCGTATTTACAGGATAAGGAATAAAAAGCTTTCCTTTCCCTCGTGTAGAGAAAAATTGGAAAACAGGCACTCTGTTAATCTAACAATCTCTATCAGTACTCCTGTTACAATGAATTTGACACATCACAATTCTATTTAAAAACCAAAACACAATGAGAAAGCAGAAATCTGCAACTCACTAACCACTAGCACCCTTGCACCTGTGTAATGCAGCAACAATGAAAGGCAACATGTGTTCCCTTCCTGCTAGCAAGGCAGCATTTAGGAAAATGGTAAGAACCTGAAGCAGTTGTGAGGTTACATAAGCAAAGATATGGTAAAATAATCTTGTCTGCATGGGCAAACCTTTGTAAACTTGTGAGAGTTAGCAGAGCTCAATACAGAGACACAGGATTACCTATGCAGAACAGTTCACAGAACTAGGGCTTAACACATGAAGGACTAAAACCTACCTACTATCTCTCCCCTTCTTTCATTGTCAGCTTTCATCTGTATTCATTATTTTCAGTGTAAAACTGCTTTTGCATACCTCACAATATACATTTATTATATGCATAACTAGAAGAAAAAAAAAGAGTATCATCCTACAGGAGACTGCTTGGGCTTTATTTCTGAACCCTTTACAACTCCCTTTCACCTTCAAACCAAAGGCAACAATTTTTGACAACCAATAAGCAAATTTAAAATAAAATACTATTAAAGCTCTTGTTCACAAAACAACATTAAAGCCACAGTACTGCTATTTGATATATTATTAGAAACAAAAAGAAAACATGATAATGTAATAATGTAAATACACAAAAATAGCAGATGGTCTTTAACTGTCAAATATGGATTTTTCATAGCTGGTACACAATTTACTGTCACAGGCACTTTGGTGCTACAGAAGTATTAGTACAGCTATTAACTATTTAATTCTTTAGATGACACTGTGTTTTAGGACAGGGATTTAAATAATTTACTTCAATATTCTACTGTTTTAATTTTGCTGCTAGGAACTCGTGCAACAAAGTTGTAGAAAAAACACATGATGCTTGTTGATAGTGATATAAGACAGGATTATTATAAAAACCAATTATATCTTTTCATTCTCTTTTGCTTAATTAAAGCAAGAAGAATCACTATCTTTCTCAGCAGTAATCATGTGGAAGCTGTATAGCACAGATACAGTAATTAACTTAACCTTATCACTTAACTCTATTGGGTCATTGGAGTGAGGCACAGTATCAGTGCTCAGAATCAATGCTCTAATGCTAACATCTTTGAGCAGTTCGGAGATTGAATAATGCCATCTCTAAATGGACACTCTTTGTTCCTGCTTAGCTAGGCTGGATAAATGTTCCTGCTCATAACTTTAATATGGCAGCTTAACCATTTAATCATTGTACATTAATACATTATCAATATCGTGAACATGTAAGTACAAAATTACTTGTCAAAGTAATCAGATATTACCGATTTTTGTGCATAAATACAATAGGTGTGGGATTTTGTCTTAATTATATATTTTCATGAAAAAATATATAGCTCAGGTTTTTTTTTTCACTTAAGAGAGATTTGAAAAGAATTATCATCTCTAAACATAGACTTATTTTTCCTTCATCTAAAGCAGATTTTTAAAATGCAAAGAAATGTTCTGTATTTTCTTTGGTAGAATTAGCCAAGTGTGCAAAGTTTAGTGCATTTTAGCTATACAGGGGACACGTGGGCATCTGGGGGATTTTCATAACTGAAGACTTGTGCTGTATCACAACAAATTAAGCGTAATTAAACACTCTGTTCAGTGTCTATTGTTAATTGCAGCAGCTAATTTGATGCTTAGTTAGTGTTATGCTCCGAAATATTTCTAAGCACGCAAAATTCTTCAGTTAAGACTTCTTGCTTATAGCTCTATTTTTTTTTCACCCTCATTCGAGAGATTTTAGCTCATTTATTACTTTTGTTAAGCGATCAGAAATTCCCTTGCCAAGACAGTACTTTGAGGTCCTTCACTTTCACCAAGTCAGACACTAAATCATAGGGGACAATTATCAGCAAATGCTCTCCGACAGGCCCTAAGCCTGCTGAGGTAATGCAGCTGACAAACTTTGATGCGCCATGCCCGTGCACATTATGTTCACGTAGTGTGTACATCTGGGCACCCTTTATGGCGATGCAGCAAACAGCCAATCATTTATTCCACTCTAATTAGCACACATGTAAATCCTCACCAATCAAGCCACTCACAGGGTTACCGTTGTGGCAGCCATACAGCAAGCTGGCAGGACACGGGAAGAAAGTACAAGAAGCAACTATTGGGTTTGATTTGAACCTGCCGTCACGCCACGGCAGGTCCCCCCAGTCCTGACTGTAACCAGCTCTCCCCTTCACAACCCATCACGGAGCTCCACGCGAAAAAGGTCATCGGGCAGACTGCAGCCCGGCCAAGATGCTTTGATTCTTTGCAGGCTCTGGGAGCACACCTGAAGCGACGCGCGGCTCCCATAGCTCACAGCGCCGGAGCTGTCGCAGGCAAAAGTCAGGCGTAGCTCTAAAGCATGCGGCACAGCATGGAGTACACGCTACCTCAAAGAAGCGCTGTCCACCTCAATATTTTAGAGCCCGTTATGTCGCCAGGAAACTATCTGCCAGATGTCAGCATCCCTTTTCTTCCTCACAAGCCCAGGTGCCTCTGCAGTAACCCTTTTATTTTGAAATAAATAGCAAACGCCTTCAAAAGGACAGATTCAGGCATTCAGAAAATCTACTGACACTGGTTTATATTATGCAACTCCAAAGAATACAGCATGCTTTGAAATACCTAAAGTGGTTAGCTCCCATTTCCCAAAATTGAATCAAAGCAGTATGCAAGACCCTACAATGCTATTCATTACTAAATTAGAAAATGCTCTATTTCAAAACAGCTTTAAAAGGTGCATGTATATTGTCAAGGATACAACAGTTAGCCTAATAAAAGTATTCCTCAAAACGGAGAGTATTTCTTTTCAGAACAAAAATCCACTTAAATCCTGTACCTTCATGCTTTCAGTGCTTACTGCAAGAAAAAAAAAGCAAGTAAAACTGCATTTAGCAGTAGGATTTAGCTACACTGATTTACATTTTTATTCAGGGGTGGAAAGACATATCCACTAAATGCATTTCAAACTTTTTATACTTAAGTGTATTTCTACTCATCATTTATCTTTATCTACATCTAATTAAGCATGTTTACAAATTGATTTGTTATATGATACAAATTAATGAAGCAAATAGCTATGATAAGTATGGTATTGGTTCAGTTTTCAAACAACTTGTCAAAAAAGTATCACTAGAAATAATTATTCTTGTAAAATTATATGGACAACCAGAAGAGAGCGACAGAAAGAAAAATTAAATTGTGCTGGTCTTTCTCCAGATAAACTGGATCAAAGACAGCAGGATGAGAAAAATCTGCTCAAGAACTGTTAGAACCTTATTTTTAATGAAGTTCTACAAACAAAAGAAAATTTTAAAGGAGATTATCTTCTCACTGTAACATGAAACCAGGAAAATAATGCAGTGGATATTGTACATCTACCAAAAAACAACAAAGCAAGCTATCATATTTACCTCAGCTCCCATTAACAGAAAAATATTGGGATGTGGTAAAGAGAAATTTCTTCCTGACATTATGGATGTTTTCACAGTTGATGCTGCCTCTCCAGTTAGTCTCCCTTTCCTACAGAGCTACCACCAAGGGGGAAAGCAGGTTGTAGCTCTCAGCCTGGATCTAGGCACTCAGGTAAGATGGTCTCTGCCAGATTAGCAAGAAATCACTGTCTACTTGAGCTTAAGAAAATTCCTTTTGAGGAGAGGGGTAATCACCTTACAAGTCCTACAGCTTATGAGTCCACTCCTAGGATGTCTGTAACTTAACCTACTGAAATTAGACACACTTATTCTGAATTTACTTCCAAATCAATTGGAACATTTACGTGACATCATGGATGCTCATGGCTTTGGCAAGAGGTCAGGAAGAGTGGCCAGTGCGAAGTGATGTCCCAGGGGATTTCCAACCTGCACAGGACAAGCTGGTGAGCCAGGGTAGTACAAAACACAGCCCTCCTTTCCATCCCCTGAGGTGACATGCTCTAGGGCCAAAAAAACATCAAATACCAACCGAGCACTGGTCCTGCAGGGATCCCACCCTCACACCATGGACATTACTGGGGGTGTTCTGCCATCACACATAGCCTGCCTGCCCCAGCAACCAGTCAACCCCCAGCCAAAACCAACTATTTCCGTGCCTCCTGCAGCATTGTGTGGCTCTTAGCACATGGTAGGGAGGGGCAGAGAGATCACTGTGAATATCCCCCATCCCAATAAGTGATCTTTTCAGGATTCTTACCTAATACACTCTATCAGGAGACTTCTAGTGGAAATGGCAGGATATTGTTGGCACCACAAACCCAAACACAGAAGGCTCTCATGGTTGAAGCCATGCATGTAGGCATGCAGGAGGCAGCACCCTCTGCCTTCGGGCTCTGCCAGACAGCCCCTGGGTCACACCCTGTTCCTGCAGAGCAGCAGAGGGAGCAGAGCCCCCGTTAAGCCCCAGTGGACAGGGGTGTTCCCAGCACCAGACTGGCTGCCCACAGCTGCTGGCATGGCACAGGCAGAAACCCCATGAGCCATGTTCACATGGAGGCACCTACACTGCCCAGGAACAGGGTAAGACAAAGCAAGAGTGAAATACGGTCCTGTGGTGATCAACAGACTGAGCATCATGCTGCTCCCTACAGTAGAAAACATTGGCTGCTGTCTCCTGGGCTAGTTACTGGATAAAGTCACCACAAAGCAGGGTCTGTGCTGCCCAGAGCATCTGAGAGGAAGATGGTAACCAAAGCACATTCCTCTGAGCAGAGAGAAAGGCCACAGATAGAAAGGCCACCTATATCAGCTCCTCAGCAATTCTACACAGATAAATTAAAAAATACATAATGATCTTATATCCTCCTTTTCAGATATGTCAGTCAATTTTTTTTATTTATGCTTGATGCAAGATACAATTTTTCCTCTCCTCATTATCCCAGAATGAAAGAATATTGTCCATGTAACAATGTAATAAAATTTTGAACACAAATATTTACAAACTGCTCAAAGCTCACTAAGTATCTATCTCCTTTGATCTGTTAATAACATAAATAGAGCGACACATTAAGTAATCTGATTTAATCGTAAGAAAAATTTTTGTGCTTTTTAATCCTCCTTCTAGTTTATGGGCACTTACCTTTTTATTTATTATGTGTCATTTGAATGGAAAATTAAAACAACTCAGTATTTCCATTCTGCATTCTGAACTGCAGCTGCTTTGCCACTTCCAGCTATACAAAAAATATTTAGAAGTTATGTATTAGGAGTTTTCAACAAGCTTTAACTACAAGATGCCTTTATTTCACTTCATTACATACTACTGGTGGATGTTCTCTGACAGCATAGTAAGAAAAACAAAACAGTAGTTGCATCATGGTAATCATCATCAGATCCCTCAAATCCTATGGCCACATCAGAAAAGGCAGCAATGCCCCTATGCCATCTGCATGTCACTTCAACTGCTCCACTATTAGCAAGCTAGCCAGCCCACAACAGTAGTTGGGTCAGCATGATTGCCCTGCAGCCTTTGAAAACCTGACCTTTTCGTCACACATGAGTCAGGGAGCATTATTCTATAGCAGTATGCATGGCTCTAGCAGGGCCATACACTCAAAACAGCATCCCAGCCACCTTGAGGAAGTGGAGAAGAGATATAAGAAACTAACCACAATGATAGATGATCCTGAGAACATGAAAAAAGTAAATGAAATACAGGAGACCTCTGTTTTCATTAAGGGGAAAAAGTCCTCAGTGAGGATTAATAAAAATTATGAAGGGAACTGACGCAATCACTGTAGGTGGCTATCTCAGCTCATCTCAAATGCAAAGGCAAGGAAAGCTCGCCGTAGCTATAAAAGGCAAAGGCAATCAGGCAAGAAGGGCAAATATGTAGGAACTCTAATTAACGAACAATAAATGCATAAAATAAACTGCCAAAAAGATGAAATCAAAGTAGGTACCTTTTTTTTTTTTAATGAGACAATACACTGGTCCGCAATTATTTTTTGTAGCAATTTAATTATGACAATGAATAGTGTTCCTTTTCTTTTTCTTATTTCTTATGGGAAATTGTAAAGCATCTTGTTAAAGTAACAAAAAAATATATTGTTCTTCTTCATTTTCTCTTTGATCATGCTTCCATCAGCTTAATGGCATAAAAGACTGATGTGCTGTGTAAATTCTTGCCTGTTGAACTCACCTGAACCAACATGTACTACTAGCAGGCACAGCATTGTCCCAATAGTGCCCAAAGACAGCTTATTTGCAGTCTACAGGATCTGCCTGTTTAAATTAAAGGAAAATTCAGTGGTTTATAATATCCAGAGAGTATAAAATTTCATGATTGTGACATTGTGACATGACATTTTCTGCACTAAATTTTACCCATCATTTCCTCTAGGTACCATTTGCTATGTTTCCTGGAATGCATGACAGTATTTCAGTAGTCTGTAGAACAACTGGAACACCTCTATCCAACATATTTAGGTAAATAAATCCAAATATGATCTAAAATTCCTGTTAAGTAAAAAGATCCTAATGTCAATTTATGTTTTAAAATTCTGAAATAGAAAATAAATTTGAAAGTATTGCTTACTTTTTTAAGGAAGTTTTACCTCTGTATAAGACTTGTTGTAAATTTTAGATTACCTGGGATGAAGCATCTCATATGATATAAATTATATAAATTGTTTCACCATACATATGCCTCAGGTGTTTTACCTGCCAAAATTAAGCCCGTGGCTTAGCAAAACCATTCACTGCATGAGACAGAAGACACGGAGCAATATTTGTAAATGGAGCAAAATATATGACCCATGGCCCACACAATCCATCTAACACAAAAGAAGAGTGGTTATTCCAGAGAATCTGAGTAAAGGACTCCAAGATTGCTTTACATAAAGCCATGTTAGCTACTTATGAAGAAAAGCATTTTTCTATTCATCACTCTCAGGACCATACTCAAGCTAACTTGCTCTCCCTGGATCACCACAACTGGCCCCAGGTCTTCTGTACTCACACTCACTCTTGAGTAAAGTCTAAATAAAATGTGGTGGGGTATCATTGAGGATCTTAACACTACCATTGCTGCTAAACACAGAGATTCCAGTAAGTCACCAGATGCCTGGCAGAACTCCCATGCCACATGGGCTTCTTCAGAGGGTAAATAAGAAAATGACAAGCAATGACAGTCAAAGGCTTGACATGTCCATGTACCTTGGCCTACGGACTCATCCCTGCCCCCTGCATTTTATCTTTCTTTTTTTTTCCCCCTTTTTTTTGTAAATCTGTCACCTCTACTATTCCTATTTCAACCATTCATGTAATTTCATTGTCTGTTATGGCCATCTTATTTGCAGGGCCTGTAGGCATTAATTTTATTTAATATACTATATGCTTGACACTCCACATGGTGTTAATGAGTTGCCAGCTGCCTGTTGTGATACAAGAAGTAACCGTAAACCCAGTGTCGCCTTTACTCCTGCACTGGTTCGGTTTTCTATTGTGACACATAAATGTCAACTGGTATGATCAGAAGTAAACAGTCATGACAGACAGGAAAAAAGGAGCTGACAGTTGAAGGTGATGATATCCATTAGGCTTCTACAGCTGCCACCTCCTGGGGAGACTGCTGAAGGATTTGAAATGTGGTGCAGAGCTCCTGGCTAACATGGCTCTATGACAAAGAATATGCTTACCTTCAAAATACCTGGCCTACCACCTAACCATCTGGCTTATTATCATTCAGATAAATCCACTTATATGCACAGGAAGGAGAAAGCCATGATGGAACACCAGAAGTGCATAAAAAGGGCAGAAACATTAGTCAATCAGCCCGATGATTCTTGAACAGTTGTTAAGGGAGCATGTCATTGCCTTGCTCACTTAACCATGGACATAAAAGAAAAGAGCTTCCCAAAAAGACAGAGTGTAAGATTTCAGTTAAATTAAGCTGCATCTTAAGATGTCCGTCAAGAGCAGTTAGAAAGATTATGTCCAAGTCAATCTTTATTCACATTTCACTCTTTGTGATAGTAGATTAAACACTTCATTTTGTTGAAGAGAGAACTTTTACCTGATAAATGCAGAAGTAAGAAAAATCACTTAAGTTAAATACCAAGGCAGTTTTCTTATCACAACCCACTGGACTTTAAGTTGTGCAAACCAACCAAAGCCTGTATTTGACGTGTGAGAGGATGACTGAAGAAATTTGAGACTTCCCAGTGCGTGCAAACCCCCAGCAGAGGCCAGTGCCTTTGCTCTCTCTCCCCCACACCTCTGCGACACATTCACAAAGATGTCAGGGCAGAATGCAATCCTCAGATGGCACATGTACCTCTAGGCTGCTGCAATTTATGCCAGGGCTAACATAGCTCAACCCAGAAAATTAGAGCTGTAACTGCTTCCATGATCTCCTCCTTCCATCCCCCAACACTAAGAGCAGTATTTTTCCTTATAAGCAGCTCAGGTAATTGCCTTTATTATACACAATATTCATTCCTTAGATTTTCATCACCAATAGAGCTATTATAAATTATTTTAGCTGTACTCTTCATGCTTTTATCCCTGTATTGATTTTATTTTTAATGTAAACTTTTAAATTATAATGCCAGAGAAACAACTACTTATATAGCTACAAAGGCTAAATTAGCGAAAACTGAGAGAAAAGTGCTAAAGATATTTGATATGAAACATTTAAAGCAAATGTTATTTATGTAATACTAAAATGTAAAAAAATGCAAATGTAAATGTAGTTCCACCTTCCAGTGTACAGCAATAATAAAGTATTAGATTCAAGCATCCTAATTAACTTAATGAGATGGAGTTTTCTTTAATTCCCTAATTCCTTTCCTTCAGCCATCTAAGCTTTACTCAGGTTGAAGAATACAATGATGAAAAACACCAGCAGATATTACTGAAAATGTCTCCCTTTGCCTTGTGTTACAGTAAAGCACAGAGCACTTTGCAGCATGTCTAATACTCGGCCACTGTAGTACTTTAGATCCATAGGAACACATCCCCACATCTACTAAGAAAATATCTTCCTGTGTCTCTGACACAGCACTTAGGGAATACCTCCTTTAAACAGCCAAATGGAAAACAGAATTTAAAGGCATGTTTCATCTGGTCTCTATAAAGGTAAGCACACATGATTACTGTATGCAGAATCTCAGCATTTGCAATTAGTAGAAAGCAATTCCAGTAAAAAATAAACCCGTTATACCATGGAATTAGAGCAATAGGTTAAATTGCAATTTTTGTCAACAAGTCCATTTTTACTCTATCGATTTGCACAAGGTGATACGATGCACTGATTTGAATCTTATACACGGAAGTGATATTGCACTAATTGAAAAATAATTGGATTCGCCCCACTTTATAACAGATTCCTTTGCACTATCAAAGTTTTAATCTCTGATGAGTTTTGCAAAACTCACAGCATAAAAATCACTGATTTATATCTTAATTCAGATGTGCCAAAGATTTCAAGGTGAGGAATTCCAAAACAGCAGACTGTGCAGGCTGCAATGCAAACATGAAACAAAAGTGAAAATGCTAACATTTTCTTTCCATATATTGTAGCAAATTAATTGTGTGTTTTGGTAACGTAGCTTATTAGTTTTGCATAATTTAAGTTTTAATTCATCGTTTAATTTTTAATTAAGTAGTCTCTTTCAAGATGAGCTTTCTACTCGCATTTTAGTTAGATGCTAAACATGCAATGCATAAAAGCAGTGGCAAGAATGTAATATTTAGTTCATATGATTTTGTCTGTGATTTCAGACATGAAAGTAACCAATTTCACAGAGTATAAAATAACAGCAATTGTAAAATGTCATATAAATTTTAAATAATTAAAGACCTCTGAAAATATCTGGAAAACTACTGGGGCAATTAGAGTGAGAAGAAGAGGCACATACTTTTCATAGATTATAGATTTTTCTATGGGGTTTTTGTTTCAGTAGTTCGGTTTTGGTTTGGGGTTGGCATTTTTTGGGGGAGGAGGGGGGTGTTTCTCTCCACAAATCCTACAATTTTGCTAGAGCAATAAAAAAGGATTTTACAGTTCTAACATCCCTAGTAAACATGACTAACACTATGCAATTCGAAATATAGAGAAAAGGGGAAGGGGGACATTTATTTTTGCACATAAATAAGAAAATAAAACCAAAAACTATTTAAAATTGCAACCAAAAAATTTAGTATTAATTGTAATTATGCACAAAGATAACCTTAATGTTTATCTGTGCATATGACAAAACACTTAATTCCAACATGACAAAGTTGATGGGTGTGAATTTGTTAAATGTTATTAGTTTGAGTCACCAAAAATTATTGAAGGAAAAAAAAAAACAACACAGCAACAACAACTGAAAAAAACCAACACACCTCTTATTTTAAGAACACATCTGTCAGTTCAACTAAATATTGGGAGTGCTCTCAGAACTTCTCAGGCCCATACATGCCTACTTCCAAGGTGAAGGAGGTTGACATCAACATACCTGAGACATCTAACAACAAAACTCAAAACTAACCTAACTGCACATGCTTTCTGCAGACATAACATAAAGACATAAATATGAGTGCAACATCAAGCATCATTATCTTTGCAAATTCTCTTCAATGTCCTGAAAAAAAAATTGGTTTATTTATAGGTTTTTATATCAGAACTTCTTTAGTTATAACTAAGATTTCTAAATTCAGCTCCAAGTAGTAACATCTGCAATGTCCAGAAAGCATCCCCAGACAGAAAAGTACCACTAGAAAGATACAAAAAAGTACACAAAAACATAGATGTCCCTTTCCTAAACAAAAGGGGAGCAGCTGGTTATTCCAGTTCTGGAACATTCTATGACTTGGTTCTATGACTGCTTGAGGGAAGGTTAAGTAATCTGAGTACCTTTCAGTCTCTAAACATTGCAGTGTATTTTACAATTGAGTATTTGCTAGCTGGATCAACTGCAGTGAAATTACACCTTAGAAAAAAAGCAATTCCTTGTAGGATCCATTATATAAATTCCAGTTTCCCTGTTTCCCCTGAAGCTGTTAACTTCTGAAGGCATTCCTGCCAGGAGGTCAAGATCTCCCAGCAGCACCATTGCTGCCAGGCTCCTGTTTCAGTGCCACGGTGGAGTGGAGGCCCTGGAGGATGCAAACTCAAATACACTTCTTCAAGCAAGCTGCCATGAAGTCCCAGAAAATTTGCCAGGTAAGAAGGCAGGAAACAAGTTGGAAGTTTGCATTTCCTTAGAATGTTTCATTTTGGGGAAATCCACAGTCCTTAAAGAAAATGTTGATAAAATATCTTTTAACAGGTTCCTTGTCGCTCAGCCAGGTTTCTGGAGGAAATGAGGAGTAATAAAACCTTGCTTGGAGATGCCAGTCTAGAAGCTGGCCTCCCTTAGGGCCGAAGCTGCTATATGTGAACTGGGCAATAGTCTGTTCTTTTAAATGTGACTACAGGGATCAGTTTCGTGATCTGAAATAAAGCAGCATCCAGTGGCTGACCCCGAGGTGCACAGTAAAGGTCTGTCAGGGGAGATACACATAAAGATGGGCTACACAGAACTTAACAGCAGACTACAGTTTGTGTTTGTTCCTGCTCAACAGGAAGCTGGGGAAGGAAGCCCTGTTTTTAGAGACCTCTGCACTGTTACAATGCACTGCTGTTCAGCTACAAATAAATGGGCATGGCGGAGCAAGAAACTACTGCAAGTCTTAAGTTTAGCTTAATCACACTCATTCTTCTGCTTTACTGGGGCTTTAGCGTTGTTTTAGGTGGTTTTGATTGTGTTGTGGATTTTTAAACAACTGGCTAAACTACAAAGGCTATGATCAGCCAAAAAATGCTGACTCTGAGAATACTAGTTCCCTCAGTTTGGCTAGCTTCCTACTGAAGCCAAGTGTTTTGAAGAAATTCAGGAGGGCTAATGAAGACATTTTTTGCGTAAAGGTTAAGATGTGGCAATCCTAATGGAAACCTCCAAGCCCACCTTTAAATCAACAAGCTGGAAATATCAAGTAGGACCTATAGAAGACTTGGGTTGAGATCTAATAGTATCACTTATGTCCAACTGAACTTTCTGACAGGAAGACTGGACTAGATCAGTATTCACGGCAGGAAATGGTCACTCATGAAGGGTGTTACAAAAGCTTTCTTTTCTAGGGACAAAAATACAACATTGAGGAACTCTCCAGCAGTTCCTCATCAACAGGGTACTAGCACTGTAAAAGAAAAAAAAAACTTACTCAGCAATTCAACACAGGTTTTCTTTCCCTGAAGTGCAGCAATATAGCACATCTCCTCTACACATTCAAAATCTGAATAATTGGGTCACTTGGCCTGTGTGAGTAACTTATTTTACTGCCATATTTATATAAACAAACAATTATAGTTAATAATAATAATTCATGCTCCTTGATTTATTAATCTTATCAGATAACAGAACGTGCTCCAGCAATATAAAACCCATGACAAAAACTTATCACCTAGCCTTCAGCTGCTTACAGAAGTATTGGAGGGAATGAAGATAGAACAGATTTCCAAATTCATACACACATCACAATATTGAAGGTCAGGTAGAAAAGGACAGAAGCGATTCCTGTTTCCACACCCACAGACACCAGTAATGGCAGCCTCTGTCACTAGAAGATGCATCTTAAGGCTGTACAGGCAGATCAGTACTTGGGTGCTGGTGGAAAGGTGCAAGATTGTTTTGGGCTTTACTGGGCTTTCGCACCACTAATCAGTGGTTTGTCATCAGTCTCATCTGTTTTTGTTTGGATCGAGGATTATTAGAAAGGCAGTCGAGCCAGATTCTCATGTTCAGACTTGGAAGTTTATTACATCTTATCAAAATTTACAGAAAGCATAGCAGCACTTCTAGCTCCTTGCTAGAATTAGGAAAAATGGCTCCAAGCTGAGCCTGTTTCAAGGCCTTTTAAAGCTAAACATACCAATAAAAGTTTTACGCCTATATTATTTATACTTTTAATCCAATAATAGATTCCCATGACCCTTAGAGTGACTTTCGACTGACCAATCCAAAGATAACTACCTAATTTCCATGAAGAAGCAGGAAGAGAAGATGAACAAGAAGACACCACCCAAAATTCTCCATCTTGTCCCATAGCTACCACTATATATAAAAACTTCAAATTTAAAACCCATCACCCAGTGAAAATATACATCTAACCCACTGCACATTTATGATTTCTAACTTATTTTTTATATTTAAAAGTCTTCTCCAAGGTTTTAGGTGCAGTGCAGTGTTTTCCAGGGGTCTGTGCCTGGAAGCACAGAGAGCTCAAAAAACTCCAGTTTCCTGAGATGCAACAGAAAGGAGCTGTTAAGATGGGAAAGATGACACAGTTGTGATAAAAACTATTCCATTATTCACTACTAAACATTCAGTTTGTGCCAAATTTGCAGGAATTTCGAGTAACAGCACTTGTGATGTTTCAATCTACATTATGCCAAATATGTATCTGCTCTACAAATGCCACATTTAAACTGGCAGTCTGGTTTGCCCGAATGAGCTTATAACCAAGGAAACACCATGAGGGTGTAAGAGCAGGCAAACCAAACCCAAAAAAAACCTGCAATTCTGCAAACAGTGGTGTTAGCAAATTCTGTCTTCTCATGATATTATCCTCATGAGTTATTCAGTACCCAGCTGAAGTTTCCATTGCACAGAGCATTTCCTCTGCTGTGAGAACTGGCAAACACAACCAACACACACACACACACAAATTGGAGCCTTTCTTTCCATCAGGGCACTTATAAGGTCTTTTTTTTCTTTCCTCCCCAGACACCTATCTCCACAAAACTTTCAGGAACAGAGGCCGTAACCTGAAGTACTATAATAAGGTGTAAATCATGCCTCAAAGACAGATCGATCAAAGTAGGGGAAGGTAGTAGGCTGTTCATCTCTCGAGGATTTAAGACATTACCTTCAAATGAAAAAAAATAAGCATTTTAAAATTTCGTTTTCTTTTCACCTAAGGCCCTAGCAAACAGTATAAATTTTGAGCAGCCATATCTATTTTTCAGTGGCTAAACTGGCAAATGTTTCTGGGCATTGCCATATTTCACAAACCGTGAGGGGTTTTCTGCTGTAGTTTTGGGCCCAGTGAGATTCAGAAAGTACAAAAGGGCACATAAGATGCTGTACATTTTATACCCAGTAAACTCTGATCTGCGATTGATTTATACAGTGTGCTAAGTCTTTATTTCTTTTCCTTTAGCTTGGCAACATAATTTCACTTTGATGGTCAGCCTTTCAATTAATCAAAGTGGACACAGCATTTGCAGCTTCTTTTGAAGTCAAAAAGAATTGTGTGCTCAGGACCTCTTAAAATGAGACCACTTATTTAGGTACTTAAAGATGGCTGTCAACACCTAACTCCAGTCTCCTAAGTTTGAAATTGCTGACTTTAGTAATTTGCCCAAGGAAAGTGAACCTGGGGCACAGAGAGACTACACAAAATCTTACCTCTCATGACCAAGAAGTCCTTGGCTCTTAGTTATAAGTGCAGACAAATCTCTCTTTTGACTGGTTTGCCAGTACTGAAACTCAATTCAAGTACACAGAAGTAGACCATTTCTAAAATGCTGGTTTGGTCAGAACTGTTTTCTAGGGGGATCTTATGTCCAACTGCAATTATGTGATAATGGAATCCAGACATGGATTTACAGAAATCAGAGGAACACAGCAAACTTTATAAGGCATTTCTCTGTTTGACTACTCAGACGAATTGCATCCAGGTCTGCTGAGCACTGGCTGTACCATGCTTAATTTCAATGCCCAGAGGCAGACAGCCTGATACAGGAAGCACTGGCTGACATCGCAGCCCAGCACACAAGCCAGCGACACCCTTCCTTTGGAGAAGTGTTAACGCACTCACGAGAACTCTTCTCATAAACTAAGAAGTGCTAGAGCATTAATAAAGACTAGGAAAAAAGAATTAGCAGCAGGGTGGAGCTGATACATTTTCCAGCCCAATGTCTTTTTTCCCTCAGTTATGTGTCAAACAGCTTGTCTGTGCTGACACGCGAGCGTAGCTGGCGCAGGTGACGGGAGATGACGTGTGACATGAAGGAGACCACCAGAGTTCATGTCGGGGCCCGTGGCAGGCTGGTTCCTGGTTGTTGGGCCATGGCGAGGCCCAGAGCACCAGACTGCAGCGGTGGCCGCTCCCTGCCCTGGTTAAATCAAAGCAGCAGCAGCAGCATGCCCCAACAAACGCTTTGCTTCGCTTGACAGACCTTTTACGAGATGTACATGAACTACAAAGATCTAGGGAGGAGTTATGGTGCTAGAAACAGTGAAATGGATTTTACTTTGTAACTTGCAAGAGATCACAAAAAGCCATAAGCACTTTCTCCTTCTGTTTAGAAAATGCATCTTGCTCTTCAGTTGTAACACATAATACATTACATCAGAGTATGGCAGGTAAAATACTTGCTTTGTAAAGTTTTTGGTGTGTACTGATTCCCAATACTCCCTTCTCCAACAGAGAGAAACAGAGTTCAAAATAAACTCAATATTTAGTTAACTACAAGCATACACTGCCATAACTACAAGCATACACTGCCATTCATCTAATGCTAGTCCACCTTTTCTTCAGCAAAGTATTTTGCCCTTCATATATATTATGAAACATTCCTCCACCACAATATTTTTGATACCATTACCAATTCGACTGGTAGACTAGATTTTTAGGCCAAGTGCCTTTAACAGAAACAATGCAAGAGAAAAATTCCTCAAAAATTTTCAAAATGAGGAGAGCAGGAAGCAACTCAAGAAGTACAGAAATGGCAGCACATACCCACCCCAGAATAAAATCTGGATGACGCTGTGCTTCAGCATCACAAGTAGAGATATAATCAAAAGCTTTCATAGCTGATGTGTGTCTCCATCTACAAAATATAATACTGTTACAATCAGGTATTTTCAAAACTCACTGATATCTAGTTTTTACTCAAGAATTCATATTTTGCATTCAGGGTTTATTATTTTTAAAAGTTTAGACTGCATCAGTAAGAACACAGGGTATGCTAAAATGTTACATTACATACATTCTGAATTCTGCATAAAATACTCAGTTCATCTCCCTCTCAAGTCTGAACTTTTGCAACAGCAATCATACAGCAAATTTGCACAAACTGGGATTTACAGATTACTACTTGTTGACAGTTGAGGTACAAAAAAATTATACCACGACACTACAGTACTCAGTGCACAAGCAAACAGGCAAAATGTGAAGTAAGATTCTCTAAGTGATCCATCAGCTACAATATTTCAAAGATAGAGGTGTCAACCAGTCCATATTATACAATTCTTGAAATTAAGAAATTGCAACTTTTAAAACAGAAATTCTTGAAATGCTAATAGTAGCAAATTGAAGAATCTGTTCAATTAACTGTAACACAGTAATTTATGGTAGCAGATAGCCTAGGACTCAGAAGTTTATCAAGGAAAAGAAATGACAGTATTTCATATGCCACTCTGAAAGGGACAGGAACAAAATACTGCTTCCCATCAGAAATTTGCTTGGAAAATATGTATGTTACCTCAGAAAAACAGTCACATGTCTAAATAATCTGCAAAACCTCATTGCAAACACCACCAAAAGTATGTATCTTAAGGAAGAAAACCACTTCGAAGACAAATGAACTTGTAGGAACACTGCAAACAAGTGTGTCCCTTAACTGTATTCCTTAAATTTCCTATGGAAAGACAATCTTAAATGATCAATGTCTTTAATTGTGTTGCATCCAGTCTAAGTAATGATGCTTAGACTGAGTAGCAGAACTGTTTTGTGGGTTTATCTTAGAGCCCAATATTGCCCATATTGCCCACTTACACAGATTAAGAAGATGGTCAAAACATATTACATCTCCAAGTCTTCATATACGACCTTCTTTCCTACAGAAAGGAGGTATAAAGAGGAATCAGAAATCTCCGAACCTTAATATAGAATCAAAAACAAAGGTTGACCAGGATCACAAACTGTTTTTCATCTCAGCAAAGTCAACATAGTTCATTGTAGCTATTCCACTCCCTTCCTATACAATCTGCTGCACATATATGTTGTGTTTGACTGTGTACTCTGTAAACAATATTATGCAAAACCACAAGGTAGCCAGTAATACAGCTTAAAAGCAAAATACTTGCTCCAAACAAATACAGCTCACCTTCCCTCCTCTCTGCAGGCAGGGAGAGATCCTGCTCAGAACATCTCACTACTGGATCAAGAGAAGGAAAAGGGGAGAAAACTGTAGCAAATGCAAGGCAGCCAAAATTAAGGGTCTCCTTAAACACATGAATGTGGAACAGGTGAGCAGATGTATGCTACCATGGGCACAGATCCAGTTACTTAGATACAAACAATCTGTGGAAATATTTGCTCAGCCTATTCAGTTCTGTGAACTGCGTCATGATTTGTATCAGATGTGAGCAAATAACTCACAAATAGAGATTTATAAACAAACTGCTTACTGAAAATCACCTACTCAAGTCCAAGAGGCACATTTAAGCAGGAACAGAACACTGGTCCTTCATCAAGCATCTGTGCCTCCAGCTTTTGCATTTGTGCAGTCTAACAAAATTCCTGAATGTGGATAGCTCACAGTGAGTCAATCTGGCTATGACACAGGAAAATAAACATTTACACAAACAGTTCTTTATGCACAGCTATCTATATGCACAGTGATCCATATGCACAGCTAACCAGCCAGTTTGCCATTACCTGGATGTCTTAAGTTTAGAAAATACAGTGCTATCTTTGCTCTTTGCTTTAAAACAAAATACAATAAACCCCACCAAATCTTAAGAGGCATAATACTAAAACCGGCATTAAAAAATATGAATGTGATGAAATCCAAAAATTTTTCTTCATATCACATGTAAGCCAGGGCATACAACTTATATATGAATGCAGACGATTATAAAGACAGATTTTGCATCACATGAAAATTAACTTGTGTTTTATAGAATAAAGATTAAAAGAATCACCTATAGCCCCCTTTCTTGATATGTGGGATGTTTTCTACTGCAGCCAATGACTTCATCTTTTTAACAGTATTTACTATTTCTAACCCATTCCACTGTTGCTACACCTTTCCATCACCTCCCTGTTCAAAAGGAAGGCATCTCCTTGGCAGTGTATACTTGCCTCCAGGGAGCTGACCCCCCTACTGTGGAAGGCTGAGATCAGACAGCATGGATGTCCTGCAGGAACTCTCTGTGCCTGGTGATTGTCACTTTTCTTGTTTTCTCCTGCTGTCTCTCCTGTAAAAACGATTCCTCTGCTCCAAAAGCAGCAATTCTTTTTTCCTTTGGATTCTTCTAATAAACCTCATCAACTATGCTCCAACTGCTCTCTACTTCTGTCAAGCTCAAAGACTGCAAATGCTACCTCATATCTGAGGAAGAGCTAGAAGTGCCTGAAGTTTATGTGTCTTTTCCAAGGGTATCAGCTGTTCGATTATGAGCTATTATCTCTCCTTACAAACCTCGGCATTGTATTTTCCAGACTGTATTGCTCATCTAAAAATTGTGCTCTAGTTTCTTCTGTGCTCCATGGCAGTCATAAATCAAGGAGTGCTGGGAGAAGCTCCATTGCAAGGAGATATCAAATTATTTGGGTTAAACATTCCCAGGCACGTTACAGAGTGATGAAAAAGAAGAAGAAACTAAATGGAATTAAAAGTCCTACTACAAACTGCAGCTCCCTGTATAAAGAAAATTGCATGCCAGGATGCTCAAAAGAGTTAGGATGCAAGTTCCCCTTTTATCAATACTTGCAGGCAATCACTCACCTTTTTATGGAAAACTATACCTTTTTTGATACAATGGTGACCCAGCTTAGAAAAGTAAATGGAAAAAAGTATGAAAAAAAGACTTTTTATTATTCCTTGAAATCAAAATGTAAAAATTTAAATGATCTGAAAAAGCACCTCTTTATTAAAGAGTTGATGAAAGTGTGGGTCAGTCCTATTATCCTTTTAAATTAATAAAAAAATCTTGATCTTTTAAAGTTCAGAAGAATGATGTATATTTAAAATATTCTATAATTACTGCAAAAGTATTAATTAACAGTTCATGGATGCATAAGTAGTGAGATGAAGGAATGAGCCAACTACTCACTATAAATATAAGCTTAAAAAATCATTTTGTAGCATTTTTGTAGCTGGATGATGTTAGGCAGGTCATAACACTAGTACTTTTCCTCTGAAAACCTAATAATTATTAACCTTTTTAATTTTTAAACTGAATATTGACTTTGCAATAAATTGGAGTAAGTTCAATCTTACAGTCAATTCCAAACATGAAAGAGTTTCTCTCTCAGCCATACTGACCATTAGCACTAATTTACAGGTATTTTCTTAAGCTTGACTCAAAGAGAAGTCTGAATTATCTTACTGCAAACGATTTTAAGTAACAGTATAATAATTCATATATAAAGCACAGAATTATAGATACATAAAATGACTATTTTATCTACCAAACTATAAAAGGATATTAGAAGCTATTCCAAATTGCATGGGAAACCCTGAATGTACACAACACAATCTTACACCATCTTCCTTCCACAATAAGACCCACAGGTATACAGGAAAAGTATGAGAGACAATTCTGTTAACTTCAGCCCTTCAAGAAATGCAGTGGGTCTGCTTCCATATTTTAGGAATGCTTTGTTCAATGCTTTTTGTTACCTTTTCAAAACAAACAAACAAAAGAAAGCTTTCTGGTTAGATTTGATAACTACTAGTTCTGCATGCCATCCTTCAACTCCCAGAAATCTCTCTTGTCACTGTAGGAGTCTGAATCACAGTGTAGTTAAGAAACTCCCTCTTGCTGAGCCCATGGGGAGGCTGGTTCTGATCGGGCAGAGATTCCCCATCCCTCAAGCCATTCCCCTCTCTCTCCTTTGCACTACTGAGCCAAGGCTGCACCCACACAATGGGAAGGATTGCAACTTCTCATCCTGGGAACCCAGAGGGAAGAAAGAAGAGGTGGTGGGAGAGGTTAATTTCCTGTGTAGGACATGCTAGAAAAATCAGCCAACAGACTAAGGAGATGGTAGGAAGATCCAGGGGTCCATGAGAAAAACACTCGTGGAACATGGGATGTAGGGACTTGAGCTGGGAGGGGAGAACTTGCTTTAGTGGTGTGGGAAACCAGCCAGGCAGCTAATGGGATAAGAGAGGCTCTCCCATGAGATGATGCACGGGTCAAGCACAGAGCTGAAAAGGCCAGAATCAACATGGCTGGAATTTGCAATGACAGGATTTCATGTGGTCAACAGGGTATGGACCAATACATTCAGCTACAGGTTGGTGAATGAGCCAGAGAAGAGCTGTTAAGAAAAGGGATATGCATACACATGTGGGTAGAGGCAGCAAAACATGCCAGAAATAGAATTTTATAGTAATTATAATAATATAGGAATCTTTCTAAAAAGTACGACTCCAAACTTCTCTATTTCATACTAACTTCTCCATACACACAGAGGTGTCCCAATGGTGCAGAACACTCCTTCCAATACCTCTTTAGCAACAGAGGAAAAAATATTAATCATCCAGACAGTCACAGCCTGTTTGTGTAACTACACTCCAGCACAGCATCCACATTATTGCCAGAATCTGGGCACAAATTCACTCCTTAATGCTGTATCAGACTTCTTTTTACTGTTGCGAAACTCACATCCCAACAGCTTTACACACAGGAAATCCAGAGTATCAGATAATATATTTATGAGGTTGATATTAACTTCCAGCTTCAGAAACAATATTGGATTATTTCCTATGTTTTTATATGTATGTAGGAAGACAGAAACCTCCTTCAAACAAACCCTAAAGCACTGTCAGGAAAATTATTTCAGGATATGCTTTTTATGTGGACAGCAAACACCACATGGTCCAAAAGATCATCTGTGTCACATAGTGTCATATGTCTGTTTAACTAAATGATGAGATATTTGTTTGATGTTCCCTGGTATATTAAAAAAAGAGAATACATAAAGGAGGAAAGAAAAAAAAAAAGAAATTCCAAAAAACCCTAAATAACTTCCTTTTCTAATTATAAGGGTAAAATCCTCTGTAATAGATATTCATCAAAACCATAAAAATAAACCATTATATAGATTTTGTAAATTTGCTGTCTGACAGTTTAATTTTTAATAAGCTATCAG
This sequence comes from Acridotheres tristis, assembly GCA_037013685.1. Taxonomy (NCBI): domain Eukaryota; kingdom Metazoa; phylum Chordata; class Aves; order Passeriformes; family Sturnidae; genus Acridotheres; species Acridotheres tristis. Next base: position 92,477,968 of record CM072886.1, read on the forward strand.
GAATCAGGCATCTAGGGGACTGCCTTCATCAGGAAATAAATCAGGAAAGAGAAAACTCATTAAATTAAGGTCTGCAATGGAGGCATTGCTGGAGAAGCAACAACCTGCTGGAGTCCTCCCACCAAGCTCCCAAATGTTATGTGGAAACCTTGTTAGTCTCTTAAGTAACCAACCTTGCATTCTGATTACATGCCCTCCAATTTCTAAGACTCTAGACATCAATATAATGCAATTCTTGTGGCATTCCAACCCTCCAACATTCCAACATCTCCCAATTCTACGTACTCAGTAGGTTTTCAAAACTACAATTTCATTTTGTGTGTGTGTGTGTGTGTGTAGTCAGGTCAATAATGAAAATATTTAATAAGATCTATCCTAGTATAACCTTCAGAGTAATCACCTACTAGACTTCTCATTATTTTTTTTAATGCCCTTTGCCAAATCTGAGAGCCTGATTTTTATCAGTTGTCAAGTAGAGCCTTACACTTCTTGTTCACTAAAAAGAGACAAATATCCTGCTGATCAATATTTCCCCCCATTTTTTAGGCTGTCTGTTCACACCTATCCTTCTTTTTAAGGTGGTTACTCATCCTCTGAGATCTACAGCACTTTCCTTCTAAGGTTTTTAATCTCATGAGCCAGATGCTTAGGCTGTGCTCTGCAGGCCCTTGTTAACCTTCAAAGAGAACACACACTTCTTTGCATGAAGATGTACTTTCCACAGCAGTCATTGGCAAGAAGCCAACAAAAAAAGATCTAGAAAAGCTCTTATAGCCGTAACAGCTCAAAAATAATTTGGAAAATTGGGAAAATCTGGTATACTGTTCTTTAAAAGAGAAAAATAAGAGCTCTGTGCATAATCAAACCATCTCAAAAATAATAATAATAATAATAAAAGAATGTATCTCTCTATCAAGAGATCCAATTTTTCATTGAGCTATTCAAATCTAAAAATAACAAAAATGCAGATTTGTACTTGGCTTCTGGTTCATATTAAATCTGAAACTACTCTGTTTTGGTGGAAATGTTTGATCCAGAAAAGTTTCAATCCCACAAACCAAACTGTCAATGAAGGATGAACTGGCTGCATAGTGGCAGACATTCAATGAATGATGCAGGTAGCTGTAAAATGCCAATATTTGATATTCAACGTTGTCTTAGCTCTAGCAGAGTCCTCCACCTGCTTCCCTCACAAGAATATGTGGTATTTTTAAATGGTATTTTCAACCAGTTGAGGAACTGGATTATAAAGAAAATCATTACAACTGAAGTTAGTTGGATACCAATAGAAAGTCAGAGGCTGTAATAACGTCAGGTCTTAGTAACTACTAGAAATTTTATCTCTGGCATTGCACTATTCCTGAACAGAATACTGGCTGCCTCAAGTCTTATAATGCTGACTACCAGGTGGGAACACAAAGAGCTTGTTTCTGTTCTTGGCTCTACCACTGGCTTAGAAGATGTCCATGGCCAAATATCTTTCCACACCTCAATTTTTCACTGGGATAAAGAAGTACTCTCTTAGAATGAAAACTGATTAAAATGGGTATGTAAGTGTTATATTATTAGTGTATCCATGCAAGATGTTCTTTTCTGTGCTTATCCCCATCTCTTCTACAGATAACCTGCCTTCAATAGACAGGAGTGCTAGAAGCAGATAACTGGCTTTTTCCATATGTCCTGTATGACTGGCCCATACCACAACTGATAAACATTTAAAAGACCCAAAATGACTTAAAATACGCCTACAAAAAGCTTTACTCAAGCAGCATGTGCCTAGACCTAGTGATTGTCCCAAATACACAAGGGAAAGACAAGGCTTGTAGTAATGTTTACTCTCCACCATAGTTTTACTTTTTATGTAATTGTCCTTAAATTCCCCTGTGTGTAAACTGTCTACCCACTCTTCTCCCCATGTCACAGCTAGGGCTAAAAAAAGAGTCTGCCATACTCAGAATCTAGTTTAAACTTCAAGCCTCAAGGTGACAACTATCTGGTTTGCCTCTGGCTGCCAGTCCCATGCTGCAGGGTCCTACCTTCCTACTTTAGTTTTGTTCAGTTTCTGCTTGGCCATAAACCTCCAAACCCTCTGTGAACTCTAGGGGTTACTTCCTTTGCCAGACCATCAGGGTTTTGGAAGACTTGTCTTGCTGCTTACTGAACTGAACACAATGTCATCTTACACTACTTAGCCCACCTACCCAGGTCTCTTGAAAAAGAGTCTTAGAAAAGGTAAATAGGCAGCCTTAAACTTAGGCAGATTAAAGCACTGAAGAACATTGTGCTTTTGTTAAAATAGAATGAAGTAACTACAAAGACAAGGAAACAAACAAACAAATAAATAAAATGCAGGCACATGTTTAGTAAACTCAAGCATTCCAAAATTACTCTACATCCTTACTAAACTGTACCAGATTCTGTTTGGGGTTAAAGAAACCAAAATAAACTTGTGATCCAGATAGAATAAAGGATATCAGAAAAAAAATTTGTAATAGCCACCACAGTTGAATGATTAACCCTACCAAAATATCAAAGGAAAATAGCTGTCAAAAGTGTAAATTAAATCACTTTTAGATTGAACAGAAAATTATTTCCTATTTTCTACAGGTTATGATTTGGAGTGATCTTAAACCTCTGGAAAAGAATTTTCCAATTTTAAAAAAATTCTGAAGCCCAATTACAAGTAATTATAGCTTTTCATTTTCAACATGATGAAATAATTTGATTCTTTTTACAAGAGGTCTGGTTTAGCTCAAAATAGACAAGTGCTTCTGCAATGAGTTAGTACACAAAGACAATAAAGATCATTCTCAAAAGAAAATCAGGGATACATGTTGGCTATAAATCATAAATGGAGCATTCAGGCAAAAATAGTTTGTGTGTTCTACAAACGCCACCTATTTCCATTGCACATGAGTGAAATAAAGTAAACAGACCACTGACAGTTTTGGTTTTCAAATACAAAATGGGAAAGATTTGAAAGAAGACAAGGAAAACGTATGGCATAATCACTACTGTTAAATCACTACTTTAGTCTTAAAGTATAATTTGGAGGAACAGAGTACACAAACACAAGTTTTTCTATATTCTCAATCCAGAAGAAAAGCAAGCTCAACTATACAGCATTAAATAAAAACTAAATATTATTTCAAGTTTCTTGTTCATAGGTCTTTCTTACTCTCATGCAAGAATTTTCACTTTTTTCTTATTCTTTGCTATATTTCCATTCACTAAATTGGGAATTCCATTTCAGTAACGCTCCTAACAACTTTCACACAAACACAAAATCTAAAGCTCAATCGACTCCAAGACAGAGCAGCACAGCTCACTTCCATAAAGTTCAATTTCTTTGCAAAAGGTCTATTGCAAGTGAAAACACTCCTAAAATAATTGATACATTTGAATACAATTATACCACTAGTTGAAGCTGGACTTTGCTAGACCACCTTGTAAATACTAACTGCTGTAAATAAACCATTTAGATTAAGGACAAAGGTTTGCATCACTCCTCTAAATTATAACCAAACTTGATATAACACCCATATCCTGGAGCAAAAGGAAAAGTTTAAAGACCCTGTAGAGGGTATCATCTAAATGTATTTACCTGAGAGAAGTAAACCTCACCCTTTTAAGCAGAGAAGTACCATTTAATCTGTAGGCAGAAAAATCTGGACACAACAGTTCTTAAACTCTTATGCAAGACTGGGGAAGGAAGTTTGCCAGCCAGGCTCTGATTTCCAGCATTCCTGATTTCCCCTGGTTTGTTTGAAGGTTGCCTACTCACAGTGTTACCCTTGAGAAACATGGAACTTAACTGTGTAAAACACACTCCTTGGAACACAGGCAGAAACTGATATAAAAAATACTAGCAGTGACTATATTAAAAAAAAAAAGCCTATGCTATTTTTGTAACACTCAAAGTGTCAATAGTATTATTAGGTTTAATATTTTGCATAAAAAAATAAATCTTCTTTTTACCTAGTACTACAAATTGGTTAACAGTGTGTATATAGTGTGTTATAAAGAGACTAATATAGAAGTAATAACTATTTCTGCCATATATCAAAGCACCTGGTTACTATTATGTTTTCACAAAGAAAATTAGTAGATTGAGCACTGACATAGTCAATAAACCCAGGTTTCTCCTGTGGTCAGTCTTCTCGCAGTGGAGCAAATCTTCAAAGACTATTAAAAAAAGTGTCAGCCAAAGGGAAAAGAAAACCAACCAAACAACTGGTTAACTTGTAATAATGAGATTTTTTTCTATATATATAGACATTAGGAAAAAGCTAAAATTTGAATTTGCAGATGTTTATTGAAGGCTTTTAATGCTGTCTCAGCTGTTGGGACTGGTGTGTAGACAGTAAATTAACCAACAGCAGATACAGGGAAAGATAAAGCAGAAAAAGACAGGAACACTAACATCAGAAAACTGACATCTACAGGCCACCTACACACTCAGGTAAATATACTGCTGAAAGCTAGGCAGGATTTACTCACATTATAGAATGTTATATAATTCCAAAGTATGTTTTATTTGAATGTGCGTTTTTTAAAGTCATCCTCTGAAACAGCAGACAACAAAGCTCATTCTGTATTTCACAGGCCAGGTATAGGGGATTTTTTCTTCATGTTTCTTGCCTGTTTCAGAAGACCAGATAGGACACTACATCATAGGAGCTACACATCCTTGTCTGTCTTGGAAGTTTAAAACAGTGGGACACTTGGCTGAAGGCTGAACTAGTTCTGAGACTGCACTCACAAATTGTGCCTGCAAGACTATGTTGGGTTTTGGCTGGGGAGAGGTTTTGTGTGTAACATTCAACAACATGAAATACAATCTAAGCAAAAAGGATTTTACTTTTTTTTTTCACTTTCCTTTTTCTACTGCCAGAAAGTATTTACCTTTATTAATGTTTGCTTCTTTCCAGGCAGCTGATGCAATTAAAACTTGAAGTAGATCTTGAACTGTGGATATTTTCTCCAGTGTCTAACAGGCAAGAATATGTTAAAACAACCCTGGGTTACCTCATCTAGCAAGACCCAGTCAATGTGAATTGAAAGTGCAAGTAACAAACCAGGAGGCTTTTAGCCTACATATAAAACTAAAATTATTCTTAATTAATTATAAGCAAATCAAGAGAAATTATTAACATTAGGAGATAAATACATGATATTTCTAAATATGTCGAGTACTTCTGCATGCAAAACCTTCCATTCACCATGTGACCCTTGGACAGGCAATGGATCAGAGGATGGCTGAGGGGTGCAAAGATGAGGGTAACTGGAGTGGGTTGTGAGTCACAGCAAATCACAGGGTCTGAAGTGCCTCAAAGGCTCCCTTTTACACCTTCTCAAAACTAAAAGGTGATCATTACAGACCTTCTGTCCACGTAAGTTCAGATCACAAACTAAGTACCACTGCCAGTCTGCTAGAGAACACACAGTCATGGAAATTCATCTTGCCAATTGCATTCTTTTATTGATATTAAGCAACATTTAGAAAACAAACAAATAAGGGTAATTATAGGCTACCACTATCAAGATATCTTTTTCACAGAAAAAATATGACTGCCTCCAATTTTATTTGCTCCATCACACGGGCACACTATTAGCTCAGAAGTATATAAATTCATTATTTTTCCTCATAAAATTTTGGACACAGCAACACAGTAGACATCAAATCCAACCTTATCAAATAAGGGCCCAACAGGTCACTGTTTATATCTCCAGAGAGAGTGAAAGAATATTTGCAATTAGTAAGCAAGAAGTACATTCTTTAAAGGAACTCCTACAGCCATCCATGCACTGGGCAGGGATGTGAGAGAAGAAAATTCAAATGTGCTTTGACTTTACAATTATCTTTGCCTTCTACTGACCTAGTTTAAGAAGTGGTTTTACATAGTTTTATCTTCACTGAGAAGCAGACATAAATAAATTATCCATCTCAATTTTGTTGGCATTTTGTTGACTTATGTATGAGATGATGAGATTTGCAATGATATACTCACTGTTCTCTAGCATCTTGGGACAAGTGTTCTTCCAACTGTCTGAATGTCACATGGAGCACATGGAGGGATCTACTCTGTGGAAATGTGTATCTCTATCTTCAAGGGAGATGGTTCTGAGTTGCCAGTATATAAATAGTACTGTAATCTAGATGTTCTTTGTTCAAAGTGCAGTCTCTTTAAGTGACTAGCACTTGTGACTAGCAGCAGCTGAAAAGTCAATAGGAACAAAATATCCTGAAATCAATCTTAATAATGTAGAAGAAATAGTCCCAAGAGACAACCACCAAATCATATGAAAAGTTTAGGAGAACTGTGATAACATGCTTATTTTTTACAGTCAAATTAGGCCTGTCTAACCTAGGATCATACTTTAGGGCGGGGGGGGGAAAGCAAGTATTTTGAGACGAATTAATTAGCATTTCTATGACAATGCTTTCAGCGAGATGCATATGCCCAGAGTCAAACACACTGCATTGACATGGGTTGTGACACTGAATATCCACTGTACTCTGACATCCACATTCAGAAGTCATCCACTGATTTGTTACTGTTTTTTTCCACAGGGATCTACACAAATACAGCACTCCACTTGAGTGGAGTGACTTGTGGCATTGAGCATTATTCTGGAAATAAAATTAAATCTGCTACTGCCCAAAATCTTAGAAGTAAATTCTCCCAAATGTAAAAGATCAATGACATTGGAATCTCAAGGCTCATTACAATGGCTTTGTAATTAGCTTGCAAAAAGCTCTCAGAAACTCTGAGTTGAATATTGTGCAGTTGAGTTTCTCTTCTATGAGGCAAATCCCTGAAACGAACAAATTAGTCACAAGGCCCTTAAGGCAGAAAAGTAAGGAAAGCTTCTGTTCTCTCCAACTTTTAACACGAGGGACTTCCAAAGAAATTTAAACGTTATAAATAGGCAATACTCTATCATACAATTCATAATTAGACAGTGGAACTAACTGCTACAAAATATCATTAAGTCTGAGGACTTAGCAAGGCTGGAAAAAGGATTAGACATTTATATGGTGTAACAAAAATATCCAGAGTTCTAATAATTTTCCAAGATCTATTAAATATCATGTTCCAGAGTTGAACCAAACTCTAACCAAAGAATATGTAGTTTAGAATCATCACAGAATCACAGAACAGCTTGGGGTAAGAAGGAACCTTAAAGCTCAGCTCATTCTACCCCCTTCCATGGTCAGGGACATCTTCCACTAGACCAGGTTGCTCAGAGTCCCATCCAACCTGGCCTTGGAATAGCTGCAGGAATGGGGCATCCAGAACTTCTCTGGGTTCCAGTGCCTCATCTCCTTGAGTAAAGAATTTCTTCCTGATATCTACTCTAAACCTGCCCTCTTTCAGTTTAAAATCAAGCTTTTTGCATCTTCCGCTGAAACCCCCACTCTTGATCACTGGGTACTGACATAGGATGGGTTAAGAAATCCAGTCTGTCATGGTAATTCTTTTGCAGTTTTAAACAAAATAAGCAAGTTTATCTGTAGTCTTTGGCTCAAAGCAGCTAATGATCATGGTGCATGCAGTCATAAGAATGTGGGAACTGAGAGGAATGGGAAGCCAAAGCTATACATTGTTCAATAGAACAGAAGACATGAGAAAAAAAATAAGAGTTTCTTTGGCTGTTGTATTATAAGCATCTTTAAAAAAATTTAAAAGAAAGAAACCCAACCCATTAATAGTCAAACATGCAAGGATAAAATACAGTTGACCTCAGAACTGAGAAGACTGTTTCAGTTTAAAAGTTTTTTCTGGCACCACTTCTTCGCTCTTTCTTCCTCTGCAGGCTGCCTTTCCACAACATAAACCATCCTTGCTTCCCCCGTCTCAGAGGATGTTCTAACTCTCTGTATCATGTGGCTTCTTCGTGTTTCCCATATGCCTTACCAGCTTCATAAGGGCCAGGCTGTGAGGGACCCAAGACTGTCACTTCACAGAACAGCAAGGTACCAGCGTTTGGTGAAGGCAAAACTCTACAGTAGGAGTGGGGTGGAAAAAAATCAAGGAGAGAATCTCACTGTAGCTCAGATAACAGAAAGTATCAGTCCAATCTTAAAAACACCAGGTCAAAAGGTTTGAAAAGAAGAGGTGCAATTAAAAATGCGTAATTCCGAATCCATAAAACTAATCTCTGTGTGTTAATAAGCCTATCTGTAATATATGAGATAAGGGTCTAATAAATGAAAAAAACACTACATTGATAGTTCCTATAAAACACGGGTCAAAAGACTGACTTTGCGTGTAAATATTTGAACTACATACTGCAAGTAACATTTCAGCCTCTGCATGCAATTACTAAATATTAAGTAAATAGCTATGGATCATATGTACAAAGGTGAATTCAAAATGCAGCAATATTTAAATTAAGACCAAAACAAGAAACAGCCCTTTGGAGTTCTGGTTTTCTTCTTCAGAATGTGGTAGATAATAAATATCCAAGAGCTTTCCAAGGCCTCAGAACAGATTGTATCAGTTTCTTTATGTTTCCTTTTGTAATCCTGTGACAGAAGCAACGTATCAAAAGATACAACCTGCAATTTGGCGGCAAAGAAAAACACTGCACCTCCCTCCAGTCCTTGAAGACCACTTTTTTACTCCCCGAAAAAGCAGAAAGGCAGATCTGATGACTTGCACTGCAGTGATCAAATCAAGAATTTTATTACCCAATTCACCCTCCTCTACAGGGAGAGCTTGGACTAATTCAGCAGGTTAGACACAGCAAGTCACAAACCATGGCATTTTCTCAAAATATTTCGAGAAAACAAAACAAGACAAAAACCAAAACCAAACAACCAACTCAGACAGGCCAGTGAAGGCACTATTTAAAAAGAAAAAGCTTGTTTGTATTTTTGTGTAGCTGAAGGCACTTAGTTTTAGATTTCTTGACAAGTAAGAAAGTCAAAAGTCCTTGAATGAACTAGTACAGTGTAAGTAACATTCAGAACATTCTTAGTTGCTCCTTTTTTTCCTCTACAAGTGATTAATTTCATGAAATAATGCCAATAACTTTTATAAACTATAATGCAGTCTAAGAATAGGCGCCTGTATAAATTGAACACCGTAGTCACATATTTTGTGGGTAGATTAAGGATAAAACTGCTAGTTCCATGCTGTGCCAGATGAAAAGGAACTGTTTGAGTACTTTAGAACATGCATATTTAGTAGGCTATCCAAATTATTTATAAAACTTTAGGGAAAAAAATTACTATTTAAGGAAAATAGTACCATTCAATGAATAAGGAACAAGAAGAAGAAATTCAGGTTTCATTCTCAGCTTCCCAGAGACTAAGCAAAGCACTTCTTCCGGTACAGTTTCCATATATACAAAATGAAGGTAAAATTTACTAATTTGGTAAAATGCTAAAAAACCGTACATGAAACATTTTGACATAAGAACTGAAAGTTCTTGACATAGGTCAAGAACAGATTTGCTGAAAATTCTACAAAAAATTCAAAATCCCGACAGTCATGTTGAGCAGCATGGTATATTTATTGCATTCTATACATGTCAGCAACACATATATTCAGCTCCATCTCATCGTATTTAGGAAAACCCCAAAGAAATCAGGAGGGGAGCTGAATAAGTATGCAGAGCCACAGAAGACTGCCCTGCAGTCAAACAGATATGGTTAACACAAAGCAAACCAAGTCTTCACTATCTTCAGCCATGCTTTAGACAGTCAGAGACACCCCAGTCTTTGGAGAATGAAGCAGTGAGATGAAAGAGCTAAGTACTGAAGAATAAGGCTGTAAAGTCCACAAAACAAAATGGGCATTTACTTTAGCATCAGAACATAAATAAGTAGTAATATTTTAATAAATGATGTAGGTGTAGGGAGCCTCAGCAAGCAGCTCAGCAGTTCCATGTAATACCAGTACTGAGGTCTTCAGAGAGACTTGTCTACATGTTCTTACAGCACTGTGAAATGCAATTCACAATCCCTTTTGACAGCCTCAATTTAGACATACCCACCTTTACAGTAGGGACTGTATGCTACAAATAACTGTCACAACTTATTGAAGAGACCTCCTAAGAGAAACATAAAAGATATGCAAAAGAAATTAAGAACAAAGGTTTGCCCTAAAAATGAAACTCATTACTAACTTTCTGAAAGTGAGACACTATGTTTCAACGGACCTCAGTGGAAAGTCTCATTAACTCAAAAACTTGCCACTCAGAAATATTTCTATTTTCATTAATAATGAAAAAATACATTCAAAAAAATACTACAAAGCCACAGTTCTGTAGCAAACCATTAACTAAGTAATAAATAACATGGTCAAAACCATAAATATACATTTCAAGAAAGAATAAATATAATCTTATACATAGTATCAGATTTTACAATGAAAGCAGGACTATTCCTGCTATTACTTATTAATCCAGAAATTACTTTCCAGCCCTTTCAGTTGTCCAGTAAAGGAAGCTGTCCCTTCTCTGTATAACTAAGACACCTTGGATATTATGAGAGATGGAGCTACAGACCTTTACACTGATGAGTGTAGAAGCATAGAAGATAGTCAGCACTCTTGTTTACTAGAACAGTTCTTACCAATTCTCACTATTTTTTCTATTTGAACAATTGTCTGTGGGGTTCTTAATCTGCTTCACAATTTGCCCAGAATATCCTTCTCCTCCAAAGAGCTGACACCTGCTCTTCATTCACAATGATAGATGCAGCAGTTGTTCATTTCTGATTCTGAAAATGTTAAAATAGTTGATTTTTCCCAGTTAGGTTGGAAAAGGAGAAACATATGAAAGGAGAATCTTTTTTCTACCAAGTAATATCAAGAAGTCTAGATAAGATAATACCTTATCAGAAAAGTACTATAAAGTGAGTAAAATTACATTAGGAGAACCAAAGAGAATAGGAACAGGAATGGATTGGTCTTCCCATTTTCTAGAGGACAGATGATGAAGTCAATTCCAGTGTTGACACTCTTGGTACTAGCAGACATGGCTAGAACACATGGAAAAGGGAATTGGTTTGAGAGGTAAGTAGGAAATACTTCTGCAGCTCAGACCACTGGGCACAGTGCAGTCCAGTTTTCCAGGGCACACTTAGGCACCTTCAAGAAGAGTTCGGCTCCAACTTTTCCATACTCCACATTCAGTGGTTGCAGACAGTCCTCTCTTCTTCAAGCTGAATGAGTCCAGCTCCCTCAGCTTCTCCTTTCACATCACTCAGGAAGCCTGAGGTTTGCTTAGGACTGGCTTGGTGGCCCTCTGCCAGACTCACTATGACTCTGCTTAGTCTTTCTTGCACTGTGGACTCCAATGCTGGACACAATATTCCAGATGTGATCTCAAATGACAGCCAGAGGGTAAGAATCACTTTCCACAACCTGATGGCTATGCTCTTGCCAACACAGCCCAGCATGCAAACAGCCTTCTTTATTGCAAGGGCACACTGCAATCTTCAACCTGTCCTCAACCAGAAGCACAAGGCCTTTTCTGCAAAGCTGATTTCTAGCAAGTCAGAGCCCATACAGTCCTGCTGTGTGAGTTTATTTCACCCTAAACAAGGAATTCTGCATTTGCAGAACCTCTTCATGAGGTTCCTATCAGCTCACTTGTCCATTCTGAGTAGGTCTCACTCAAAGGCAGCCCAGCGCTCCAGTGCACTGACTGCCCCCACAAAATTGCTCTCATCCATGGACTTGCTAAGAATGCGGAAAATCAATCTGCTAAATTAACAGTGAAACAGAGAAATCTAAAAAGCATGATAATCTAGAATGGCCATCTCCATGCTACTGAAGAAGAAGGAACACACCAGTGGCATTTTTTAGGAGAATAAGAGCCCATCAGTCCCAAGACTTTGCTGCATCCTCATAAAACAGCCTACGTTCTATATACCAAACTTGACAGAAGGACTGACTTTACATGGATATGTTCTACATACCCATGCAAACTGAAGTCAGTGGTGGTTTAAGATGATATGATGGATTGTAAACAACTGCAGTCCAGGAGCTGGGATAAGTTTGCTTCCACCAATTTACTGATCAGGGCTGCAAACCCCTTAAAATTGCCAGAGCTTATTTGCCAATACTTCAAGAAAAAACTTACCAACAAGCTGTTCTTGCAAGAACCATCTTTCAAAGTGAATATCCATCTGACAAAATGCATTGCTGTTAATGTTCAGGAGAGTTTGTTACAATTTCTTGCAGATCTTAACCATCTTTGACTGTCTTTGACTTTTGATTTACCTCAATAAGAGAATAACAAGGTATTTTTGCCCTTAATAGGAACTGAACTGAATCTGAATCCTGAATTTCTCTTTTAGAATATGATATGGCCTTAAGAAGTGGAAGGATTTAAAGATGTTATGCCTTCAAGAACTGTATGTTCATACTGAGACAAGGAACATCAGTGAGCTACACAAAATAGATTTTAATGTCAAATCAATCTCACCAAGAGTGATGCAAAGAGAGTTGCATGACCAATGCATTTTCTTTGGAATTATTCCAACAGAAGAAACAAGAGGAAAGTGAAAAAGCCGGTTTTTACCCACAAGATTTTTCCAGCCATCTCCTAAAAATATTTCTCTACATAGAAACAAATCCAGACTACAGCACTACAAGTGACAGTCAACTGGAATAGCAGATAGGGGCCTCTTTTAACATGCCAAAGATGAGATATCAAGTCTAGTAGCTAGAGATTGAAGAAAAATGTCCACGTTTCTAATCAATACTGCTTGCAAATTCTGTGTTTGAATGACAAGGAGAAAGGGAAGGCAAGGGAGGACAGCCCATGGTCTCAAGTTCCCGAGGGAGGGGAACAGCAGCATAGTTACACATCTGTAATCAGTCACTGTGGGGAGAGAGGAAGGGTGAAGGCCGTGGTATCCAGGCTTGCCTGCCCTCCAGCACACAATAGCTGTCTCAGTTTGAAGGCTATTTGTCTGGGGACCTCACAGTCAATGGCAAGACCTGGCTTCTCTGATCCATTCTCTGCTCATGACTGAAAGAAGCTCTTGCTCTGTGCTGCTTTTGGAAGGGATCCATATTTCTTCCCGGGCTTTGTATAATGCCTTTAGTGCCTAAGTGAAATACTTTAGGCATAGGATTAAAGATAACAGCCAGAAATAATTTTCTCTTTGCTGCTTCTGCTGTAAACTCTATATTGAGCACCTGGGTGGGGAGGAGAAGGCAAAAGGACAAAGAGATTACAGCAATATGATTGAGAAACAAAAGGATCACCAAATACCAGATACATGATTAAAATCCAAAATCCTGAATGGACCTGGAGGCAAGCCACCAGTTCCTCTAAGTGAGAGCGGTGGTGAGTCACCAAAAGGCTTATATTCCTTCTGTCCACATTCTACGTGCATCTCCCTTTCCTAATTTCTGGATAAATATCTTCTGCTGCCTGTAATGAGTACGATTTCTGTTCCTATAAAGCACAAACACTTCTTAGACTAGGCTATCAGCAACCCATAACAGGCAGATATCTCAGCGTCTGGAAGACTGTGCTTTTAAAGATCTGACAAGGAATAATATCTGAACTTAGGTGGTAATTAAACTGTCTGAGCATTGCTAAGAAGAGATACATTATCTTTTAATATCAGAATGAAGCACTATTAGAGAACACAAAAGCACCTCTCCACACAGGAAACATACAAAATGGATCCTTCTCTTGCTGCTGGGAGCTCCACAGATATTCATATGTTTGATCACATATTTGACATCACACTATTGCTCCTACTGACTACTGCCAGCTTTCCTGGGCAATCATGCTTGTGTAAATTCAAATCTCTCATGCAACTTTAAATGACTTCCAGAAAAAAATACTGCTATTGGCCATTTATTATATAATGCTTCATGGTAATATTTTTTGAATGCTACATTGAGTGTCTAGTCTGGGGAGATAGCAGGGAAGAAAAACTAAGAGACTTAAAACTGAACTAAGTAGACTACTGTGCTAATGGGAGCAAGGGGAGGGAGGGGGAGGAAAGGGGGTAGAAGGGAGAAAGCCCAGGAAAGACAAGCTCAAAAGAAGTCCCAAAAAATCCACCAAATTACAAAGTTACATTCATGTTCTGTGTTTTAAAAGATTACAGGGTTACAGGTTATAACAAAAACCAAAATAATCTGTAGAACTGTCATTTTCTGTCACATGCAATATTTTCATGATTAGTGAACACAAAACATTTAAGAGAGAAATTTAGAAAGCTGTACAATAAATACAAATATATTTGAGAGGAACAGAGACCAAAGAATTTGACACTCTGAAATAGCCAGTAATGTCATAAAAGTAGACAGAGCCTGTAAATGCTAGCTCTGTAAATGATGCTCAAAATGTTTCAGTATCTGGCATTACACTATTTGTATCTTTCCTTGCTGCCAATTTAATTCTCAACTGTATCTGAATCAGAGATCACACCTCCGTATCTGCTGAGGCAAGGAGCTTTGGAGTACATTTGTGGTACTTTTCCAGATATCTCATAAATCCATTTAAATAAACCTAAGGCTTTCTAAAAATCATAATTTCCCATATTCTTCCCAGACTTCATTGTATAGCACAAATAACACACCATCATGGGAAACAAACAAAATGGATAGTCTTTTCTTCCTGCTGGAAGCCCAGGATACAGGCACACTTTTGGCTGTGCATTCAGCATGTGCACAGCCACTTCCACTGACGAACGCAATGATGCTATATGCTTCACAGCTATTGTTTTAGATTACTTACCAACAAAATAATTGCACATATTGGAAACATCTTCACTCCAACAAAATAAATTCTTATTCATATAAAAATAGACTGACAGATAATATCTAAGTATTCTGATGCATTAACAATGGCCAGCGTAAAATCTAGAGAACTGCCCACAGAAGATCACCTTCTGCTGCTCACTTTTCTATCTGAATAATTAGTTCAAAGTGGTAGACAACCATAGTTCAAACCTTAATGGTGCCTGTTTCATATCCTACAGAATCCTACAGAATCTTTTGTTTCCTCTATAAAACAAAGCCAGACCCAACATCTCTGTAAGAACTGCTAGAAGCTGAATATGAAATAGCACATGGGCAGTAAAGTACACAAATTAGAAAGCACCAAACCCAATATTCTTAGGGAGAAATTACAACCACTTTGAGGATGGCTAGCAGGTTAGATGATCACAACATTTTCTTCAGCTTTGAGTCTATGCATTTGTGCCTATTCCTGCCTATTTCTATAAACATACTATGATCTTAACTTACAAGTATCACACACTGTTTTCCCCCATCTGCCCTACACAGGAGACACAGCAATCTAGGAGAAAAGGAGACTGCCACCAGCAGAATTCCTACAGCATTTACTGCAAAAACTGGAAGCACTCATTCAAGTTAAAACAGAAATTTTTTAAAATATTGCTGATAAAACACAGCCCTGCCCCTACCTCTCAGGGGCCATCTTCCATCCTACACTTTTTCTTTCATCTTGAAATTATTATAGCCGAAACCAAAATCTTGATCTTTCTTTTGAAGTTCTACCTTCTGTTTTACCACCAGTCTCTGCTACTTACAGATTTCATTACCCACGGTCGAGTTCCTTCACTGGGAATTGGTTCTTACTCCTTTTTCTTTTTTCCCTACAGGAGCAGCTTAGAGCTACATATTTTAATTCTCAAAAACAGCACACATATACAAATGATACAATAGGAAATAGGTGACTAATCATTCAGTTTTTGAAGTTGGTATCTCTCGTTTTAGCCTGCCACCTTCAGTGGGGCTAAGAATCATGTCTTTATATGTGTTGTATCAGTTAACAGGAAAACAGCTACCATCATAATGCAACTATTCTATATAGGATTAAGCCTGGAATTAGTGAGAACTATAATAACTGGTACTATTATTCTGAAATGTCACAATAACTTTCCAGATGCCACTTGTTATCAGATCCTATTCAGTGGAACTTAATATTGTAAGCATCTCCCAGAGAAAGAACAGAGGTCACTGACTGATGCCTGTTTCATCAAGGGTGTTGAAAGCCTTTGGTTACTTTCTATTATTCAAGAAATTATCTCTTCTTCTTTTGCTATAGGAAGTCAATACACACTCTAAATGTAGGTAAACTAACAGCCAAAATCTGAGCAGGAAACATAGTTAGCTCAATACAAGTCATCACTGACAAACAGAAAATATGCAAAACCCAGGCTTAAAAGAAAATTGTCAGAGCCTCATGGCATAATAACCTACGTTTTTTCCTACTAAGTTAAATCCTGGTTTTTTGAGTATTGATCCCTGATATGATCAAGCAAACATGAAAAAAAAACCTCTGGCGAAATGGAAATAGGTGAAACTCTTACAAAATGTTCAAAAATAAACCTTCATGTGTGACCACAGAGAGTTTGTTACCTTTAAACACAGGGAACATCTGTCTGTCTTCCACAAACAACACAAGGATGTAGACGTTACAGAAATACAGTTGCATTTCACCTGGCAGTTTGATGCAGCGTACTTGCACATGACAACACATTGATTTTACTTCTACCTCCATGCAGACATCTACGTAAAGAAATCCATTAGGCAGACAGTTCTCATCTCTATTGACTGACAGAGTGACAATCGAATACTTTTCACCTTCCAAACTGACTGACAGCTAGACACTTAAACAAGCCTTCAAGTTGCAATAATAGTATGAAACACTTTCAATTACCTGAATCAAACAAATCCATGATCCCACTAGTTGAATGTATTTTTCTGTCTGCTGCTATGCCTGGCTTGGTTTACACTGTTGTTTGGGCAATTCAGACCCCTAACAAGAATGCTGCAAACAAACAGCAGCCCAGGGTTTCTAAACAATGAATTATACTTCACATAGTTTTCCTATACACGTCTTTGTGACCAAAAAAAAAAAAAATGCAGCCAGCCTTTGGAATCACTTTGTTTTTAGCTTAGTAATGAAGCAAATATCTTAAACTTAAAAAAAAAATGCATGGGAAATAGCTACATCATTAGGTAAGTGTCTTTCTAATATTAGTAATTGTTAAATGCCAGCTTGCCTTTAAAAGGTGAACATTTGGTGGGTTTTTTTAGTACGTGAAATCATAACAAAGAGTATTTTAACTTTGGGGCCAGTTTTCTAATTCAAATTACAGGTATTTTTCTAAGTAATTCAAATTTTAATGAATTAAATTCTCTCCACTAAAATCGGAATTTATTTAGGGCATATTAATGAACAACTGAATTTGACAGAGAAACGACAAATTCATTTTTTCAGATATGACAGCTCAAAAGCAATCAAAACCATATATATTTGCATTTTACAATTTCCAGAATGAATAACTAAGGTTGAAAGTATCTAATGTTCTGTAGACATCAATATGTGTTGCTGCAAGACATTCAGCATGATCAGACTGAAATATCTAAATGAACATGCTTATGAGTTAAACATATACACTGCATAACAGGCAAACAAGTAGGATCAGGGTGCGCTCTAATGTACTGTAATTGGGTTGACAGAAATAAAAGGAAAAGTCAGAGTCCATCAAGAACTGTTCAGTAAAAAACACACAAAAAGCAAAAGATTGTCTTTACAATTGAACAGTTGCATCAAAAATGGTCAAAGCATTTTAAAAGACATAGTTTTATGTTCTGAGAAAACAAGAACTGAAAATAAACCACGTTTCCATATATTTCCCTTATAAAAACTGGCTTTTAAGCCATGTTATGTCTAAGGAGGTTGAGTGCAGCTACTAACTTTTCCCCTCCCTCTCTATGCACTGCTTGTTTTGTTTGGAATACAGGCAGGTAACAGACAATCTTTACAAAAACTCATTGCTGCTTTGCAAGCACTATCACAGTTTAAATGTACACCACCATAAAAATGAACCATAACATGAAAATACTTACTTTTTTTTTTTGCAAACAATGACCAGACCTTAAAATAAATTTAAAAAAAACAAACAAAAAAACCCAAAAACAATGACCTCCAAAAAAGCAAACAAAAGAACTTCAACCAACCCCCTAAAGTCCTCACTCTCTGAATTCAGCAAATAAGTTTATGCAAAATCCAATGTCACATATTTGAAGTCACATATAGCATTCTGTTGCTATTATGAAAATAATATTTTAAAAGATTTTGAAAATAATGTCACAACACCAGTTTTGCACTATTAATAATTTAAAGGATATGTAAGAACATGTTTTATCAGTTTGTCTCTTAGAAAGAAATTAAGTAATTAGCAAGAAAGCAATTACTTGAAAATGATAATACTCTTTTAAGGTTACTGTGCTTAGTGTTCCTTCTTTTTTTAATCAGTCAATACTATTTGAAGGCGTCAATATAGAATTTACTGTGCACACAACATAAAATGACTCCTTCAGAAGAGACTTGCTGTTGCACACTATACAGCAAATTGATTTTCTGAAAAGGAATGCAGCCTGTACTTAACCTAACAGTGTAACCTTGTTGTACTACATGAAAAGGGATCATGCATATTGATTTCTTTATTACAATTCCTCTTGTGATCAGTAAACATTCGTAAAACCTTCTTCTTGGAAAAAAAAAAAAAATTCTACTTTGAAATTAGCAAATAAAAACAGCCTTCAATTTTCAATTCTGAAACTGTCCTTCTCTCTACAGGGAGACAGATACCAGAACATTCTTGTTTTCTTTGCCTGTATTTTAGGGGCACATTTTTTTCCAAGTTGCAGAAAGCAAGCAAACCAGAATTGATGCCACTGAGAAATGCCTGGTTTTGCTAAACTTAAAATTAAATTAAAATTAAATTAAAAATAAAATTTGTTAAACTTTAAAAAAACCTTTTTTTCTTTAAAAAAATATTATATTCTTGATGTATATATTCACTATCCTTTTAAAATAATGGCTTGCATAGAAAAAAAAAACAAAACCGAGAAAACAGACAGAGGCATTAACAGAGGAGAAAAGTGAAAGACTGTACAATATCTATCCTGATAAGACTAAACTAGAACAGTAACAGAACACAAATTTTCTACTGCTTTCTTCTGAACACAATTAAACTTCAGAGTCTGTTAAGATGTAGTTTCTGGAATCGATGCAAGCAATTAAAAATTTTCAACCAGAATGTTTTGTGAGGCGTAATTACTATAAGGTCACTAGATATTATTTGGAGTCAGTTTAGTTTATCACATTACGACATGACAGGACATGAGGCAAAAATTATAAATTCCTTCCCTAAATCTGTCCTTTTCTGATTTAGATGGATGAAGAATAATTAACTCTTAATTATTCAGATGACTTCAAGGCAGTTTCAGGATTCAGTAAAGAATGCAGTCATTTTAACCAAGGAAAGCAGTCTCCTATCATTTATCAAATCTTGCAACTTGACCAATGATGAATAAAAAAATCTATGTTTACCCATAGCCCTAACTGCTACCTTAGAGGTTGTTAAGCAACAAAATTTCCTTTAAATTCTACCATATGCAAATTATCAGATGCAATTTGCATTTTAAAGTATTTAACTCTACATATTTATTGGATTTTGAGGCCATGCTGATCATTGATTTATGTGCTTCTGGCAATCATATTTCCATATTTGTATGATTTTGATGACAGTAATAATTCAAATATGCAGAAAGTTGTTCTTTGAACAATATCTTTAATTACGTCCTCAAAGCATCATTGTTTTGCCTGGTGTCCTGACAAAAATGGTTTGAAATGAGAAATGGCATTATGATCCAAAATGCACAGAAGTACATTTGTCCTTTGCTGTCGAGTACCAAATGCACAGAAATGACTTTTCATGTTAACCAATCCTCAGCCCTAACCAGTCTGCAAAGCCCAGCAACCTTGCACGTAAATACTTTATTAATTCTGACACACTTTCACGACAAATTCAATCACAGTTCATAAGATTTCTGTTCAAAATGCAAAAGCTGCCCCATTTACTTTGCCGCTAACTCAGAAAGTTTTTCTGCCACATTTTTTTATTAGAGTTGTCACAAATTATGTGCACTCTTATGAAAGCTATCAAGAACTGTAATCATTAAAAGATCCACAAATATTTTGCCCATTTACTTCTCAAACACAACCATCAACCATTTCTTCTGTCACCACTATCAGAACAGTTTGTTTTAATACAAGTTTGGTCACTGGAACACATGTATAAACTTTTTAGAATAATTGTTCACTCATGTACAAATATACAAGAGTAATGCATTAGCCTACACGATGAACTTGTGTTTTAGTTAAGCATTCCTATTTATACTAATGTTCATTTAAATATTGTGCAAAAGTCAAATATTATCAGAATAATATAATATTTTATTTTAGTGTGGCATAGATTTAGTAGTTTGCTATTTCCATAAGTAGTGTTCTACATAGTACTCTTGCTGCCTTGTTCAGGGACAATCTAATATTTAAAATAAAATAAACAACAGACCCTTTTTCAAGTTATATATAATTTAAGAAGACTCTGTTTCTTTTAAAAAATGCATAAGTAGTTCCATAAATAGAGTAGAAATTAACCTAAATTTATCAACATTTTTCCATCTGTAAAACACACAATATTAAATTCTTATGAAATCATTAGGCATACAGTTTGCTTACTCAGAACCAAAACATACTGCAGCATGCTCTCTGAATTTTTTTAAAACATGATTTACAGAAAGAACCTCCTTTGTATACTCTATCCTGCCAGAGAGGCAAAAGCAATAATAAAGGTATGTAACAGCTATGATGATCGTTAAAAAGTAAAAGCAAAGGCAAAGTGGAAACCCTCGACTCTCCACAATAGTGACATATTTTTTGGTCTGAAATATCTCAAAACAATAGTTTTTCTTCAGAAAGAGTTGAATATTTTATTTATGGATGTTGAACTCAAATTTAGTGCACACTATAACTGTATAAAGCTCTGCTTTATTTTTTATGAGAGCACCCCAGGCAAGCAAACATATAATGTAGACCTGATGTCAGCCACCCTAGTATTCTCGTTAGGATTTTTTTTTTTAATTCTCCAGGTGGAAGGAAAGAATTCACAAGCTTGTTACATCTACTACTACTTCTGTCATTTAAATATAAGCTCCTCAGATCAGTAAATAAAAGGAAGCGGGTGTAATTTTGTTTGTGTCATCCTTTAAAGAGACGTTTGTTGTTTTGTTAAATACCATGGCACCACCACCTTACCGAATCAACTCGCCGAACTACCTAAATGCATTTTAAAGGCAGTTGCACGTTTACTGTGATTCTTGAGCCACTGTAATGTAAATATCTCATCTCTGTCCAAGAAAGCACAATGTTGGTGAAATACATGACATTTGCTGACCAACCTTTAAGAAAATAATTAGATAAAGATAAGCTGCTGATTTTCAGCCCGTATCAGATTAAAAATGTTTACCTGTTTTAGCAGACAGGTATGCGGCGCGTACTAAACAAATTATACAAATAAGTTGACGATTAACTAAACGTGTTAGCAGTATTGCGAGTAAACACAAAATCTGAGCAAAAATAATTCATGTCTGCTTATAAAAGGGCTCCACGTCTTATCTTTAAATCCTTCTAAATATCATAGAAACAAACACCTTCGTAACGTTTGAGCCTATTTACAACACACAAGCTGGGGGTGAAGTTAAACCAGCTTTTTCACAGGGAAAGTGGAAAAATTAATTGGAGCGTCTCCCTCCGACACTCCCTAGCGGCTGAGCGCGGAGGGGCACCGGCCCCGGCCCCGGCGCCGCGGCCGCGCAAGCTTTGGGAGGCGAGAGAGGCAGCGCCGGGAAGAGCAGCGCCAAGCCCGGCATCCATCCCGGCGTGCGACAGCCCCGTGCCCCGGCGCTCCGCAGGCAGCAAGGACAGCATTGCTGAGCCCTAATGCTCCGTGTCTCGGCGTCCTCCCGCTTATGCTAAACTTTTCACATCTGTGCACATCTGTGTATGTGTCTGTGTGTGAGTAAATCATCTAAAGGTTAAGGAGAAGACATACAACAATTCAGATGAAATTAAATTCCAGAAAGGAGGGGGGAAAAAATAATGTCCACTTCACTGTGACTAGCGAAACGTTTGTGCAAATGCTTAATCTAGGAAACACATTACACAAAAACAACAAGGAATACACTTACTAAATCTCTACATTCTTCCTAAATAATTAGGTAAATAAATTCTGAAGAGGTTTCCAAGAAATTCAGGTATGTGATGAGACACAAGTTTGCATGACCAGAAATGCATTCTAGCAAACACTGTTTAGTATCTCACAGTCCATTCTTAGAAACACAATTGAAACCTTAGTAATTTTTCTCCTCTTCCCGCCCCCCACCCTTCTTTCCTTCCTACAGCCCATTAAAGAGCTCTAGGGACTTATTATTGTGCATCCCCTGTCCTGACCGTAATTGCCCTCCAGGTACAATCCTTCTCATGACTGAGATGTCCTAAACACAGCCAGGTGCTCTGTAGGGCAGCCGGTGTGTTTCCCACACTATGAGGATCGAGTGCTGGACATGTCCCAGTTCCACAAACACCGGAGGGGACAGAACTAACACTGTTTATCTTATTAAAATCTGTGATTCTTGATGAACTTCTTGTATATGCTCTCAAGAAGGGGTCAAATACATTTTCCTCTCAGAGGACGAACTGGTTTAATGAATCATGTGGCTACAATAAAAATCTAAACATAGAAGAAAGCTGAGATTTAACACACATAATCCAAAATACTCAAATTTAGAACTTAAGAATAACACAGCATCCATTTATTTTCTAGAATATTCAACCCGGTATTAAGCTATTTTGTAAACACATTAAATTTTGGCCCCTAAGACTACAACATTGTAACTAAATGGGTAAATGAAAAATATTTTAGTTACAGCTAAGGCCTCTCAATATATTTCCAGGATAATGAATGAATCCCTAAATCGATACCATAAAATATAAAGAATTTATAAATAATTAAGACATTTATCTTCATGGTAGAGAATAAAGTTATTGTATGTAGTTTAGATATGAAAATGAAAATCCTGTATAAAACTGGTACCATTTTTATCATTTGTAGAGCTCAGTAGCACTGCTTATTAATAATAGATTAAGCAGTTGTAGCCAGCTATATAAATTGGCAGCTGATTGCAAAGGGACCTAAAATTGCAATAGCACAGCATAGCAGTTAATGCAAAAAATGGCCCTTTCATTTGTAAAATAACAAAAACCTGCATCTTAAATTGCTGTGCTCAGCTTGTAGCTGTTGTAAGGCAAAAATGAAAGGATTAGGATAAAATTAAAGCGATATGGTAGCAGCATTTACCAGCAAATATGATTACAAATAAAAGTCAGTTTCAACACTTCCTTCTCATTGAAAATTAAAGCAAAATATTCACTAGTTTACATGACGAATTCAGAATCACCCGATCTGAGAAAGTCAAAAGGTATACCTAATATTTCAATGTTGTACTATGAACTACTTCATACAGTACAAATGAATAATGTACCTTTGAAAGAATTGCACTGTTCGAACTGCTAATGAGTACCTTTTCAGAAGCAAGCTGCTTTTCCAGGGGCTTAAAAGAAATTCCTTTGTATCAACTTAGTTGTATGCAAATTAGGTTTAAAAAAAGAAAGACCTGGATGAGAATTGAGAGCAATGAAACACTGCAATGTACAACACAGAAGAAATGCAAAGGTAAACATACTTTTGTATGTTTTACTCACTGCTTCGTGTTTAGGACTGAAAAGGTTTACTAGAAAACATCTGCTTCTATAAAAGCTAAAGTCAACTTGGCAAAAGCAAGTGCTAAATGGCCAGTTTCCATTTAAAATGCCTAAACCCAGGAACAAAATTAAAAGAACGTTGAAACTCTGGAAGTATCCACTTTTATAAAAGTAACATATAGCTTTCCAGCAATTGAGTTTCCTCAGTGTTTGGATAGTATAAGCATTCCTCCCATCAGGCACAATTAGAAATACCAGAAAACTGCAAGAGATATGAGAATCACTTATAACATAAAACCTTGACCAACAGGAAAAAAAAAAAAATTAAACATTTTCCTGCAGTTTGAAGAAGGTGTACATAGAAAATAGTGAATAGTGCATGACTAAGCACATGAAAAAAGAAAAATGTACAGGTCAACTCATTTATAGTAATTCAACCTTCATCTTCTGATTTACTTACTGCAAAAAATCTATTATAGCTACAATTTGGTAGTGAACTGTAGCCATCTACTGGAATGAACAGATAAAGCAAATGTTTAAGACAATGTTCTTCCTCAGGAATTCAGTTTGCTCTGACTGCTCTAGTACATGCCAGAAAAATGAACGGTGTTAAGACGCTATTAATACTGGAAAAGGAATACCTCTCCAAGCCAGTGCAGGCTAAACAATGTCAAAAATACACTCACTCATTTGGCAAGCACATTTAGAAAAAAAATGCAATATTTCTTACAATAGCAATGCATAGATTGTTCGCTAGAAATGGTGAAATTTTATTTTACAATCACCGAGTTTACAGTTTCAAAAGCATTTAATAGCAAACATTTCGGGTGAAACAAAGTACTACTTACTGAATATTAATTTTAAAGGAAATTAAATATCTTCAGCATATTATTACTATTATTATTGGACAGTGTGTTTCATTAATCACCATCAACATATAACATAGTACTAATAGCTTAGCTTTCTTTTAAAAACAAAAAAAGAGAAAAGATCAACCCGTGCCGAAGTCTGCTGTTGTTCTGAAACATGTGAGCTTGCTTATCCCAATACTTATGGCAATATTCTGAGTAAAAGAACTCTGGTTACATTTAACTCTCATGAGATAAGGATTAATATTCCTAGAGGAACTAATTCAACCTATGTTCAGCTTTTAAGTACATCTTCTAAGACATCTCAATTCCTGTCAGGAAAGGAATGCATGTTGAAGAGATAGGAGGGACCGCTAGTAAAATCCAAGCCCATTGAAGGGAAAACAACCTGCAGAAAGATATGATAGCATGTGTTACAGTTAACTCTTGGAAGACTGAACAAGGTCTCCTCTTGGGCTCAGAGGAAGGGACTGAGTAGGAAACTATGTTTCTTCCAGAGGTAGTTTCATGGACAAGCATCCTGGTGATGGGTCCTTGTATGTCCAAGACCCATCACCATAGCTGCAATAACATCACTGCTCACAGCATGCTCTCATGACTACTTAAGAGTGTGTTCACTACAAATAGTGCAGGGCCCAAGGATGGTAATTCAGTGTCAAGCTGAAGGTATCCAGGCACGTCATCAGATGCAAAGATGCTGATAGAATTGCTCAGTGGGGAAAGGGGAAACCAGCCACAACAAGACCCTGCTGTCCCATTCATAATGCAGTTTTTTGGCCAATTCAATTGTCATTATGAGGGGACTCATAGGCTACATCATCAGGATACACTGCCTGCCCTCTGTCCTCTAGGCATTTTGGCCCTTTAAAAGCCACATCGGTCTCTTCCAGGCAATTCAAGTGTCCTAAAGCACTCAGTCCATGTTATGCATAAATACAACAGAAATATATTTTCTGTTGCATTCGGACCCTGAAAGAGACATGACAGATTTCTTAAGATTTAATGCCAGCTTTGAGTAAAACTAGCCCATCAAAATAAGGTACAATTTTTAATCAGTATAGAAGAAGGGTAATGCAAGAACATTGGAAGCACAGTGGTCTATATTTTTAACCTTATGTGGTGCTTCTGGAACTGTTTCCTGAAGAAGGGGTCAAATACAGCTGGGTAAAGAAGTGGAAGATATTGACAGCATTCAAAGAACAACACAGAATTTACATACACACACAATCATATGTACAGAATATGCCCTATAAAATGGGAGAGTGACTACAAAATCTTTATCCATGATTAGCCCCTATATAACTCAGCCTCTGTGGCTCAGAGGAGGCCAGCACAGTATAAAGCAAAAATTATTACAGAGAACAAGTCAGCAGATCTCTGCAGTCAGAAGGATTGTAAGATCTCCTCAACTATGCCTGAAATTTCACAAATATATTTGAAGATCTGCTCCACTGTATTTATTGAAAGCAACCTCAAGTGCAAAAATAAACTGTTCTTCTCAAAAAAACCCATTATTTAAGCTCTGTAACCTGAGAAGATCAGCAGCATTCAATAATTAAAAAAAAAACCAAAAAACCACAAATCACTGTCTAATAAAGTGAAATGTAACTAAACAATTTTAAACGGGAAACAATATCTTGGCAGGTCACTTATGGAATCCCATTAATAAAATTAATTACTTCAGGTATAAACAGTAAAACTTACCAAATTCAGACACATTAAACTCTTTTCACTGATGGGCTCACTTTGGCAAAACTATTTTTTCTCCAGCAAATGGGGAGAAATTTCTAAGAACTACCCCACCAGGCAGAATTGGTAGTGAGCAGATGGCACAGTGACATCTTTAGCCATCACCATTAAGTCTCAAAAACAATAAACATACTCATGGTTCAAAGCATAAACCAACCATGTATTGTCATCAGACATCAGAAGCTGAGAAAACAAAAACAAAAAAAAAAAAAAGACAAAGCAGAAAAACTCAGCCCTGCACCCCTCACTATTAGGGAAGAATACTCAGTTACTGTTCAGTGCAACCCTTCTTACAGCTCTCCCGAAATAACCATTACATCAAGATCTGGAGGTTTGAGTAGTTATAGTAAAATAAAATGCATTGATAGCTTGATTCAACCCTATGTTGATAAAACTACTCGGAATCTGCTGGTAATATGCATCCTAAATTTCTTGTAATATATGCTACTATTCAATGAATTATTAAAAAAAACCAAAACACCCCAAAAACCTGTCAACAGCACAACCAAAACAAAATCCCCAAACCAGGTCAATGCAAGGCATAAGTTTAAGATACAGCAATGATAAATAACTGCAGCCCTGCAGAGACATGAACATTTCCCTATAGCATTTTGGATACTATACTACTAGGTAAAACAGTTTTTTCTTTTATTTTTTCCCCTCCTTCTCCCAAATCACTATCAGCAGTTTTTGTAAAAGACATCTCAGTGAGATAACTGCTTATGGAATCAATAAATGATATGACAGTTCATCCAGTCTGTATAGTACTATGTGGAAAGCAGTGCCCTTCTTGTTAAGGTTCAATATTAAAAGATATGCCTGAAATATAGAAGGCTGCTGAACAAACAACATTGAATGTCAAACAATTGACCATTTCTCACAAATTTTCAAAACCTGCTGAAGAAAATAACTGAGTATAGACAGCAACAACATTTAAAATTGCCTTTACCTTTTACCTACCATCATAAATTTGGAGGGTGAAAGCTTGGTGCTACTCAAGTCAATTGCACCATGTCCTCTGATGAAACTAAAATACTGCCAAAGGATTCTACAGTTTTACTGGCATTTTAAAAACATCTACATAATTCTACATAATTTTAAAATACAAGTTTGTGCCATGCTACGGCCACTTAAACATAATCAACTGTCATTTTTATGTGTAATACATGAATCCTTAAGACCTGGTTTAATTCATTAAATTA
>CM072886.1:92510421-92681694 GCA_037013685.1 Acridotheres tristis
TGCCTATGGCTTAGCAGAAGAGCACATATTGGATCTCAAAGCAATCTACAATAAAGTAAAATATTAACAATGCATGTCTGTAAAAGCAGTAGTTGCAGGTGCCAAACCTCTTTGCATCTCAATAGCTGCCATTTGGAAGTGCATTGAATTGGACTCTATGGAGCTCTATCTATCTCCAAATACAAAATACAGTAAAGTATGTCCCTTATATACCTTGTCTCTTCAGAAAGCACAACTAATTCATTATTATAATCCCAGTTAGCATACAAATTGCTAAAAACCCATTTATTAAGGGGGAAAGCTGGTCTTGATTGCTCTGTATCAATTGTTACAGCAGTCTCAAACAGAAGAGTTCTTCTACTGCCTGTACAGAAGTCTCACACCAGCCAACTCTAGCCAATTCCATGGCAGATTTCCAGGTCAGGACAGTCCTGCACAACACATCCCGGGATCTGTACAAGTTGTTTAAAGGTGCTGGGAGCTTTTCTGAATGAAAGTCAATTGCTTACACTTCAAGTAGTTTTCTTAAATGTAAAAAGAGAGACTATGTACTGAAGGTCAGGTTTGCAAATCTAACAAAATTATAAGACACCTGAACAAAAAATGGCAAGATAACACATATGTTACTTAACTTCATATATTTTTCTAGTATTTTGGGGGTTTTTTTTAAGCACATGCAAGTTTGGAAAGCTGTTATGTAAGTTTACCTCATTTTTCTTTACTAAAGTAAATGTGGACACAAGTATATGATAGGATCAAATGGCAAAATGCAAATAGAGAAACTAAGAATAGCTGAATCTGGAATAGTCACTTCACATGCAATTATCTCTGATCTAAACAGCTGCACCAAACATATATTTTTTGTTTGGACACATCTGTAGACATGATGTGTATAATTAATTGTTCGTTCAAAAATGCAATTTCATGATGCATTTGATTATTTAGATATAAAAGTTTTAATTCTCAGAGCTGACTAAAAATAGTGATTTTAATTTATTCCTGCTGCCTACAATTACCCACAACCATGTATTTTTAAATATTTCCAGACTATAAAAATTACTAATTTTTGCCACTTGTGTTTATCTGCATTTAGACTTTGATTTGGATAAATTAAGCTCTCAAGTGTTCCTTGCTTTATGAAACTCTGCATGTTGTACACTTCAACACAAATAAATGACTTCTACCATTAGAGGTTTAAATAATGTAATGTATTTCATGCTCAGCCTGAAGCTGGATTCCAATGAAGTTGCTAATGCACGTAATGATTAAGTGTAACTCAAATACTAACTGTGTTGTTGAAAACATGACAGGCAATAATTTGGTCTATTATATTCTGCCATTTAATTCCCTAGTACAGACATTCTCTGACACGTTATGAAGCAATGATTTACAATTATTCAAGCTGCAAAGGTCAGAAAGTGACATTATAATCATCTACACAGAGATCCCTTCTAATGCACAAAAACTAGGTAATACCACACAAAAATAGTTTTACTAGAGTAGCAACTTTCTATTTAAGATTTCTCAAACTGAGTAAGTATAAATAATTAATTTACATTACAGTACATTAAGGCATCCTTGAAAATACGTTTTTCCTGCTCCTACCAATAAATTTATGAATAAATCTTTTTTGCTTGCTAAAGGCAATCTTAAGAGCAGCCTCCCACTAAAAGTAGCCTGTCTTTATAATAATCAGTTTTAAAAAATCTGAAAATCTAGAAGATTTTTCAGAAACAACAAACAGGAGTACAGCCACTTTTTTTTTTTTTTTTTTTTTTTTCCAGCTGGTCAAAGCACATCCTTATCTGGCAAGAACAAAGATCTATTAGTCACTATGCTCAGTATAGGTGAGTAGTTTTGTTTAGACATTCTCCAGGCAACCAGTGTCATTAAAATACTGAACTTTATACAAATCTCTAAATTACTCTTAGCATTGACAACAGCAGCAGAAGTAAGGTTATTTCCATGCTTGGGACACTGTAACCGTCCCCAAAGCTTATTTATTTGAGGCTTTAAGAAATAACCTAATTTAGCAAAACACTTATTTATCAGAACATCTTATGATATCTCCAGAATTAATTGAGAAAAGGAGTTTCAAAGCATATAGAGAATAAAGGTTAATACCTCCAGTCACCAAAAGACCAAAACAAAGCAAAAACCCCAGACAAACAAAACAAAAACAAACAACAACAAAAAAACCAAAACATCACATCCATAAACTACAACATAACTACTCCAGCAAAATACAGAAAAAAAATAATCTTTTTCACCTCCCTCCAAATTCTTTTGTGTCTAGAAAGGCTTACTTTTTTTTCTCAAAATATTTGACTACTATATATTAAAACCTATATGTGTAATAAACATAATAAAGACATTGCTACAAAAGCCCTTTCAATCTATAGGAAGGTAGCAAAAAATGTTTATGTGCACGTTTTAAATACTGAAAATTTTCCTAACAATCCAAACCTACCTTATACTCATCTTCTTCAATCGATTTTTGAGTGGTCATAAGGGAAAGAAAAACAAGGAAGCAGCCACTCTTACTTAAAACATGTAACTACATACCCCAAAATTCTGTTTCTAAAAGCAAAGGCAAGAAAAAGGCAAAGAATAATAGACATATTTTTAAATCAAACATTGCCTATAAATTCTGTACAAAATCTCAATTGCAGAACAATGCATTTTTTACATCCTACCTAAGGGATAAAATATGAAAAGTGCATGATAAGCCTTTTCACAGCATTTCACCAGGCAAATGAAACAAAAATTTTAAATGCTGGGCAATCAAGATTTTCTCACCTAGCCCAGGGTATCAGCCAATTTCAGAGTCAAACTTTCAAAAATGAAAGAACATCACACAGAATATAGACATTACCCCTGAAATAATGGGATATATTTTACAGCCATGGGTATGGAAAAGAAAACAATTAACACACATCTGCGATAAAGCAATGAGTAGCAGACGGTTTATTCCAAATGTTAAAACATGAGCGGTGTCCAATTTCTGTGTCATGCAGTTTCTGCTGTGCAGCTGAAGAAAAACAAACCCTGAACTTCAATTAAAAAAAAATAAAACAACACAGCAAAATTACTGCCTTTTTCAACAACTAGCTGAATTATATATTGTGTACTTTGTAGCATGTAAATATGAGGATCATTTGGAAAATTGAGATACAGCAAACCCTTCCTAAAAAATACCAAAAATACACTTTTTGCCTTTTTTTCAAGACAAAAATTTCAAAATCATTTGTCTTTGAAAAACGTGGTATTTTGAGACCACACCATGATGTTGCACTGACATTTCACCTTTAAAAAGTGCCCAAGCAGATTCAAAAGCTTTTGAAACACAATTTATCCTCACAACTAGCAGAGGGCTTATTACTGAGAATCTAAAAGTCAGAGGATAGAATATTAACTACTGTAGAAAAGAAAACATAGTGCAGGACCTTCTGTTTGTGACAAAATTACAGAGTTAATGTTCCTGAAAGATCACTTCACCTTTTAAAGCATGATTTTTAAAAAGGTAAAATTTATAGCAATTAAAGCTAATGAAGAAATGCAGCATGAGCTGCTTATGTTCAGGAACTAATAGGTCCACTGAGCATTTCTAAGATTATTTAGCCATCAATGATAATGAATTGACATTGTCAGTGGTGTTAATGTACCAATGCTCTATAGTGCCACTAATCCGATAGCCAATCCTAGCAATTTTATCTTTTTTTATCTCGCTACTTTATTTTTTTAACCAACACGCTACCCAGTTCTTTCAATTAAAAGAGCACAAATATAGCACAGGCTATTAACACTTTTTTCTCCTCTTCCACATATAAGTTGGCATATTCATTATATGGACTATGGTTCAAACTGCTCTGGTCATTCCTCCTTCAAATCCTGATGAGTTCTTCAGGATTGCTAGCTACAGTGCAAAAATGTCTTTTCCAAATAAATCAGCATTAGTATATGATTGTTAAAATATATTTTCGGTGCACATTAAGTAAAAACAGGGATATAAAGCAGAGTTTTGTAAGCATGGGGTATTGTTGTGTATGTCTCTTCACTAGTTGTTTTGCCATATCTAAATAGCACAGCTCCATGTTGTTGATGAAAATTAATAATACACAAAAATGGAAAATAAGTACCTGCCTGGCTACCAGGTATGACATGTCAGCAACATAGAGTAAGCAATCAGCTTAGGAAAGTGACTACCATTTTAATCCAAAGTTTAAATCATTCATACGTGATTTGCTCACTCTCTTGCATAACTATTGTGAACCCCAGCTGAGAGTTGTGAAAGTTCTGAGACAGGTTCTGTCAGACATATCAATCCTGAAGTGATAGAAGGAGTTTTTGAAAAAATGAGATACTCTGCCAAATCCTAATAATTTTAATTTTGTTCTTTTGTTTTAAAAGATACTGTATTAGCTGGTTTGAATTTTTTTTTTTTTTTACTTTTCCTCTCACAAGGAAATAATCACAAGTTAAATAATATGATGATTTTTCAGTTTAAGTTAAAAGGGAATTGAACAACCAACCAATATCTAGTTTGTGGACAACTTCTAAGGAAAAGAGCTTAGCCTTTGCTAACATTTCTGTGGATCTGTAGTTTCTAACTATCTTCCATGTCAAATTCTTGGCAATTGATAAAGCAGAGAAGGAAAGGAGTAGCACAAGTTATTCTACTACTGATATACAGTGGACTTAAGAATTGGGCTCATACATTTTTATTTCTCATTTCAAAAAATCAGCAATTAGTTTTCCTAAGTGAGTAAATTCATTCAAAGTATCTCACAATGCCACATGCAAAATTATTTGAAATACAGAGATGAATCAGTGAAAATCACTCAGCTGCGTCTTCAGCTGAAGATTCACTTGTCTTCTAAAATGTGCAGCTCACTTTGTCCTGCAGGAGATTGGTACACTGAGGCTAAAAAACCTCCTCCTGCTGAATATTATCCCCAACATCACAGCACACCATGCATGTGTGCACTGCACCATCTAATTGAACCTGTGCTCTTCTACACATTTGCCATAAGACTGCTACAGCAGTTACATAGGTTTGCGTAAAATGTTTTTATATGATGCATATATTAGTTAATTTCTTCAGCATAATAACATTAAAATATATTTTTAATCAGAACTAGGGTATTAAAATCCAACTCTGAATGTCCTATGATGTACCATATATGCCATGGCATTTTAAAACCTTTTAAACATTTCTGCTAAATTAATTAGTTTTGCATTAAGGAGACTCAATGCCTCCTATTAAATGCAACACATTTGAAGGACAATTAAACCTTATGAACGATCCTTCTAAGGAAATAACGATTGTTAAAAGAAAAACAAGATTTTTTGGGTAACAAACAGGACCACAGGTACACATAAAAGACTTAAATTTATCTTAAAAGTCTTATGCCTGCAATATTTTAGATCCGTTTGTTTGAAAAATCTGTCTTCTGTTTTGTTTTCATAAAGAATGAAAACCCTAATGGAGTCCAGAAATCTGTTAATGGTACTAAAATTATAACAGTATTGCAAAAGAAAAAACCCCACACAGTAAAGTCTATATTATATATTTTTTATGTCTTTAAATGGAATTTACAGTTCTCCCTGGCAATGTGAATGAACATCCTATAATTTAGTCAATTTACAGATTACAGGTTCAAATTGACCTTGTAGCCCATAAAATTGCTCATCTTCAGTGCAGGATTAGAAGTGGGAAAAGAATGTCATAACTGTATTTAAGGAATTTACCATAACAATGGAAAGGAGGATATGCATGCATAATTTTAGCCACTCTTGCTCACATCACAGTTTTCAATTCTGAAACAATGCATATTCTGTGCTGTTCTCCTGGTTAACCATGGTGGAGACTGTTTCAATTTACTCACCCACAGACATGACACTTGTATTCCCTCATCCCAAGGTGCCTCTTGACATGGTTTCTGGCATCTCCAAGCTGAGCTGTTGCAAAGTGGCATATCTTGCACTTGAATGGCTTTGATCCTAAGTAAAATTTAGCATAAGATATGAGGTGAATTAGAATAAAATATCACCCACGGTTAAAGAAATAAAAATTCCTGAGGAAAAATAACCTTTTAAAAACCTATCCCACATTTAACCTGTTTGAAATTTTTGCCTAATAAAAAAAGTGTCTTGTACATAAATTTATAACTCCCAGGACACAGACAGTATATCCTATATATTATATTCTATACATTACTCATTAAAGTTTCCTCAAGTTCAAGATCACAGAAAATACTCTCTGAACTTTTAATTTGGTCTTTTTCTTGTCATTAAAAATCCACAAAATACATTAAAATGAAAAGAAAATATAATGGGCAGGTAACATTTCAACAAGATGGCAAAAGTTGTTCTATGCCTTTCCCAATGGCCAAAAGCTGAAAGTCAGGTAATGGTGTTAAAGTGGCTTGGTATTGGTTTAAACTGCAAAATGTAATTTTTCTTTTAGCAAATATTTTTAAAGTAAAATAATATTACAAGTCTTCCAACTTTGAATAGATTTCACATTAGCATTGGTATTTCAGATTTGTTCTGTCACACACAGCAAATGATTCATCACCTAGCTATTGTAATGGCATGCAATGTATGAATATACAGTGGATAAAATATTATGCCTTTATGACTGTTTTATGGTCAAGAATTTATGATTATTCTGCAAACCAGAAGTATTGACATTTTGGCTATTATTTATTTCAAGAACAAACTTTAATATTAAATGTCTGCTGCAGACCGAAGAACTCTGAAATTATTCCTCCAGGGAAAAAGTATCAACCTATTTCTTGCACCACATCAATTTAGCAAAAAGTCAAATTATTTGTCTATCTCAATTAACCGTGATCATCTCTCGAGATGGAAAAACTATCTTTTTTACAGATATAGTTAAACTGGGCACATGTCCGTCCCCAGGTTATTACGCAGCAACGTCATTCTGGAACAGAAGCAATTTCCAATTTTCTGACCGCTAAATCCTTAAATCAATAAATCAAAATCATAGAATTGCAGTTAAAAGTAAGTACAATATGGTCAA
The DNA here is from genome assembly GCA_037013685.1 of Acridotheres tristis. Classification (NCBI taxonomy): domain Eukaryota; kingdom Metazoa; phylum Chordata; class Aves; order Passeriformes; family Sturnidae; genus Acridotheres; species Acridotheres tristis. The sequence goes on from CM072886.1 coordinate 92,517,470, forward strand.
AGAGTCTCCATATTATGTTTAGTATATGTTTTGTGAAGCACTTCTTCCAATACAGTTAAGCATAATATGAAATATGGGATCTTTAATAAATATACATAAAGAGGTCTGATAAGAAAAATGTTGCACTATATCATACTTGATCAATGAACCTTTTTGCTTTGCCCTTGAAGACAGAATATCCTCCAAGAATCCACTGGTGAAACTGAGGATCTTAGTAAAAAAATTTAGAGTCTTAAATTTCAATTTAATTCCCAAAAGCTAACGAAAAATGAAGCATTTAATTTTAATCTTCTAACTGAAATAAAAAAGTCAACAGTACTAAGCACGGGCAGACAAGGTTGAATATTTCACAGTTCAATGACAATGAAGCCAGATCTCTTAATACTTCCATTTCTACTGTTGGAAGTAGATGTAAAATATATTTAGCACCTCAATGGTTATATCTAGTCAGCTTTATACGTTTAAATGTCAAAAGCAGGTTCAGACTGCAGCTCACAGCAATCACATTCTATCCATCACACTGAAAAAACCCAATCTATTTAAATGATCCTGATAAAACTGAATTAATCATTAATTTAATGACATTTCAAATCAACACTGCATTCTACAAAGAGACTAGGGCAAATAAAAAAAAACTTTATCTTTGCATTAGAAGACCACTAAAAGTTGATGTTTTAACTTATGATCTTTAGCTGGACAATTAATAACAACAAGGAATAATAACAAGGCCATGGGCGAAGAGGATTTTTTTTTTAATCTATTGGTGTTTATACTACTCTTTTTTCTCACAGAATTCAAATACCATGTGGATTCTATCCTGTGTTCCCTTAGTTTCTCTCCTACTGATTAAATTGTAAATTCGTTCCTCATTCTGTTACTGCAGGTGTCCCACAGGGCTTCTATACAAGACCTTTGCTGTTTTCCATTTACATGACTCCTTTGTGAAGAACTCAAGTTCAGACCAATCGTGACTACAGTGTGCTGACAATACAGAAATGTATTATTCTGTTGACTGCTCTTATACAAAAATCACTGAGGCCTTGAGGGGTTTTGATTTTTTTTTTCCTCAGATCCAGAGCTGAATATCTGTTAACATCTCCATTTAAACTCCATGAAAATTCAAGCGCTGGCAGGCTCCAGTCAGTACTTATCACCTGAAACAAAAGCAGTGTATCTCCCTTTTAGGTTGCTGGTGCCAAATTTGTTCCAGTATGTTCTTGGATGGAACAACCCAAAATTTTATACTAAAAATGAAGACATTAGACTAAGATTTAAATTAATGGTAGAAAAAAATTGTATTTGCCATAAAGCTGCCAGAAACAATGTAAAACGTTTAACCATTTCTTAGCTATACTTATCGCCAACTTCAGTGGTTCTCTTATGTATTTTGAACTGTGATACTACTGGATTCACATTTGGCTTTAAGTTCTCAGGAAAAAAAAAGGGGAAAATGTTTTCACTAGATCATCTTTTCAACCAAATGACTCAAAAAAAAATAGTCAGAAAAAGCCAAAAAAAAGCCAAAAATTTCACCAAACTACTTTACCCACAAGTTATGGCATGGAAAACAAATGTACATTTTCTGAGGGTAGCAGGAAACAATAAGGCTCTTAACAATTGGGGGAACACCAAACAAACCAACCACAAACAAAACAAAAACAGAACAACAACAACAACAAAACAAACAAACAAAAACCACCATAACAAACTGAAAATAAGACTAAGTTTAAAGAGTTCAGGTCAGGCAGACACAAACCATTCTACTGTTTTGTAAAAAAATACTTGAGCTCATAATCCTTGTTTTACATTAGGACAATACAGACCCAAAGCTGTAAGAAAAAATTCACTGTCGCAGCTTTAGGCCAGCCAAAGGCTTACAGGCATTGCTGTGTTCCTAGCTCAGGCCCAATACAAAGTGAGCAGAGCCACATGAAATGTCATCATACCATTTGCTCCTGTGTTTAGGACGTGGGGAGTAATACAGCACACTTGCATTGGGCACAACTGCCATTAACTGAGAAGTCTGATGAGAAAAGAAACAAAGATGATGTGGTTGCAGGTGATTTTTCCTCAGATGTTGATTGTTAATTAAGTTTACGGGACCTCCATCAATTGCAAACTAAAAAGTCTTCCACCTCTACTACTCCTTTTATTTATCTTTACACTTCCTCATTTTCACTTGTCAACATGTGATGGACTTACTTGTTAGGTCCTCTATAGCAAGGCTTTCCTTTCATTTGCAATGTGAAAATCTCCTACATTATTTAATGGTATTTTGAAACATTATTTTTCTATTAATGGAAATTATTAGTTGTATCTTTCTGCAACTTTCCCTTCCCTTCACCACCCCAAGTCATCACTGATTACTCAATTAAAAAAAAGGAAAGGAGCTGGTGATGGTTACACATACATACACATGTATATAAACCTATTTATGCACATCCAGATGCTGATGACAGACTTTGTAAAAAGCATATAATCAGAAGAATAATTGGGAAAATGTGTGGCTGTACTCTTATGTACCTGTTGTTACCCTGGGATAGGCGAGAAGCTGGAAATGGTGGACTTTGCCTCACCAATGTTACAAGAAGTATATATACAACTGGTGCAGTAGGTCATTACCCTCTGCCACCACTCCCAATAACCTAAAAATATTTGTTTGTTATTAAACTGCATCCACTGTGATATAGATGGGAAGAAAAGGTTCTCTAAGAAAAGCACAAACAGGAAAACACAGAAAGCCTTCTTCCCATTAAGTATTAATAAAAGTCTCCACATTACTATTTACGTGAATGAGCAAAGCATAAGAAAAACATTTTGTTTAAAGTTGCAGTGAGGAAGAGGGCAGATAAAACTCTGTTCTGTAACCCTTTTATACTTCTTCACCAAAAAATTACTTGCAAAATTAAATGTATTCTTTCACTGCTTTGCATATTTAGTGCTATCCAAAAGCACAGTAAAAACATACTCCATGATAAGACCTACACATAAGATGTTAAAAAGTACACTAACTTTTACTAAATGTTACAATCAATGATGTAACTTATGTAAGTAGGGTTGCTTTGTCATATATTGATAGTTACCTCACTTTCACATCCACATTAACTTGATTTTAAATGCAATTAATACATATAGTCAAGGAAGACTAATGGACTACATTCTGCACTTAACCTGGTGGACATTTTCAAATGGCACAAGTGACCAGTGCAAACCTATTTTGCATTGTAAACGACTAAATAAATCTTAATGGATTAAGAATGATCAGCTATCAACACACAAGGGAAATTAAGTGCTGAAATGCCTACATTGATTATTTTAAATTATTAGCCTTACTCTGTTCTTGAATTTGTATGCTTTTAGTGAGCTTTAACACATTTACAAGACTTATTGACTATAATTACAAGAGAATTCAAGTAATGGACACATCAATTATAAGCAACATGTCTTGACCAGACAGTTGCATAAAGAATTCTAAAGAGAGCTCCATTAGCATCCTCCCCCTTAGTTTTATTCAGTTTTATCTGCCGTAAGAGGGCATATTAAGGGCTTATACAGCTGTTCTGACCATGTGAACATGAGCATCCCTCTAAAGACTTAACACTGCATTCAAAGTTGGATATTAGCTGAAGCAATACAGATAACTGTGCTATTGACAGGACAGAAGTAATGCTGAAAGTATTAAGTATGTGAGTTATTGGTATACATGAATACTGCAGTTATAGTAAAATACTTTGAAAGGTTTGAAATACAATGTCCCTGTTCCCCAAGATTAATTTTTAGGATTTGTTGTCCAGTCACGCCCTTGCCTTTTCATAAAAAAAACTTACAAAACTATTTTAGGATTATGCCAAGAATTACCATTATTTTATGCTTCTTTTTTTCTTACCTTTTTGTTCTCTTCCTTGTAACCATGCACTAAGTTTCAAATACTGCATGAATTTAAACTATAGCTTCCATAATAAGCCATTATTTAAAAGTACAGTAAAATAAACCTTACAGTTTTAATGAAAATATGTTCATTGAAATGTGAATTTATTATTCAAATCCACTCATAAATTCAACCATGGAGACACCACTTGTCTAAGCAGAGCTCAGTGATTTAGAAAAGCTGTCTATTTAAAATAAAGAATGTATGGCAGGTTTATAGAAACATCGCAGTGAATTTTTACATAAATTTAGAACTGCAGCTTATGCATTTTTCTACAGAAATGTTTTTAAATTTTCCACTTAAAATTAAACATAAAAATGAATTTAAAGTGTGATCAGCACGGCAACTAAATCTGATGCTACATCCCTGTGCAACACATCAGCACTGCATACCACCTTCCAAAAAGGCTGACCAATTCCAAGAGCTATAACTTATTTCTACAAAAAATTCTTGTTGTTTCTTATTGGTATTTATTTAGGAATGATGTAATATCAAATGCCTGTTCTGGAGCATTATGTAATGCTGAAAGTTTCACTTAATTGAAGTGCAATAAACAATTTGGCTATTAAACAACTGCACAGAAGAGAAAGTTAGAACAGATAATTGTTCTCTCAAACCACCACTGCTTCATAATATAAGAACCAATCAATGGTTACAATTGAGATTTAAAGGAAGAAAATCTCACTATATGAAACAAAAAGCAGAAGGGTGACTGTACTTGAAATGTTCTCACATTTTCTGCCCCTTGATCACTGTATTTTCATACCCTTTTAGATAATTTTGAATTTCATCAGGGGCTCATCAGGCGATACAAATGCCAGTTCATAAGAAATATTAAAGCGCTTAACAAGCAGAAAAAGACCAATGGTATAATTCACTTTCTTTGAAAGAGACCAATTGCAACAACAGCGTTTCCATACCTGTGTGGGTACGGATGTGAGCTAGGAAGGCCATGGAATTGCTACTTCTACACATCTTCCCACAATACTTGCAGACATTGCCTTGGTTCTCTTCCCTCTCCCTGTTTATCTGCTCAGTGTCTTCAACAATGTATTTATTGACTTCCCGCAGCAGCTCTTCATGTTGCTCTTTGATGTGGAGAAACAAGCTCTGCTCTGAATCGAAGGGCTCCGTGCACTTCAAACACTTGAAGGTTGCGCCTCCTTCGGGCAGCTCCTCCACGCTCGCCTGCTCGTTTCGCATGTGCCCAGCACTGGCCAAGTGCTGGTGAAGGTTGCTTTCTGTGTAAAATGATTTTCCACAGAGTAAGCAATGAAAATGCTTTTCTTTTGAAGGATGTTTCATGGCTATGTGAACATTTAGTCCGCTCAAACCATCTGCTAGAAAACCACAGTCATCGCAGCGAATACGTGTCGATTCCCCAAGGGAAACTCCTTCTGACTTCTTCTTTTTCCCACCACTTGTTGAAGTGTCTGTTTTCACTGTGAGCTCACTAGCTTTCACTGCCCCTGACATTTGCCCTTCTGCAGAATGGTCAGTGGCCTCCCCATCTTGATGACTTTTTAACCTCACTATAGAAGAATCAAACTTGCCAGCATTTTGCATTGCCTTTCCTTTATCATCAGCACTGATAACTGTTCCTAAAGCCTCATTACTACTTTCTTGCGTGCCCTCAGCTGTTGAGCCATCTGCCTCCCAAACACTGTTATTTATAGTTACTTCAGCTTCATGTTGTGCTTCCATAAGGGCTTCTTCCTCCTCCCCAGTAGGATCCTCTCTGAAACTTCTGTTGCCATCTAAACTATGTCTATTTTGTACTGTTTCTCCAGTGTTTCCAGCAAAATCTGATTGCTCTACTGCACTACTTGTTTCTGGAAGACTTAGCGTAAGTGGGTTATTTTTCTTCAGTGATTTTTTTTTGAGATTGTTTTTGTCTCTACACTCTGCTTCTGGGTTTTCACTATTTTCTTCCAAGCTCTCCACACCTTTTTCGGAATTGAAGTTTGTGTTGCTTGATCTATTTTGATTTTCTGCAGTGCAATCATCATCTGCGTTTAGCAGCTCTTGGCCGTGCTTACTTTTCTGCACATCACAAGCACCTGTTTCTTTAACTGAAACTTCTTTAACAAGTTCAATAACTTTATCTTTCTGAGGAGTTTGCTGGAATTGTTCACAAAAAGGGTTTTCTCCTCTATTCCTAGACTCCTTATCAAGTTCATCTCCTACTGCATTTTGGGAACTGACATCTTTAGAGATTCCAGGAGATGTATTTTCATTTAAGGCAGTACACTCAGTAAAGCTTTTATGCATATGATCACCTTCTGATGCATCATTGGCACACTTTGTTTCATCTAAAATAGTTTTTGATTCTCCTGCACTGCAATGGTGCTCCTCTTGAGGCAAAGAAGTGCCTTCTTTAGTGATATTTGCTCTATTTGCTTCCTCCTCAGAAGAAGAATAAACATAAGATTCTCTTCTAATTTTATGTTTCTCTGTTGCTGCATGCCTTATCATCTCTCTGCGAGTAACAGCATAGTAGTCACAAGCCATGCAGTAGTATTCAAATTGTTTTGTATGCTTTCGCTTCACATGCAGCTCTAAAGAAGCAGCAGAATGAGCAATGAAGCTGCAGTGTGCACACTTGTTGTCATTTGCACCCATGGCTCTTCTCTGGAAGCCTGGGTCACAATCTGGAGCAACCACCGCTGGATCCAGCAACACACATTGGTTTATATTCAATGAATTCCTAGCAGGCTGGAAATCTGGCAGCCTACTGGCATTTGCAGATTTTAACTCAGCATCTCCTTGCTCAACTTCCTGATTGTCTAAGACAGACTTTTCCAAATCCAATGGCAGGCCACCATCCTCAACATGTTCAGGCAAGGCAGTCATGGGGCTGTTCATCTTCTTGCTAATGGATTCAAAATTACCTCCTTCAGGGCTAACGATGATCTCCGAGTTCTGTTTTCCACATCCTTCTATTTCAACACGGCTTTTGTGTTTTTTGGTTGCACAGTGACGTTCCATATCTCCTTTGGTGACAGTGTAGTAGTTGCAAACCTTACACAAATAGCTGTACTGATGACTGTGCTTTCGTCTGATGTGAACAGTCAAATTCGTAACACTGGAGGCCAAAAGGCCACAATGGGTACATGTCCTAGAAACAGTACCTTTAGGTTTCCCTCCTCTGGATGCATCAGCTAAAACCAATTCATTTTCACCAGTCCTTTGCTCAAGTGGAACAAATTCCTTATTTCTCGATATGTTTTCCACAGAAGAGGATGAAACATGTATAATTTCTTTATCCAACTCTGTATTTCCACTCCCAGAAACGGAAGTATCCACCACTGATTTAATGCCACCAACACCAACGCAAACCTTTACAATACATTCTTCAAAACGTAGTCCAATGTTGTTTTTCCTGGCATTTTCAAGATGCTTGCTTCTTTTGATATGTTTCTCCATTCCTTCCTTACTCAGTGAGTAGAGATTACATGCTTTGCAAAGAAAGTGGTACTCTTGTGCATGTCGGAGTTTTATGTGCCTTGTAAGAACTGTGGAAGATCTTGTCTTATAAAAACACTTTTTACATTGAAATTGGGTTTTATTCAGAACAGAATGCTTTAGTTCATTTCTGTGATTTATGAAGGAAGAGTCTGGAGTTTTTGCTTGCACTGACACTTCCATTTCCTTTGCAAGTCTTTGGCTATTGTTCGATACTGAGTCACTGTAAGATACCACTTGCAAGGTATGATCAGTGTTACTCAATGGAGTAGCTTGCTGAGATAATGAACCATCATGTTTCTCATTTTTTTGATGATTTATCAGCTCTTCTTCCAATTGAAAAAAAAGAATGCAAGCTGAACAACTATGGGACATATTATGTACTTCACTCATATGGCTTTGAAGGCTGACCACATTCAAGCTGGTAAATGAACAGAGTTGACAATGAAAGCTACAAGCACCCATCTGGTGTTTACTGTCCTGACAGTGTTGCTTCATGTCCTCCCTGACTCCAGAAGAATAGCTACACATCTGGCAATGAAACTGGATCCTTTTTGTATGAAGCTTTGCAACATGAGTTTCCAAACTTTCTCGGTCATGAAAAACATTACCACAATCCATGCAAGTATGAAGAGCACCATCATCAGCAGTAAGTTTAACTTCAGAATCTTTGGCATCTGCAGCACTAGAAGAAGGGGTATTTGGCTTGTATTCAGTAAGATCTTGTATTTCTGCAGCAGTATTACTATTACTTTTAGTATCTGTCTCTAGTTCCCTATGTGACACAGGGCTTGATTCATCATGTTTAAGCTGTGTGCTGGAGATAGGTTTCTCATGTACTCTCTGAGCTTCAGATTTGGGTCTCTTACTATTCCCCAATAAGCTGTATCTTCTTTTAACCTGCCTTTTTAATCTAGAAGACCTACTCTGTCCAAATGAAAACCTTAACAAGAAAGCATTTCCTTTGTGTTTCCATTTATCAAATCTCCTTGTCCTGCGTAAACTGTTAAGTAGCATTTTGGTATTTGGAAGGGATTCTGTTTTCTGCAAGACGTTTTCTGATGGTCCTGGTATTTCTAGTTTTTCAGTATGAACTTTATCATTTCCTTCTGTACCAGAAGAAAGCAACGTTTCCTCTGTCATTGTATCTTTTTTTGCAGCGGGAGTATTTGAAGATGGTAGCATTTCAACAAGTTCACTACCATCATTTTGTTTAGACAAACTTACTTTTGAGCCTTTCAGTGCACTGCAAACACTTAATTCTCTCGCATCAGCAGTTCTTGCCCTTAATTTATTGGTCCCAGGTTTTGCCCTGACATTCCTCTCTTTGGTTGCAGTAGATTGTTGGTTTTTAAAGGATTTTTTTGTCAATATCTGTACAAATCCTCCCCGTGCAGCAAGATTTTGGCGTCGAAGGTGAGTCTTGCCAAGGAAATGAGAATTTAGGAGACTCTCTTCAGCACTCTGAAAACCACAAAGATCACAAGAAAATATCTTGGATTTCTCACGATCTCGCTTAACATGCATATGTGACGTCGAACTACACTCACCTATGCAACTACAGTGAGGGTGCGTTTGCTCTTTGGATGGTTTAGAGAGGCTTTCTTGTTTATGTTTTTCTTTATCAGAGCAGGAAGGCAAACATTGATCACTCATTTTGCCTTTAGGGTCTTTTTCTATGTTTCCAGCTGTACAGACAATACTGATTTCTTCTGAAGAATATAATTTATCAGGAACAGCAGCTGACACCTCATGTTTATTTTCCTTGTGAATTTTCAATATGGCATCATCAGCAGCACATCTGAAATCATAACGTAGGCACAGGATATCTGAATTAAATATGTCACTATCAGGACAACCGGTGACTCCTTCCTTCTTTACAGCTCCAGCTATCATACCACATGCTTCTCCAGCTAAAACTTTTTGGAATTTCCTTCCACTGTCTTTCATATCTTCTGAAGAACTCTGCTTTCTTTTCCTGGAGACATTTTCAGGTTTCTCTGCTTCAACAACATCCAGGTTTGGTGATTCTGACAGTGCTGTTTTGTTTGTGCCGTTCTCTTTTTCTTTCTTTTCAAGGTCCCTGAACACTTCATCTGATGTAAGCCTTGTTTTCTGCTGAGATGAAGAGTCACATCCAGCATTTTCTCCTGATATATTTCTTAGGGATTCTTCTGTCAACTGAACTTGTAAATTCTCATCAACATCATCTCTCTTCTTATCTCTTTCCTCCCCATCCATTCTCAACAGTGATATTACCAATTGTAGATCATTTGGTTTAGCACCTACAAAACAAAGGAGTTATCATTAGTCTTTTATACGAACTTAAAGGTTAAAAGAATTAAATTTTTAAAAAACCATGCAATATAGAAAATTAAAATCATTAAAGGAAGAAAGACACAATGAAACATATGCGGCAACAGTTTGACCATGGTATCTAAACCACCTTCTAGTTACAGAGCTCTCACCGTGATGAGCACCATGTGAGCAAACACTTAGATTCCATAGTTTTTATGTAATCAAGTCATCTTCTACATGCTTTAAACCTGGGCAGACAAATGTGACCTTTGCTTCTGGAAGTATATTTAGGACACGAAATACTAACAGTTTTCAGGAAACTGGTCATGGAATATTTAACTTCTGAACTAGAAAATCAGCTTCCCAAATTTAAAAGTTCCCAGGAGAAATAATCGTGACTGCAACAACAAGCAAAACAAAGCCAACATAAATGCTAAATATTTTAAGTATGCAGCTTGCTTTCCTTCCTCTGCTTAGATTATCCGCTAAAGAGAAAGAGGGAAAACACAAATAGAACCATGTTCTAAAAGAATATGCTGCAAGTATATTTTCCCATCTTTCCTAAAATATCCTCCAAAACATGGTTTCCCAATTAGGGAGGAGGGAGGAGAAACAAAACGTCATGAAATAACAGTGCAGAGAAGGGTAGCACCTTTGAGACCCAGCACAAACTCTAACCATTAAATCCAGTTACCAAAAGCTTTTGCTCAACTGCCCTATGTGACCCTCCTGTATCCAAGAAGATGCCGCCACTAGAAAACTGATGCTACCAACACAGTTTATAAGAGGGATGGGGATGGGAAATCAAATCTTGACATTTATTACCTTTTCATTTTGATATGAAGCGACTGAGAATTGAAAATGCATTTCATTTTAACAGATGATTAAATACTAAATGTTTATCTATGTGCTTTACACTATGATTTAAACATCAATTTGCTGCAGATCCAAGTATTCCGTTTTTTGTTCAGTTACCCATTGAATGAGGCCATGACCACAATTGTAAGTACTTCCTGACAAGATTAAGTAATTGCAATGTTGATACAGATAACGTAGATAAAAAAACCTATTCAAGTACATGGTAAAAAATATAATTATGCTTAATTTTGAGGACAAAGTAGGAAAGTATTAAACTGAGAAAATAAATTCAAATCAGTTGGACTTATTTCCCATGGAAGCAAAAAAGTGTTTTTCTGCTTAAGAATAATTTATGGAAGGCCCCTAAGGAATTGAGTGCACATTAGTCACGTACATTGAACAGTTTTTCAATTGTAGGTTTCTCATTGAGCTGACACACTGACCAAACCTATACAGAGCTAGTTATAACTAAATAGCAGGAGAATAACCACCTCTAGATCACAACAGCCCTTTGGAAAATCATGATATTGTCCCTTAAATGTGGCTTTCTGATCCTTATGCACTACTATTTTTCTTTGTTCACTACATGGAAACTTATCACAATTAGTCAGAAGGAAAACAGTCAGGGCTATAGTCTCAGCTGGTATAACTCAGCACACTGTTAGTATGTTCAAAAACACTACAGCAATTAATAGCAGGACCAGATTAAGCCTTTGAAGTGCAAGCTTACCCAGAAAAGGTTATGAACACTATTTGGGATACAGAATAAAAAGATCAGATGAAAATTATGTGGTTTAACTGCAGTATAGCTTTATTTATATAATGCCAAATATCAAGTTACTTCAGTGACAAGTGTCACAAGCCCATCTTTAAACAAGCAACTATGAGTCCTTTGCCTTGCTGCACCTCCACAGCCCACCAATGAGACCCAGTCACTCTTCCCTTAGGCCTAGGGAAGAGCAGTTTTTCATTTGTTGTACAAGACAATTTGCAATCTCAAACCAATTCTCCATCTTCTTTATAGGATACTTTCCTCTTAGATAAATCCGTAAGATTTATCATAAAACTTGCCCAGCAGTGAACTAATACTGTCATTGAACATTTCCACTATCAAAAGCTGTATCAGGATAATTAGAGGAATTTCCATCAACAAAAATGTGGCCTTTCCTGCCACTCCCCCAGATATTCAGCTCATCTCCACTGGCCACTTGCACACCTAAAAAAGATGGTTGATTTTCTGCACAGTCTCTTCAGGTTTATCCTCGTTTCTCAGCATTTGTTCAGTAAGTCTCCAATAGAAGTTCATCCTGCTCTGTGCTCAGATCACAATCCCAGTTCTGGTGTCCAACCTTATCTCCCACTCAACTGCACCAGTTACAGATTTTTCTAGTGCTTAGGAAAAAAATGCATTTCCTCTAGTTTATCTTTGTAAGCTGTTTGTAGTCAGAACTACAAACTAGCTGCTAAAAAAGTGAAAAATGCAAAACATAAACCTCATAGGTGGTGCAAATAACCTCAGTAAGAACTTAAAATATTCACAGGAGTAAAACAAACATGCTAAGATGCCTTATACCCCAGACTTCTTGCCTAATTCCTTATCTCTGCCTTCATTTTATGACAAACTTCCAGCATGCAGACCGGGACTACACTCTGTTCTCCTAATGAAATCAACAGCCTCACATCTACCCCCACAATCAGTAAGTATTATCAAGGCAATTTCTTTCCAGCTGCACAGCAGGCTACCTGTGGCAACACGTAGTAATGATACACCTTTACCAACTTCATCACTACCACACATCTAAGTTTCCACGAAGATAGCCCACCCCTGCAGACCCTTCCCAAAGTTACATTTGCCTCCGTCCCACTTCCATATAGTCTGTGTCAAAATATCACTACATGGGAGTCTGCACGTGCATGAAACTAAAAACCAGAAAGTATTCTCTATGAAAGAAAACAACTATGAGGTAGTTGCTGCTGTTTCTCTAAAACAGCCCCTGTATTAATTAATCTAAGGAATTAAATTGCCTCCAATTTCTTTTACCTCTCTCTTAAAGCTGCCTGTAGGACAAAAGCACATCTTCTGAGAGACACTTAATGCCTACTATCACTACTTTTTGCCAGGACCATGATCAGCAATTTGCTGAGCTCTGCTCAATTCTCCATATCTCACACAAGATCTGGAGCACCGGACCACAGCACTGGACCATGTCTCTATTTCTTCCTGCTACAGCCTTTGCTCAGATCACAATGTTGTGCCTCTAACACAATTTCAGTAGCACATAGCTCAGCTTCCTAGATGGCAGAGTAGTGCCTCACACCCAAATGCAGCTGTGGGCTCCTTCCTGCACGAATATATTGCAGGAATGGCTATCACTACTCAAAGAAGGCATTCAGTACACCATTAGCTGCCTCTAGACAAAAAGACCTGTAGTGCTTCCTGTGCTGTAAGCTTCTCTTCCTAAAGCTCCTTCCCAGATTTGCCAGAGGGTACTAGGACAATGGCAAAGCACAAGCTGGTCATAAACCTAAGTGGTCCTAATCCTCTGCCCAAACCAATTCACTTCTGCTCTCAACAAAGCCACCACACTAATTAAGGGCTATCCTGCAGTTGGTATTGTAATATACAAGAATCAATGCATTGGAGAAGGCATCAAAAGCACTCAAAGTTTGGACAGTCCCAGTGACCACGTAAGAAAATTCTGCAAAAATTTTTGCAAATTTATCTTGGATCAAGCCTTCGTCTGGCACAGGGATCATCATCACAAGGAAGAATTAGCATCTGGAATTTTATTAACTTAATCTAAGATGTAACAAGTAACCCTCTGAAGCCACAGCATCTTAAGCATATGCTTAAACCTAACTCCTACTTGTTAGTGTGATCAAGTAAACCTTCTGAAAGCAATGTAATGCTGCCAAACTTGTACAGCAGCAGGAATGGGGAAGATCGTATTTGTGGATCAACAAGACCAAAACCAAGGCAAGAAAAAAACTTCCTTGTGTTTCCTGCTACCTTCATCTTTTAAAGCATTATCTGGAAACATTTTCACAAGTAACAAGTGCTTTAAGTGCAACAATACGTAACCACTTCAAGTATTGCATAAATAATCCAAAATGTATTTACATAGGCTCCAAAATTGCGTCAATAGTAATGCCAGGTACAGCACAGCAGAAAACTGCAGCACAGGATCAATCCCAAGCTAAGCAGACAGCAGTCAAATCCTTGTATTTCCACAGTTTTAAACCTTGTTCTGTCAAACAGCACTCTCTTAACATCATATTCCATGTTCAAAATGAAGCTGTTCTAACTCAAAAGTGGGTTGACTTTTCGTAACATAAATCTTTTGTTAATGTTCATATAAATCAAGTATAGCTGAACAGATCCTTAAAGGATATGACCAAAAATTAATTTGCCACATTAGCTTCAGGTTAACAAATTCTTCTGCTTGGAGACAGTCATACATTACCTAATGCATTTTAAGGGTCTTTGCAACAGAGTGCTGTTCCTGAGTTTTGCAGAGAAACCTGTTGTGGCCTCAAAATTTTTGCTCAGAAAAAGCTACGCTCATAGTTCTACTGTAAATAGGTACTCAAACATAGTGTTTTTCTTCAATAATTTCCTAAATAGCTGAAAGAAGTGAAACATGTTTTTAAGATCTTCAAAAGCAGAAGGTTTGTTACATATGTTACATCTGCATAGGCCAACTATCCAAATCCTTGCAGGAAGTATAAGACACATTTTAAAATTGCAAGTGCATAATATGCAGTATTTTGGCTATATTACATAAACCAATATAGCTAAAGATTCTCCCTTTTCATCCACTGGTATTTCCAAATCATCAGAATCGTGTAGTTTTTGTTTCAATATTTAAACTAATTTAAAAGACATTCTGCAATCACGGTTCAGCACCATCTCACTATCTGTAAAGTAAAAAATTCATACAAAAAAAAAAATAGCACTTCTTGAGCAGCCACCACCATTTTTTACCTGATAACAACTCACTTTTGTATTCTTCGAACAAAGTTTTTTTGTATATTGACATAGTGTCTGCTACAATTCTATACACAAGCATAAGTCATTTGTGAACAGAAGCTGTTTTCTTTGATGAAAATAGAAAACATTGGATTTGAGTTTTCTAACTTTTTACCACTGGTCCAAAAAAAGCCAGTATATAAAGTCTTACCATGCCAAAAGGTGGAGACACTGCAGTTAAGCTTTGCAGTGTAAGACCTGCACTGCTCTAATCCTCAGATGAAATTTAGAAAGTAGTAATCTTAATTAAGATCAAAAGGACAAAGAATTTAGCGATGATCAATAAACCTGTAGTAAACTTCAAAGTTCCTTAACTTGATTGTCAATGCAATTTTACTTACTTCTCCCTTTGGTCATATGCCAAGAGAAGGGGAAGGGATGTGTACAGAAGAACACAAAAAAGTTTATTTACAAGTACTAACTGTACTTTTTTTTTATGCTAATCCTGGCATTAGAATTTCCAGAGCACTTCTCAGTCACAAGTACTATTGTCTCCAAGTATTCAATGCCCAATCTGCAGTGTTTGTAAAGGATGTGACATATGGAAAAGAGTTTCATTTTTTTTCCAGTAAAAATTTCCCTTTTCAGACAATTAATTCTTTCAGTGAAATAATGGATACAATGAAGCAAAATCGTTTTAATGAGCTCCATAAATAGCCTGCACAAAACTGCATGTTAACAACTCATCTCTATGTACGACCATTGTGTCAAATAAGCATCTTCTCAGGGGCACAACATCCTTCCTAAATCAAATCATACGTCTGTCTTATGGCCTTACAAAGTTACCTCACTTCCTTCAGAAAGACTAATCCAAGCTAACAGTCTCCTCAATAATGGAATACAGGAGACAATACAGTTGTCAATTCAAATAGAACAAAGATCACCGTTTTCTGAAGAGAATTTGGTGATATCCATTACAAACATTTGTTTTCCCTTGCAGCTCAAAAATGCTGGAACTTCGAGCTTTGCCTCATGAGCCAGGTCTTCACATAAAGCCACCACTTTCCTAGGACAGCAAAATTTCCACAGGAGACTTCCAAATAAACTGCAGACTTCCAAAACGAAAGACTTTGAAATTTCCACACAGATCTATCCAGAATAGTTCAAGTGAGAAAATAAAAAGCCACCTGATAGTCATCCCCTGTGTATCACTGAAAAAGGGGAGTTATCTGCACCCATTATTTTCATTTTCTCACACCCATCAGAAAAAACTGTAACAGCGTCACATGGAAATGCACCTGCAATACTACCCGTATCTCGCTTGCTTCTGCTTCCAAACCACTCAGAGTCCTTCCAGGTGGGCAGAAACTGGCAACACAAAGGCTCCCTAGTTCATCATCCACTCATTTCAGAAAGAGCCAAATGCTGCTAAATGCAGCAGGGAACACTGATTACATCAGCTTTGAAGAAGAAGTAAAAAAAAGACACACACAGACACACACTCATTTCAAGTGCAGGCAGAATCAACAGGAATGTATATGCAAGACAGAGAATCAGAAGAAATGCACTAGTATCTCCTAAAAATTGATACATAACTTCTAGACTTTCAATTTTTGAAAGTGTAAGAAGGTCTGCGTACTTTGAATTTTAAAATCAAAGAATTCTGGCTATTTCCAGAGCAAGGCATGCATGTAACAATAGCAATAAAAACATTCAGTAGAAACTTCTGAGGATCCAAGAAAGACCGCATTCATATAGCACTGTGATATTTATGGATGAAAAGCACTTTCTAAGTATCCACAAAACACTTAATTTTTGAGAGTTTATCAGATCCAGGAAAGAAATACCATTTTCCACATACACTAGTAAGTTCTGTGGTTTGTGGGAATTCTCCAAATGACATGCTTTCGTGCAAGATACAATTCTCACCAAGTACACCAATTAAAACTAGAGAGAAGAAAAAAGTAAAATGCAATTTGAATCCCTTTGTACTGTTGACTGTAGTACCTTCTTAAGTACAGTGGACCACACTGGAATTCATCAGAGTACAGAGGCACTATCACTGACACCTGAAAAAAATCTTGTAAGTCAACTTTTTCCTGAACTTTGGCAGCAAAAGATAAAAGCAAGTTGTAATTGCTGCTACTTGTAAATTTGCTCTTGTAAATTTTACCCTAAAAACCTGGTCCTAGAAGCCCTGTTTTCTCCTTTAAAAACATAAGGAATATTAATTTCCTAGAAGGCTACTCTGGTGTTTAATATTTGTGAAGACTTAATAAATTTCCATCAACCTTTGCTCAAAATTAAATCCAAAAGACAAAAAAGGATGGCTTCGTGGGCCCCTTGCTTGAAAGTACCATTTCACACAGAAAGCAACAAGAGGCCACTACCGTCCCAGCCTGGGACACATTTGTTGTGTACTGCTACTGTATTTATCACCAGTTAAATTATCAAGAAAAGAATGCATGCAGTAATCAGTGTATTTACGGACATGCTTCTCACTCTCGTGCACCCAGTTTTCCTTATCTGCTGCCTCTTCAAGAAGCTCAGCTGAAATGACCTGCATGAATTTTTGGCTGAACAGGCAACCTAAAAACTTCGGATTTTTTTGTGTGATAAGTTAACAAAGTTTCCAGAAAATACAAAGTGTGCATATGCTTCTAAAGAAAAGGAGATGTTAATAAAAATAAAAGCATTCTGATGACCCCTGGTGGCCACTTCATACAAGGAAGTAATTGCATGACATCTGAGAAAAGCAGATCAAACAGTAGTGTTACGTGTTCTATTGGTAGGCATATCTACAGAATTGACAGCTGATATTATTATTAGAATGTACATATTCACATGTCTGTCTATATCAAATTACTATATCAAATTATATATTATATAGACATGTCTGTCTATATCAAATTACTGCACACAGACGTACTCAAAAATTTAACTATTAGAAACGAACCCTGTTCTTCTCTTCAATGAAATAGAAGTGAGCACACTGGAAGTATTTCAGCTCAATCCTACAAGACGTACAAAATGGACTTTTTTCCAGTTTTGATTTCCCAGCTGGATTGCTTATATAAAGCAGAGGATGGAAGCAGGGGTCTGCCTCATACCAGGGTGCATCAGGGTGCTCTGTGTAATAGATGATGTCCCAAATCTCTCCGGCACAGGCAGTTCTCCAGCACAGTTTAGCAAAGCGAACAAACCAGCTTTTTCTTACTTATATTTATATATAAATATACATATATATATATTTCCTTATTTATATTTATATATTTATATTGGACTTCTACCAAAAAGAAATTAATATCCATCATTAGGATTCAGTATAAATAGGTGATAGCTGTCCACAAACCTCAGCTATGCAGAGGGTAAACCCTTAACATACAAAGGAAAAGCTGCATAACAAATCACACCTTTTCTCCTTAATGCTTTCCTGTAATGCATGCAAGCAATCACAACAGTGCTGCCATGTCCTCTGCAACACAGCGAGGGATGTTTTCCCCCCAGTAACTTAGATGATCATGTCTGTGACTTAAACCATGCATAGCTGAGCAAAGCCTGTCTTCCTCCAGAAGTAACTGTTACCTGGGTTCAGGTGAACAAACCCATGCTTCAGCTATGGTCACTGCAGAACTTCTAATGCTGCGTAGTTCTGTACTCAGAACAGTGCAGGGGTTATAACTGATATTTACTCCAATTTCCATCTGTGACACATCTGTCTGTGTCAAGAGACAGAAACCAATATAAGACAGCAATGAGAGGCGACCCAGTGTGACGGTGGCAATATGAGTTCCAAGCACTGGCCATACAAGATACAAAAATTATTCATTTTTTTTCTGTGGCGCCCCTGATAGCAGTCAAGGGATACTACTACAGCACACCATGAAGCCTTTTCCCTTCCCGATCCTCAAGTCCTTCACTAGAAAAACTAAGCCATGTAGCTACAAAAGGCTCCTTCACTTCAGATGAGGACAAAAAAGAGGCTGAAGGCCACGCAGGGTCCCACTTCCCCTCAGCAAAACACACTCTTGGTCAGCAGAGAGTGTCACCTTGGTCAGCTGGAGAGTGAAACTGAATGAGAGAGAGGCCAGAGGATGCCACGGCAGCTTCCACCTCCCACTAAAGCCCATATAATGAAACTACATCTTCCCAGAATGGGTCCTAGGCAGAAAGAACTAAAGGAGGGAAGGAATTGAAGACAAAGAAGAGCCTCTTGCTGATACCACCATCACTTATAAAATAGAACACCCATTTACTAGTCCAAAGCATTCACACTACTGATAGTTTGGCAACAAACACCATGAAGGTTTCAAATTCTGCTGCTTATTAACAGTATCCATCTCCCACCATGTCTCTTTGTTTCAGTACAACCAATTTGGTGCTTACCCAAATCAGTCCCTGAAACTCGGCTCTCTTCCAGAACCAGCAATATGCCTAAGCATGTGCACAGTGGTGGCATGATTTTGAGGCACACGTGTTCAACTTAATTCCAAAGCAAGGTATCACCTGACAATTAATATTTTCATCTCTCCTGCAGGAGTAGTGCATGAGTGCAGGAGAGTGCATGAGAGAACAGTTGCAGTGGGGACCACTTCCCTAATACCTACAAAAATTATGAAGCTTCACTCTGCTCTAAGAGCTGCACCTTGCTTGCTAGATATCTTAAGTGTGCAAAACCCTTACCCTATTTTGAAGCACATTGTTAAACAGCTACACAAGACTGCAATGTATTTTCTTCAATTGTTGTTGATTTAGTTGAAAAAGTTGCCAGCTTATCAAATTAAACTCCAATCTCCAGTCAGCATCACAATATCAAACAGCTCCCTGGGAAATATCAGCAATGGAGCCCAAGGTGTGGGGAGTCTCTCCCTCCCACCAGAGCCCAGCAGCCACACAGTGCCACTGCTAACCCCACCATCATCTGGCATGATCAGGGTGGCACCACGGCCATCCTCTTCTGTGGAATAGGAAGATGTGCCTGGTCAACCTGGTGGCCCTGGGCATTGCCTTCTGCTCCCCAAGGCCCTCCTGGGCAAGGAGTGCAGATCCTGCTGGACTCTTCCCAGACACAGTTCCTGGGCATCACAGGAGGTCACGGAAGGACCATGCAGTGCTTGCCTGGGCAAGGGGACCTTGAGAGTTGGGGCAGAACTGCAACTTTGTTGTAGAGACTCTGTATTTCCTCGACACATCATCACTGTTTCTCTCAGGGATGCTATAGGAGAGTGTTATTACTAAAAATACAACTAATTCCCTGAAAAACACCAAGTTGAAATCTTTCCCAAGATCAGTAGGTTTTAATGAACACAGAAAACATACACAGTAGCCACCACGGGCAAGCACCCAGAGACCAAGCTAGAGTAATAAATTGCACCTGCTCCAACACTTTCCTGGCAGGAAAAAATTGACATATCACTAAGCAGACTGTTGCTCAGTTCAAAAACCCACAGGACCTGAGGAACCATAAGATGGGTGACCTACATGGTGACTTATCACAGCAAAGCAGCCAGGACACAATGCCAGATCTGCTCCCCACAGAAGGGCAGGGTTTTGGCAGCTCTCAGTTGAGGGAGCAGCCTAGACCACAGAGTCAGCCCCTCTGACTGAGCAATGTGGGCACAGAAAGACACTGCAGGTCAAAGGGGCTGCTTCCTACAGTAAAGGTTGCTGGTACAGCCTCTTTATCTCTCAGACAATAAAAAGAATATTTAGTCATTTGTTTCAGTCATCAACAGTCATTTTCCTAGTTTTCACCCTGGGAAAAACTATAACAAGTTGACTCTTTTCCTAGCTGTTATCATAGATGGAAAAGAGACAACAGTGTAAAATTAAACTTTACAGTTAACAGAGCAGAAATGTTGGTTTATGTCTTTTACAGTGAAACCTAACATTAAGTGTGCTGTTCCATCATGAATTTTCCAGAAGACTTGAGGATCACATCCTATTTTTCCCCAAGAGCTATGATCCAGACTTTCACTTTCTGGTAAATTCCATGAGTATTTGATAATCAAATGCCACTTCTCCTTTGTCAACTAAGCAGCCTTCCTCATTCTGAAACACCAAATTCTTTTTACATGAAACAGGAAAGGAATTCAATTCTAACAGTGACCCTGCAATTCTCTTTTACAAGTTAAAATTTTGGAGCAAATGTACCACTTTTCCAGGATTTAATATCTGATATTATTTCCATATACTAAACAATACTAAAAAAGAAGATTTTACAGGTTGAACCTCTGTAACAGCACAAATCATAGCAACGTAAATAGGCAAAGGATCTTATTATGACCATTACACTTTTCTCATCAATCTCATTCTGTAGTACTGTGTTAAGGACACCTAAGCATGTACAATGGAAAAAATAAATTAATACCCCTTTTCATTAATCCCTCAAAAAATTCTCCCTCTCCCCAAATTACAGAATTGTTTAGGTTGGGAAAGACCATATTCATCAAGTAGAACTGTTAACCCAGCACTGCTAAGTTCACCACTAAACCACGTCAAGTGCCACATTCACACGTCTTTTAAATGCTTCCAGGAATGCTAAACTCCACCACTTCCATGGGGAGCCTGTTTCACGGCTTGACAACCCTTTCAGTGAAGGATTTTTTTTGTAAATCCAATTTAAACCTCCTCCAGTGCAGCTTGAAGGCATTTCCTCTTGTCCTGTCACTTGTCACTTGGAAGAAGAGACCAACACCCACCTGGCCACAACTTCCTTTCAAGTACTTGTAGAGAATGGTGAGCCTTCTTTTCTCAGGCTACACAACCCCAGCTCCTCATAAGACTTGTGCTCCAGACCCTTCACCAGCTCTGTTGCCCTTCTCTGGACTCATGCCAGCACCTCAATGTCTTTGTTGATGTGAGTGGATCAAATTTGAACGCAGGATTCAAGGTGTGGCCTCAGCAGTGCCGAGTACAGGAGGACAATCCCTGCCCTGCTCCTGCTGGCCACACTATTGCCCATACAGGCCAGGAAGCCACTGGCCTCCTTGGCCACCTGGGCACACACTGGCTCATGTTCAGCCACTGTCAATCAGCAGCCCCAGGTCATTTTCCACCAGCAGCTTTCCAACCACTCCACTCCCCAGCCTGCAGCACTGCCTGGGGTAGTTGTGACCCAAAGGCAGGACCCAGCAATGGACTTGTTGGACCTCACACAACTGGCCCCAACCCATTGATCCAGCCTGTCCAGATCCCTCTGCAGAGCCTTCCTGCCCTCCAGCAGATCAACACTCCTGCCCAACTTGGTGTTATCTGCAAAATGACAGAGAGTGTACTCGATCCTCTTGTCCAGATCACTGATAAAGATATTAAATAGAACCAGCCCCAGTAGTCAGCCCTCAAGAGCATTACTTATGACCAGCCAGCAGCTGGATATAATTTCATTCACCACCATTCTTTGGGCCCTGCCATCAAGCCAGCTTATTACCCAAGAATCCTCATGCCACTATCTGTGTTTTAAATTACTCAAATTCCTATTAACATCTAAATTCAGCTGAATTCACTGGGAATAGGGCGTTTGAAAATCAAGGTATTTCTTCAGGTGCTTAAAAATGGTTTGTAAAGTAATGCCATATACCCAGATTTTACTATTTTATCTACAAAACTTGTTATTCAGAATTAAATAAAATTACATAAGCCCACTCTTTTTTAATTAAAACTAGTTTGTATTTTGAAAATTCAACAATTAACAATGTTTAGATGCATTACTAACTCATTCTCCAGAATGCTTCAAAACAAAAATTAAATTATATTAGATTATTTTTAATAACTTGTAGATTTTAAAAGTGCCCGGTTATAAATGAAAGGACTACAGAATAAAGATAGCAAATGCACACATTCAATGCTATTAAAAGGCAGACACATGAGAACTCATGTATCTTGTGCCATTTGTAAAAAGGTTGTTTTATTATCAGTGTAACTAATCACAATGAAGACATCTCTTACAATCAAAGACATTATAATGAATTTTCTTTACAGCTACAGAGAAATGGGATTTGCTGTTCCATATCAAACTAGAACAGGCTGTATAAATTCTTCTTCATATTTATTATTAAATGTAACTTTTATCTATGAAATCAGCCATGAAATATTAAAAACTGAAACAACAGAATTTATATCCTTTACTTAATTTAGTTTAAACGGTCTATTCACTAAAGAGAGGGGAAAAAAGGTTACATATGTATTATAACGTGCCCTCCCCTCTCCCCCATAAGCATTTCCATTACAAACCACATAGTTTTTGGAATTTATAACTCAGCTGTAAAAATCCACTTCATATGTAAAAGTTGGTATACTTTTCCTTTTACAATTTTTTTTTTTTTAATCTGTTTCAGAAGCAAGGCAAGAATGTAGAGAAGAGAAGGGGAAAAGCAATTAGACTAAGAATTTTAACTCTTGGCCAGTTAAATCAGTTGGTATGAGCCATCTGTTGTAATTCAGACCCGTCTTCCCACCCCATCCCCTGAAGAATCATTGGGAGATGGTTAACTGGCTTCACCAGAGCCCCTGGGCAGATGGGAGCCAGGTACTGGCCTCCAGCTGCTGCTAACCTGCCACATTCAGGCTATCTTATCCTACTGCTATCTCAGCTGTACAACTGGGAACTGGACAACTGGAAAATAAGTGAGAATAGCAAAGAACATTAAAATCAGCTGTGTCAGAGAAGAGACAAAACACATCAGCACATCTTAAAAATGACAAATAGACAAAACAGCCTGTAAGAAAAGGGTTCTCACAATTAAAAGACGTGAGACTTGAGAATTCAGGAACTGGAGACTGGACAACAACATACAGTGCAACAAAAACTGAACAGAAAAATAAGGGCAGATAAAAACCATCAGAAGTTCACACAAGGATTAAAAGGGTCTTATTTAAGACAGCATGGAAAACAATTCATAATAAGATGGCAGATTCCAAAATAAAGCATGAAATAAAGCAACGAGAGACAAGCAACCTCTGACCTTAAGGTGCAAGCTACAACCTACACTATTTCCTGCTAGCAATATCTTACTTTCAGCTTTTCTTTGGAGCACAACAAAAAGCACAAGAGCAACATTTACCTTTCTTTTCAGAGTCCCCATTCTAGTCTGAAAGGAACAGAAAGAAGCAGCAAAGGATTAAAACTTTGTGTCGGTTCTCATAGTGTAGCTGGTGAGTCAGATGAGCTGGCAGGATCAACAACCAAGCTGTACCAGGTAGGTGCCTGCAGACACTGTCTCAGGGGCACCAGGGAAGCTGGCAAAGACCTGAAGTCCAGAGATGCTCCCATGTGCCCCAGGTGATGCTGCACTCTTGTTTAGAGGAAACCACTATGGCCATGTGTTCAAATGTAGCCTTTATTTAGTCTTCAGCTAAGTTTATTCATCAAAAAAGTCTCTCTTTTGGCAATTCTTTAACTACAGCCAATGAGGACTATGGATAGATATTGCAACCAATTCCCACAACAATACAAATAAGTAATGTTTATAAATTCATTGGTCCTCTACAGTGATTCAGGTTTGAAGGCAGTCACAGTTTTAAAAAATAACCTTCACAGGAAGATCTTTTAGTGGACTAGATTAATCTGGCATACATGGACTGCATAGGATATTTCCAACATATGCATAAAAAACCAAACATAGCAGAGAGATATTACCTACACAGCCTCCTGCCACACATTCAAAAAAGGTATTTGAGAGCAAAAAGAACTACAAAGTATTAATTTTAAGGATCTACTAGACATTGGTATCATTCATTATTTTGATCACCATTCATTGATTTGCAATAGAGACAAACAACGAGGAACAAGAGAAAGAATGAGAAGATTGGTGTTCTAAGGCAAACGTATCCTTAAAACAAGCAGACTCAAAGAGCAAAGGCTGCAAATGTAAAATTAGTGGCCAGTTTAAGGAATTTATGTCAGATCACTAACAGGAAAAAAGAAGAAGGGAAAGAAAAGGCTGAACCAAGCAGCAAGGATCCTCTAAGGGATCAGATGGTCCCATGGCACAAAAATACTGCACTCAATTACCAACAGCCCAAAATCACTTATGTCTGTATCTACCTGGTATGTTAACCACTACTGTAATGCTCAATGTGAAGATTTTAAATGTCTGGATCAGAAAGTGGAGACCTGGAGTTTTAGGTATTGATATCTCACATCTGATTCAGAGAGGGAAGGAAAAAATCCAGTTCCTTCCCAGCCAGCATGAGACAGGCTCTAAGCTAGAGAAAAACAGCGAGCACAAATCCTAAACCCAGAATGCGAGAGCTGCAAAATCTGGCAACCTGGAGAAAAGACACTGACTCTGCAAGCTGCGACCACATCATTTACTACTCACAAACCTGAGAAGTCTCGTTCTTGCACCTAGGGCACACCTGCAGTGCGAGCCCAGAGCAGGCACCCAAGCACAGCCTCCTACTCCTCCAAACCTGCTGCAGCTGCTCCACAACTTGGTGTCTACCAGTCCTGAAAACAGAGCCTGTTCAGGCCTGCATGTCTCATGCAGGGACGAGGAACCTTTTATGGAGAGTCACCAAAATCCACATTCACTCTAGGAATAGTTTTAAACTTCATGTCAGAAAATGCTGCACAGACTATGAGATTATTTTATTTGAATTCACTGTATTTATTAGACTTTATTATCAAAATATATTCATTACAAAAATATGTATTGAACAAACACGAGAAAACATTTATTATTTGTTTTACCTGCCAGCTCTTATTTAGTGGAAGGTTACCAAAAAATCATTAGGAGTGAACTACTCAAACAAACACTTCTAGAAGCAAAACTTTAACAATATGGTTTTTAAGAATAAAACCTATTTTACAAAGTATTAGATTCTGGGGGCATACTAGTCCTCCAAATGTGCCTTTAAATTACCCCTATTTGGAATGACTGGCATGACTGTATTAGCCACGCATTTTAACATTGCTTTATCCAGTCAGCTCACTAAATCATTAAAAATATACCTGACTGAGCTTCAGTTTGACCTGCAGTGACTCCTGTATATACCCTCAAAATTAACACAAGCACTGAATGCTACTAATCTTCAACTTGTAATAACTGATCAAAGAATACTGTCCTGTAATTCACTACAAGCTAAAATCATAGCATTGAACTGTGCATTTTCAAACAAGTGGTTTATAGCTCTAGATTTAAAATGCAAAGTTTCCATTATATTTAATAATTAAAATGCATGCTGTGTTATGGTTACCTTTGGTGACTGGATTAGTAGTACCCCAACTGAGTTAAACAATGCCTTTTTCCTATTAGAGCTCATATTACCATATTGTCTATTTGTTTAAGAAAAGGAAGAAAAAAAGCACAGCAAGGAAGAAGGAATAAAAAAGAAATATGAATATCAAACATACTGAAAGATAGTGAGGACCAAGACAGCAAGAAGACCTGGTATCAGCAAAATATACACTAGCTGAAAGCAGAAAAGCTGAAATATCTGTGCATTTAAAGTATGAAAACTTTTAATAAAAAGAATATTCTCCCTTTGTCAATAAGGGTTCTCATTCAAAGTAAAGGGAATAAAGCTCAGTTTGTTTTCCTAGATGCAGTTGCTACAAATTGAGGGAATACAGACATCACTGTCAAAGAGCAGACTCTTTCAGGCTGTCAACTTCGTAATCAGGGTCTGACTTCACTGGAAGGTGTGAAATTATGTAATTATTTATGCTTTGCAATTCTGATGGTTTAAACAAATCCAGTACTAGGAACATCATCTTTTATAATGCAAAATTCCTACTGCGATTTTGTTTTAGGGACTACACCTTTTTTTTTTTCCTGTGCTTTCTAGGTGGTTTATTCAAACAAGATTTAAATATTATGTGAAGTATTTATTTTCTCCCAAAACAGATCCCATAGAGCTTAGAAACATAACTTACAAGGATGAAAAATAATTGAAAAATAAAGTAAAAATGAAATCATTTCACAGTGACATCAACTGAAGTTTTCTCGGCACTGTCAGTTATATTGCCACACAATATATTACCACCCAAAACTCTCTAATGGCAAGACTAAAGACCTTTGAGTACTTACAACAAATGTATAAATAAAATATTATTTGACCCCTAAAAAGACATACTCCTTACATTCCTGCACTTCCATGCAAATATTTAAGTATAAACTTCAGAGATTTACTTTGTTTTCATTTCAAGTATATTTTAATTATCTTGGTACCAGCAGCAGGTACAAAGACAAGCTTGTGTGCCTGAAAGCTTGCCTACTTCTCCCTCTGTCGTATCTGGCATAATATATTGCCTCTGCCTGTAAGTCACCTCCTCAGAAATCCATCCCCTTTTAAGGTAAATACCCTTCACATAAAAATACAAAGGTACACATTCTTTCAAGTAAAAGTTTATTTAACACTACCCCCCAAAATACACTTTACTGAAATCAGCAACATCTAAATTCATGATGATGTGAATGAAGAAAAAGAAAATGCTGGTGGAGGTTGACTTGCAGGAATGTTATTTACCTGGAAATGGAACCTGAATAGCCTGACCAGAGCTAGCAAAACGCATTGTCAGGTTTTCACTTGTCCTCTCCAGACAACACTTTCTGTACCCAAAGACCTTGTGCCCAGGAAGGATTCTTGCACTTTGACAGAAGGAGCTCCCTGTAACTCATCAGATGTCTGCTCCAGAGCAGCTGAAGGTCAACACCAGATCTTTGTCAACTTTCTCTTCAGTCTCTTCCTTCCCTTCTCTCCTCAGGTCACCGTCCCTGTTGCAAACTCCTCGGGTGACACAAAGGAAATGATTCAGAGAACAAAGCCTATATACAACCCTCTGCAGATATCAGAGGCACTCACAAAGACGTCAAAGCATTACTTGTCAAGAATTTCTGAGCTACCTAGATTTAGAATGGCACTCAAACTCACAAGTCTGTATTTTTGACACTTAAAGTCTAATGAGAAACAACTAAAGAAAAAGAAGGGTAGTTTTTTGCATATAAGATGTCTGCCAAGTTCCCAGTACCAACAAGTTACAACACTGTATTATAAAACCTCTGCTTAAGAACCAACCTGTTTTTTGAGGTAGGATTTGAACAAAAAAAAATAAAGTCCAATTTTATTTCTTTGGTTTTGTATGCAAAAATAATGAAATGGAGAGCTTATGTCAGGTTCTGATTTTGATCACTTTGACACAAATTGAAAAAATTCTGTTAAACTAAATGGAAATATTCCAATTTATAGCCAGGTAAACAACATCAAATCCGAGTCCCAGGTTTTCTTTCCTTCCTGATTAAATTACATTAATGTACATTCAAAACAAAGCAACTACTGCTATCCCTGTGGTTTTTTTCAAAAGAATAACTTATCTGTTAAAAAATACTACCTGGACATAAACATAAAGTCATAAGGGTCCTTCGCATGTCTGCCATGTATCTGAAGCCTTGCAACAAAGAACCCTTAAGCAATATCACAGTACATGGACACCAACATGTCATCCTAAACATAGGGCAGAAGTCCTTCTACTTCTGTGAGGACCTATAGTCCATAGTTTCTCCCTAAAATACTTTTTATTAACCTGATATGTATGACATTTTGTCAGCAAAAACTACAACACTCTGTATTCTTACACAGAATGTACCAGAAAAACGCTCAACAACTAAATATTGCATCTTCACATTCTTGCTAAAAGGTTTGACATAGTATTCATTGCCATATTATTCCTAATTAGCAGTTTAAGCTGGTTAACAAGAACAGTTCATTTAAGGTAAACAAGAATTATCTTTCCACTGTATAGGTAGGACTTGTAAATAGGACAGCTCTTAAATTCTAAAATGAGAGCGACTAGGAAACTATTCATTAAGGCTTGGGTTATAAATTCAAAACATGAAGCATAACATGCTTAAAGAAGAAGGTTTTATTTTTAAAAGCATTCATTAGGCTCTCATCTTCAAGCCTCAGACTTGTAAATAATTTAAAATGAAAATGTGAACAGGCAGGGAAAACAAAACAAGTCCAATTCAAATCAGTCCATTGTTGCACCAATAAAACTCAGAACAACAGAAACTAAGTTGGCAGATTTTGAAGACAACAACCAGAAAACATCTTTATGTACTGCATCTTTGAACTTACTTGTGCTAGCACTGGCTCCAATCCAAAAAAAATTAGCTGTGACTTGTAACAGCATGGCTTGCTGAACTAGTAATTTTTGGTGTTCATTGCACTTTATTCTGGAGATGCCAAAGCAAACAAGCTGCTGTTTATCAATGCTTTTAGATTTTGTATTTATCCATTCTGACTTTTCAGATATCCTATTAACAATTTATAGGACACAACGCAAGAACCTCCTTCCTTTTAAAGATTAAGGTAAACCTCAGTTTGCCTCACATAGGGAGCATGGAAAGAAACAACCTTTATTTCACTGGCATTGAAAATGGAAGGTGAAGAAGACAAAAGTAACAAATCAAACAAAATACCAAAACACAAAGATTACTGCTGTCCTTACTGCGTATTCACTGCTCCAAATCCAATGTTGATACATTCCTGCAGAAAGCATGTTACACACCAAGGAACCAGGAAAGTGCAACATTTTGCCTTCACTGAATGTATGGAGTTTGCTATCCTTTTTTCAAGGACTTGGAACAATCCAACTAAAATATTCAATGTCACTTAAAACATTCAAGGGAAGACAAGCATGCAACAGGAATTTCTTTTTCCATGTTAAAAGACCATGCGGCACTGCAAAATGCAAAAGTGCCATATTCCTAAGCCATGGTTCCTGTGCAGTACAATGTGCATAGATTCCGCCTATCCCAGAAACGTCAAGACATGCTCCTCAGAAGCTTTTCACTTACTGGCTGCACCCCATGCACCAGGAACGCTTGTCAGTCACGCAGGATTTCCTGCATGACTGCAGAGCATCGAGCAGGAAACCCTGGCACATGCAGAGAGCTCCGGACATAGAGCAGGATGTGACAGCTACAGCACACACAGCCAGCACAGGGCTTTCCAGAGCAGCAAGTCTGATGGTTCCACATGTGAACCAAGATGGAAAGGTCACCCCTGTCCATGCTCCTCCCTCCAACACAGAACTGGTGATGCCAACCAGTACAGGTAAAGTAAGTCTCTTCCTGATTAGGGGTCCTAAAGCCAACTCTGGATTATCTCACATTCATAGCAAATATTTACGGCAAACATTTAAATACATTTAACATTTACATTTAACGCACTGAATGAAAAGAAGGTGAAGGTCACAGACTTCCAGAGTGAGCCCAGGCTTGAAAACCTGACTAAAGAGAGAGCTCAGATATATAAAGCTATGCCAGAGCTCTTGGGGCCATCCAAATGGCAACACAACAACCTGTCTTGGATTAAATCAGAATTCTTGTCAGGACCTCCACACTTATCAAACTTCTTGCTGGAATGTTTCCTACAGAAAAGCTTATATACCAAGTAACTGTATGGATTCCACAAAAAAAAAAATATAATAATCACATGAAACAATGATTTCCATACAAAGTAATAACTTAGTGTTACTATTCTGGTAAGTTTTACTACCCCTTGTAATTCCAGTGGATTTTAAAATTTATATGTATTTTTTATCTGTTGCTACCTATATTTTTGGGAAGAACTTTTGAAATTCCAAAGATGGGAACCAAGGACAGCAAGAAACTTTATAACTACAACAAGACAAAGAAATAGCAGCTAGAAAAGCATCTCTACATACACTTGTAGTAGAATAGTAACCTATAGAGGTGTATACATTCAGATTTGTACACTGAAATACTGTGCACCCTAACTCTGCACACCTCCCCCTGGGCCATTGCATACACCACACACACGTAACAACTTGTATGTCTAAACTCAGAAAGACAGAGGCAACTAAAATGTATGCCTTTACCACGAAGGATCAAAAAAACCTAAGAACACTCACAGCCTCACAGCCCACTTAAACAAAACCTATACAGACAGTAGTTCAGTAGTAGGCCAGACTACTGAGAAAAAAGGTCAGCCTGTTGTAGAACAAGCAAAAAAAATAAAACAAAGACAAAAAAATTTAGCAATCAACAACTCTGCTAACACAGGACTGGAAAATAATGATCATGTTGGGACACAACTTTATTTCACTTCACATGCTGAAGAACTGAGATTAAGTTAAATATGAAAACTTCCACATACATTTAACAAAACACCTACAATGGGCTACAGACTGTTCTCTAACTACTGACTCTTCTCTGGCAGATGGTAGAAACAAGACTAATGGTATTCACAACTGCTCAGCACGTATGATTCCTCTGTTTTAAACATACAACTCTTTTCTGCAAAGCAAAAAGTCACCTTTGGAATTTCTGCAGGTGAGAAACTGGAAATTACACTAACATCTTTACATTTTCTGCTTCTTCACTAGTTTTGTACTCACATGCTAATAAAGAATCTCAGTTTAGGTGTTAACACAGTCCATATGACCAAAAATTTTAAAAATTCCAGTTTTGAAGTAGGTATAGGCGTATTTAAATTTTCATACATGTTTGTGTAACCATGTAAGAATGCCTGCTGCAAAAGCAAACAGACCAAAGATAAAACCACTCTAATGTTACTGGAGATTTTGCATGAACTTTGAACCATGAGACAGGCAAGATTTAAGCGGTTTGCAATGCCAGGTCCCACGCAACCCTACTCCTAATTCATTCTCTCCAAAACATCCATGGATAACTCTATGCCTGTTAGTTCTAAACATTGTACTTGCCTGAGAGAAGTCAGCCTCTTCTCCCAGGCAACCAGCAACAGGACAAGAGAACACAAGTCTTAAGCTGCACGAGGAGTTTAGGCTGCACATGAGGAGGAGTTTCTTCACACAAAGGGTGATTAGACATTGGAATTGACTGCCCAGGGAGGTGATGGAATCACTGTCCCCGAAGTGTTTAAGGAAAGACTGGACTCAGCACTTAAGTGACATGGTCTAATTCACATGGTGGTGTGGGGTCAGAGATTGGACTTGATCTCAAAGGTCTTTTGAGAAAGAACCTAGTTGATTCTGTATCACGGGTAAGGCACAGTGCTCACTTCCTTCATGCCTTTGTGTCCACCAAGAACTGCTGTCATTGCTTCTGCTCCTTCCACTCCAGTTGCACGGAGGAGCGGTGCTTCCATGCCTTGGCTGCTGCTGGCCAGGACTGTGTGATGCAGCTGCACCTCGGGCAGAGGTGGGGGCAGTACTGGGTGACTGTACTATCCCAAGGTGGCAAGACCAACATAAAGCAAGACCTTTCTGGGGAAGAAGAATAATGAATTCTTTCTGGAGTAGAATAACCACAAATGCTCTGCTGGGCAGCTGCTGACAATCTGTCAAAGTAAAAGCACCATTTCCACTTGTCTCCTCACGCAACACAGAGAAAAGGAGACTACTCCACCGCATGTCTGGTTTTGTGAACAGCTGAAGGAAACCCAGCCACTACATCTGCTCAATCACATCATCTTATCTTTCTTCCCAAGCTTTCAAAAGGGTAAGTTATACTCCAGATTTCAATCTACAAGGTCAACTTTTTAGTACCTTTAACATGCACCATAATACCAAGGCATTAATTTCAATGAATGACTGGACCAGGTGTATCTGAAATAAATGTTTTTATTTGACTGATGAGGTCATCCATCCAATGAAGCCCTTCTGTATTCCTGAGAAAAAGACTATTTAAATTCTGAATCACATTAGGAAATTCAAACCTAGGAAACACAGAACAATTCCAGTTCAAACACATTTCATGTGCCAGTCTGTCTGTAAATTCCATCTCATGCACAAAACCCCCACACTCTACACATTCAAAAAACTAAAAAATAACTGAGCAAAGCCACCTCGTTCTAGAGCTGTGCACACCAACAAGAAAATGCTGTTCTTCACTACAAAAGGTTGGGTTTAATGGAATACCTTGACTGACATCTCCTTCATACACATTCTGTCTCCAAGTAATGTTTTTCTATAGAGAGACAACACACCTTAAGTTTTAAAAGCGTTTCTAACAAAGAAAACTCTCATGCAAATAAATTAGAAATCTTTGATGCTGTTACTATACAATAGTTACTACAGAAGAATGATAGTAAAGGATTTAACTGAGGTCGTTTGAATTATATTTCCCAAAATGCTAATAAAACTGACATGTTTGAACATACTGAAAAAGTCACAGTCCATCATCATCCTGTCACATCAGTGCATTTGACTTTTTTTAAAATGTATGGATTATACAACTACTGCCAGGCTCCATATTTTATGAATAAAAGCTACAATCTGATTATATGTCCATGCTGAAATAATTTATGAAATAAGGATGGAATTACTGCAATGTTACTTCTATGATGAATGTAACTTGCTGTGAATAGTGTAGGAGATTGCAAGAGACCCAGCTGAAGCCTGTAATTGTCTTCATCTTTCATGAAGAGGTGTGACCTGGGAAAAATACAGATCCCAGCATCCAAAACTCCAGACTCATACAAACATCCTAATTACTCATGTTTTGATACAGGAATGGAAAATTTTTAGTGTTCACATACCACATCTGTGGGGTATTAAGGTGAGAATCACAGGGAATTCCATCCAGTGTTTAAATTGTATGTTAGTCTGTTGTGGTTTTTCACCACCAGAAAATCCACTGCCATTCTTACCCCTGCACTTTCGGATTTCCATTATTTACTACTCCCTAGGTGTCACCATCATGGTTAGTATCATACAGATGAACACAAGCATGTCACAAAGCCAAGGTCTTGCAAGTCTGCATCAGTACAATTACACAAAGAAGCAAAGAGGGCACAGGAAAAGAGAAACAAACCTTTAACATTATAAATTCTAACATCACTACTAGCTACAGCACTCAGATCACTGATGTTTTTCCTTCCTCCAACTAACACTACATTTAATATTAACCTTGTGGTTCACAGGCCACACTAGTTATCTGAAGGAGCAACAGGAAACCTTTCATAACAACTCGAACAAAACGAGACAGAACACAGACTCATAGAAAGGCTTGGGTTGGAAAGGACCTTAAAGATCGCTTAGTTCCAACACCTTCCACAAGAGCTGGTTGCTCAAAGACCCCTCCAACCTGGCCTTGGAACAGTCACAGGGATGAGGCATCCAAAACCTCTCTGGGCAACCTGTGCCAGTGCCTCTCCACCCTCACAATAAACAATTTCTTCTACATAAAGAACAGATATAGATGATAACCTACCCCTCAAAGGCCACCTAAAGCAGTAGTTCTGGTTTAACAATCTTTCCTACTGAAGACACACTCAGCCTCAGAACTGTATTAACACTGCTATGTTGCTTATTGGAACTTGCTTTCCCTGCTACAATCTGACAGGTTCCACAATCTGACCCCTTAGATCAGAAAATCACAAAACTCTGAGAGCACAGGAGGTGCTCATGATTCAAGAGCCTGACCCCTCGAAGAGGGCAGTAAATACGCAAAGGGTCTGAAGCACCAGTCCTATGAGGAATGGCTGAGGCAGCGGGATTGTTTAGCATGGAGGTGGCTCAAGGGAAACCTCATCATTATCTACAACCACCTGAAAGTAGGGTGAGGCCAGGTGTGGGTCAGCATCTTCTCCCAGGCAACCAGCAACAGGATGAGCGGATAAAAGCCTTAAGCTGCACCAGGGGAAGTTTAGGTTGGACATCAGGAAGAATTTTTTCCACTGAGGGTGTGATTAGCCTTTGGAATGGTTTGCCCGGGGAAGTGACGGAGTCACTGTCCCTGGAGATGTTTAATAAGACTGGATGTGGCACACGTGCTATCTGCTGACAAAATGGTGATCGGTGTATTAGAGGTCCTTTCCAATCTAATTCTGCAATTCTGTGACTGCTCTGCCTAGTGACTGAAGCAGAATAAAGGGAAAGCAGCTATAACCTTTGCTTTATCCCTTGTAAGAACCACGTACAGAGCTCCTGCAGTCACGTGCGTCGTCCCTCACCGCCAACCCCTGCACTTCTCAGAGCTCATCCTCGCTTATTATACAGCAACCTTCGAGAAAGGAGGGGAAGTAAGAAACAGCGGGTTCGGGCGCCTGAAACCACTCAGGGCAGCGCCGAACCCTACATGCCGCCCTCCCAGGACCGACCCCGCCCGGCCGCGCCTGCGCAGCCGCGGCCGCGCAAACAGTCCCCGCTCGGCGGCTCGGGGACGCTGCCTGGGGCCGTCCCCGCAGCGCGGTGATTCCACGGGGCCAGCAGCCACCGCCGCTGTGTCCCGCTGTCCCCTCACGCCACAGCCCCACCCGGCCGGGCTCCGCGCGTGCGCACCGACCCTAGGGAGCTGGGAAAAAGGGGGAAACAGGGAACGGGGGAGGAGCCCGGAGTACGCGCCAGCCGGAACCACGCAACGCGGTGGCGGCTCCCACAGGTCCCCTCCCCACCCCGCCCAGTTCTCTCTCTCCCCCTCCGTCCGTCTGTCTGTCTGTCTGTCTGTCTGTCTGTGTGTCCGTCTCCGTCACCCATACCCGCTCCCTGTTCTTTTCCCGCCGCCGCCCGCCTGCGGTACAGCAGAGGGGAAGACCCCCACGGCCCCAGGGCCGGCCGTGGCAGCCAATGAGCGCAAGGGGCGCTCTTCCCGCCCTCGGCGCCCCGACCAATCGGTGCACAGCTTGGGAAGAAGCAGGCATAGGATTGGCTCGGCCGGTGCGCTACAACCCGCTTGCCCGCCCACCAAAAGAAAAAAAAAAAAAAAAAAAAAAAAACGACGGCAGCGCAGAGGCCCAAAAAGCCTGAGGGGAGACGGCGACGCGACGACCCCGTGAGCCCCCTTCGCGAGGGCCGAGGCAGCGGCTCGCCTCGCGCCGCTGGGCGGCGAGACGGGGCGGCCGCGCCGCGGCGGGCAGCGCTTACCGCGCGGGGGGAGCCGAGCGCCTCCGCTTGTGCTGAGCCGTGTCACCAGTGGCGCGCCGTAGATCCGCCGCGCTGCGTCACGCCCGGCGCGCGGGGGGCGGGGGCGAGGCGCGCTCACGTGACGCGGCGGCGCTGGGAGCCGGCGCGGAGGCGCCGCTCGTGCCGCCGCGGGCGCGATGGGCCGCGCGCCCAACGGCCGCCGTCGCGCGCCCACGCTCTGGCGCCATCTTGCCCTTTCCGGCCATCGTCCCTGAGTCCCGGCTGCTGCCGCCTCCCACATCCCTGGAAGGGATAGTCCCAGAAGGAAAGACAGAGCCCCGAGGGTTTTCCCGGGATGCATGTGCCGGTGAGGCCGCAGCTTCGTGCGGCTGCCGGACGAGAGCAGGCGGTGCTGGCAGCAGCCAGCGGGTGCGGTTTTGGGCCTTCCCGAAGCTGCCCGTTCCAGCCTGTGGCCTCTGTCCCCACGGTAGCCCCGCGCTGGGATGCGCCAGGGTAACCTTGGGCCGCACAGGGCTGTGCGTAAAGCTGTGCTTCATATTCTCACCCTGCATGGCACTGCAGCGAGATTTGGATCTGGTCCTTGGGGAACCTGTTGTGGAGGATTGGGAAACGGGTCTTGGACGAACAGCCCGCAGCCGTTCACTAGGGTTATGAGTCGAAGGGTGCCGACGCTCCACCCTGTATTAAAATAACTTTCAGGGAGTGCAGTTCAAGAGAGAAACAGGCAAGAGGGAGACAATATGTAAAGTATTTCGTAATTTATAAACTTGTGATGATTAAACCCTAAGTGTTCTTTCCCTCTGTCCTAAGCCAAGTCACGTGATTAAATACAGTATCAAAGCAAAGAAGCAATGTGTAAAGAGACTTCAGATGCCTGTGGTGAAATGCAGTTGCTTTTCCACTGTTGCTTATGATTTTTAAAATGCAGGTTTCCCATTTATCTCCTGATTACACACCATTTTTTAGTAGAGAGTATCTCAGTTAAACAGCATTTAACATTATTCAAGGTCGTGGCACAGACACAAGGAGAGAACACCTCTTCAGGAGTAGTTTTGCAATTCATTGACTTTCCAGTCACATAGTGTGCACCAACTAGAAGTGACAACTTGCAGTGCTATTCAACCAGTTAGTCAGCACAGCAATGCCAATTCTCTTGTGGGTTGTAAAGACTGTAAGAATGGGTTGAAAACAAAGCAGTTGCTGCGGCCTGAGCCCTTCATTGAAGCAAAGTGGAGCACCCCGGACTTTATCAGTGTCTTGGGAAAGATCTGAAATGACTGAAAAAATTTAAAACAACAAAGTACCACACAGGACGTTGGTGAGAGAGGACTATCTCCTTGTCCTGTACCTAAGGGTTATAGTACAGAATTTAAATGTTCTGTGTATAATAGGCAGTCCACACAGAGTATGGCTGAATTTGTAGTAAAGAGATCTGTGGGATTTTAGATGCATACTTAGATTTAATCATTTGAGAGTCTACAGAAGCCACCGGCAGTTGTAAGAATAATACAGTTATGAACAATCTGATTGTTCTGGATATTTTTCAGCACGGGGAAAAGAAGTAAAACAACCTTTTTATGTCCTTTAAACTCAGATTCTCTCTCATATGCCTCAAAGGATTTCTAGGTCTGGGTCTCAGGTAACACCAGGTGAGCCTGCCTGGTCCATCAGTTACTTCATCATTTGCTTACTGAGAGGAAACATACTGGAGAAGAAGACGTGACCATGTGAGCTGGAGTCTTACAAGTTGAAATATTTCTAAGAAAATGAAGAGAGGCAGCATATTTTAAGAATAGTCTGAAGAGGGAGCCATAGGTATGGGACAAGTAGCAGCTAAGGCAGAGTCACTATAAATCGAAGAAAAAAATCATACCTGTACCAAAAATAATTAATTTTATTTTGTAATTATAAGCTGTATTTATTAAATGTTTACAGACATCCTTACATGTAATGTTCTGGCTTAGATATATACAGAATTCTAAAGTGCTGAAAAGTGGTTCTGTGTTCAGAAATAGTTATGCTAATAAAAATATATTAGAATGCGAGCTGAATAAGTCAATGAGTAATTAACAAGGATTTAATTAGTTAATAGATTAGTTTATCAATGGATTGTAAACATAGATTATATTTATTTTCTAACAGAATATGGGACTACAAATGATTCTGCAGTTGCTGTATTTCTACCACACCAAAATACTGATTTCACTGGAAGTGTTACTCATTCCAAGAGTAATACCAGCTCTTTACATAGCTGTGTAACTTAAAACTCTTTCTCCTTTCCTACTTAATATTCTGTGTTTGCACCTGCACAGAAAACACACCCTGCTTTGTGATTACTATTCCCATAAGTCAGACATCAGCAGGATAAATGCAGTCACCATAATACTACTTATCAACTCTGAAACACAGGGTTTCCCCATCAGATTTGTTTAGAAGAAATAACCCCATGACTCAATGATAATCTCATAGGAAGAATGTCACTGACAAGCCCTCTAAAGGATACCATGGTGTCTATAGGGTATCAAGTTATCAACATTAACCCATAAGAGTTCCTTAACTACCATTGGTTTTTCACAGAGTAGCAAATTTTTTAAGAAAAGCTGCATATATCTTTATTTTGCAGTTCAACCCCCTAAGAAAACATGAAACAGAATAATTACGATGTAAACACCAAGAACCTTTCTAG
Source organism: Acridotheres tristis (assembly GCA_037013685.1). NCBI lineage: Eukaryota > Metazoa > Chordata > Aves > Passeriformes > Sturnidae > Acridotheres > Acridotheres tristis. Next base: position 92,555,490 of record CM072886.1, read on the forward strand.
TGTCAATTACTTATACATATATATACACATGTATCTATACCTTCCCTTTTTAAATGCAAGCTGTATTGCCCGTTTTTCAAGGTCTGTGATTCAGGAAGTGCAATATTCCAGTTTGACTGACCTGCTGCTGCACGCTGTTCAAACTGATGGAATTTGGTTGAGTCGGCATCCTTGGAGGCATTTAGAGGATGTGTAGATGTGGCACTTATGGTTTAGTGGTGGGCTTGGCAGTGCTGGGGTAATTGTTGGACTTTAGAGGAAAGTTAATGTCTTTACAAACAATTTGATGGGTGAAGGTATGGATGTTTAAGTCTTTGAAATGGGTTTTAATGTCTCCACTAACTTCGGGCAGCAGGTTTGTTACAGAGCCCAGACAGCTTGGCCCCTGAAACAGACAAGGGATCTGCACGAGCCTGAGTTCTGAGCTTTAGGGTAAAATAGTAGGTTAAAGGGGGGAATACGGGGAAGACAGTTCGGGAAGGCTGCACCTTCCTAGTACCTTAGCCAATGGGGAAAGGAAGAAGGCAACATGCGGTCGGCAGTTTGGGATAAAAGGAAGCTGCGCCCTCCGAAACCTCGGGAGCAAAAACCCCGTGGGTGTGTGTCCCAGTGGATTCTCTCCCTTTTTTCGAATAAAGTTGCAGGAACTCCTCTCTCTCCTTTTTGGACATAAACCTCTGGCATTTGCGGATTTTCCTGACAGAGTCGATAAAGATCTTTTTTTAACAATGGACAATTTCAATTAACAGTTCTATTAATCGGTCTTGGTCCTGTGTCGTGGTCCCTCGCTGGTGCAGCACCACTGTGATCCATGGCTCAACTGGCTCCGGCACTGCTTCTGGTGTCCAAAGGGATGGAGAGCTCAGCAGCCGGGCAGCCACTCCAGCTCTCGGAACCAGAGGAGATGTGGCCGGGTCAGGGCACCTTTGTGCCACCGAGGTCACGCTGCCTGTGGCACCCGCACCCGTTCTTTCATTAAAGGCTGCACCTTCTGACTCACTTTGTGTTACCCGCTGGGTCCGCTGCCCAGTCATGCCTGGGAACTTGGTTCAAGTACAAATAGTTACCCATTTCTGCATAAACAAAAAGCTCACCCGCTGCTAGGTACCTTTTGTTAAATTTTTGTTGTGGTATAAATAGCCTTATGTAGGCAAGTAAAAGTGTAGTAAAAATTATGTGGTTTCCCGACTTTTCCTGCTACTGCAAGTATATACTGCAGTATATTACTGCAATATAAATGCTTGAGAAAAATAAGAAGAAAAGCACCTGGGCTTTAATGGAATGCTTACAAAGGATTTGTTTGAATTTCTTATAATTACATAAAATCTAGGGGGAAAATATTTTTGAGCAGCTTGAAGTGACTAAAAGGGTTTTTAGCAATTAAAATACTTTTACAGGAGTTTAAGAGTTTACAGGTAGAAGTTGCAAGGATTTGAAAAAAAACAAGATAGTGCTTGAATTTCCCCCACTTAACAAAAGCAAGAGTGACTGCAAATCCTTTCATTTGGCCCACAAATGATGCATCATCCAGGCCTAGTCTTTCCAGTAGTATTTAAGGCTTTCTATTCAGCCTGCAATACAGAAGCATAGGTGCCATGTATGTCTATCTGCATATGTACAGAGAGGTATCTTCACAGAGGCACTTGAAGAGTCACATGTGATCTTTGATCAGGTCCTGAATAATATGAGTTATGTTTCTCTAAAGTCGAGTGACAATCCAGCTGAGGAGTGGTAAGAGAACTGTGTAACATCTATGAGATGTAAAAGTCTAGAACAGTAGTCATATAGCTGTCTGCTCAGTGTCACAGCAGCCAACATCTCAAAAATAAATAGTAATAAATGGTCATAGAAAGCAATTGTCTATAAGCACAAACAACTACACTGTTTTGCATACACAGTACAACATATGCAGACAAGAGACCTCACTTATGTCTCTGTGCATGCAGCTTTCTAGATACAAACATAAATATCAATATACCGACAAATCAGATGTGGGGGTTTTTTCCACACTGACAAATAACTGACACTACTTGAAGCACACAGGCAGAAATTTACCCATGGACATTATCTTTAAGTCTTCAGGCTGTTCCCTCCAGAGAATCTCGTGTAAGATACATCAGCACCTACAGAGCGCTGCAGGTGAGCATCATTGTTCCTGGGCCCATACACTTTGGTGTGCCCTTCATAAGGGTGATTTAGCAAAGGCACCACTGACTGCCGTTGCTAGCTTGTTCACCAGGAGTGAAGCTAGCGCAGCATCTGTCATGGCTTTGTTTGTTTGCTTGTTAATTTGTTTAAAATGGATCTTTCATTCCAGTGCTTTTCAATGAAAAGTGGACTATATAACTTTTGGTGTCCAGAAGCCCCAAAAACCCGCAGCTTTAGAAAGGATGTACTTCCAGGGTCATACTGGTCCTTCCACTGTGATGAAATGAAACTTTATCTTTTGAAGTTGTCACTGGGATGTCAGGGTTGCTGCGAAATTGAGGATGTTAACCCTACCTATGGAATTTGATGCCTTGTCAGGAAGGCAATAATGCACAGTCAAGTAAAGCAGTACTAAGTCTTGAAATTCTAATTGTAAAAAAAGAGTGATGCAAACTTACATTAAATTCATATGAGGACTCTGACACCACTTGTTTCTTCATGCCAGAAGAGTGAAGAAATGTCATGTTGAACATTTTCAGGTTTCTATTACAGAGATTTTACAGTTACAATTCTAAGCTCCCCTTCAGTTCCACAAATAAAAAGACTAGCATGCTAGCATGATTTTTGAATTATACTTACAGATATTTAAAAAAAAAAAAGATAATTGTAACTGCACACACATCATGTTGTTTCATAGTGAGAGATCATCAAAATGATTTTGAGACAGGTAGAAAAATAAGCATTATCCACACATACATCCGCAATATCGGGTTTCATTTAATTATGGATATGTTTAAGTCTGTCTGGAGGCCAGCTCTGCTAAACCTGCATGGATTTCGTTTTCTTATACTGTGTGTTTTTAATAAAAATTTATTTAATTTTAATAATAATACACTGCAGTAAAATAAGAGTCATTTATTACCCTGTGTTGTCTATTACTTGTGCAGATGTCCAGCTTGCCAGAATTTACAGCTCTGTGACTGTATAATTAATCTCTTACAAACTCACGGAGCAAGTTTCTCAAATAGACATATATCTCAAATACAAACATTAAGTCTAGTACATTATGCATCAATACATTATGATTTAATGCGGTAGCAGATCAGAAAATAATATGCAAAAAAGTATGCTATGTGAAATGGAGATTTAATCCTTATTTTTCGTCTTCACTAAGTCAACATATTATCCACCTGGCACACATATCCTAGTCCTGTTAGAACTACATCCACTGAAATAAGAAAGTATTTATACTGTTAGTTCTAAAGGAAGAATTTTCTGGTTACACAGTGAAATTCTCAAAAGCTCATCAAGTAAGGAATGTGACCATTTTTCTTTGCTGTTGGGATGCACTTTATGCAGGGTGGACTTTGGAGCAAGGTTTTGTTGGGCTTTCTTCCCCTCCCAAGAGTAAAGCTTCTTAGCAAAAAGAATCTAAATTTCACACCTGTGGAAGTGTGGTTGCACTTACACTTATCTCTTTAAGTACACAAGAACACAGCTGTTGTTCCTGCCTTGTGGAGTAAGTGAATGTGGCATGTTTCACTCAAAGAATCTGAGTGAAATTGCATAACAAAATGCAAGCACGTCTTCAGATAGTATTTGCAATTTTTAAAACTCTGTGAGAGCAGATAAAGTAACTAGGAACTGTCTCCATTATCCTCCATCCAAACAACTCATTCCATGTGACAGCCAGCTGAGAACTGGGAGCTGCTGATCTCCTCATTACAATAGACAGTGACTCACCTCCTTGGAAAGCAGTGGAAATGTCGAAGTTACTTCTAAGTGACTTCAGGCAGAAGACTCAACACTGGTTCAAGTTTATAGCTGAAAAAATATATGAAAAGAGGTTTCAAGATTGCATACCACCATGCTTTGTTGTTAGCAGATCATTTGGAATTTCCTCATCTACTTTTACGTAATCTAATGTAGCAGCATTGCAGAAAAACCTTTGCTATATATTTGTCAAAATTATCTGCAGCCTGGAAGCGTTCTTCATACACTGTTCGGAAGAATGCAAGTGAGAAGATCACTGAAATATTTGGCAGTAGAGCAAAGTAAACAAATAATGCACTCTGTTAGCAAGGAACTGTTCCAATTTTTCTATTCATATATTTTTAAAAAATATTTAATGGTGCACCTCCTAAAGGGCATGATGTGTCTGTAGCTCCAAATATAGATATACGTGGAGTTGGACTCAATGATTCTTACAGGTCTCTTCCAATTCTAGATATGATACAAAGTATAAACTTGAAAATTAGTTAAGCTTCACCTTGGAGCAATAAGTGTTTACATGTTACTTGCAGCTGGAATGTTTCAGCAGAAGCAAGGAAACTCCTGGGTCTCACTGGCAGCAGCCACTGTGGTATGGGCCTCTGCGTCACAGGTAAAGGCACAGTTGCGCAATCTTCCCTGTCCAAACATGGACTATGAACATCCTTAACTAGCAAGGCATTTTATAACATTTTGTGAAACAAGCCAAATGTTGTATTCTGAAAGGAAGAACTAGCAGGAGTCAAAGTTAAACTTCTTAGGAGTAGTGTCGCTGAAAGGGAAAACCATAACTATGTGAGTAAGTCTAATTTTCACTTTCACAGGCTAAGCAGACAATGACCTGATTAGTTCTCAGTTTCAGGATGCTGCTCATCTCTCTATGCCTTCAGCTCCTATTTTCAGCATCTTATTCTCCATGATTTTAGCTGACACACTTTTCAGTCTTCTCTTTTGAAATATTACTTAAGGATTAAAAACTGTGTTTATCTAATATAAAAAAGCAACTTTCACACTTAAACACACTGCTTTTAAATGGAAATTAAAATGTTCTAATTTATTCTTTCACAGTAATAATGAGTAGAAAAATATGATCCCTTTCTTGAGCATTCAATTCCCTTCAACACAGATTACAGCCTACAAGGAAAAGGAAAACTTGGGACAAGTCTTCCTCTACCAGGGAGATGGGCAGATTGACCACCTAGTATAGGCACCTAGTACTGTTAGGTGTGTTCTGGGTTCTGTGAAACACTGGCACAGGTTGCCCTGAGAGGTGGTTGGATGCACCATCCCTAGACACATTCAAGGTCAGCTTGGATGGTGTTCTGAGCAGCCAGATCTGCTTGATCCTGCTTATTGCAGTGGGCTTGGATTAGATGGTTTCCAAAGCTGTCTTCCAGCCCAAACAATTCTACGATTCTGTGATCCTTAAGGTCCCTTCCAATCTAAATCCTTTTATTAAACTATCATCCAGGTCTTGATATGTGCATCAAGACTTCAGAGATATAGATGCTGCTTTTGGACATCCCCACAACATTGTTTTCCCATTATTCAGTCATTATTAAGAAAAAATCTGAAACAGAATGGACAAGATTTTTTTTCTTTTTTAAATCAATGACTGGATTAGATCTTGCCAGTGCAAATATATAGATACAGCTACAAACGTGCACATGTAAACACAAAATTGTATATATGATTTCTGTAGTTAGTGAGAACATCTAATATGCTCTGACATGGGATGTGGCACATCTAGAATAAGGCTAACAACTGGAAGCAAAATTTAATCCTACTTCTAACACTAGTATTGTAGCGTTATCTTTAATTTACTGTGGCAACAAATAGCTCTTAGTGCAACCAAGAAGAGACATTTCTAGACATGTTGTATAACACTACAGACCTTAAAAATTGCACACCATTTCTTTTTTTCACAAGGTTGACAAGATGATGTAAAATAAAAAAAAAAAAAAAAAAATAAAAAGAGAAGGTAGATACTTATTCCTGATCTAAGAAGGAAAGAGTAGCTCTAAATACCCCTGTGGGTGGGAGTTGCTTTCCCAATGCTTGCTTTCTTTCATGGACAGAAGAATGTGAAATTGAAGTTTTATGCTCTTTCTCTCCTCTGGTACTGAAGGAGGCATGGAGATGGTCTGCATAATTCAGTGGCCCCACTCTTTTACTCATATAATTTTAACTTGACAATAAGTGGATATTTCAGAGCAGAACCTTATGTCAGTGCACTGCTCAGAGAGTGCTTATAAAATGATGATTTTTTGACTCTATTTTATTTTTCATTCCAAAGAGCAACAGTAAAAAATACATAAGCACCTCTTCCATTCCAATTTCATAACGTTGTAGAACACATAGACAGCATCTATTATAGTGGTATTTCAGAGCAGTCATACTGCTAAAACAGAGTCTCCATCCCTCTTTCATGAAGAAATCTGCCACTCCCATCTCACCAACTTTTCAACTCTTCTGCCAAAAGGGTCATATTTATAAGCAGAGGTTTCTTTCTATTATGTTTTAAACTAATTTGGGGATAGTTCTGTACAGGACTAAAACTTTATTACAATGATCCTTGTGGGTCTCTTCTAACTTGGCATATTCTGTGAGTCTGTGTGATTCCGTAACTTGTAAAACCACTGCAAACCCAGAGATTGCAATATTTTATGTCAGTTATATGTCTTGAAATATTTCAGCAAAATTCCTTCATGTACCTCTGTGGTATGATAGCTTTAAAGCATGGACCAATGTGTCCTGAGTCCTGTGCAGACACTGGAGTACTCATCCCTGCAACATTCATTACCATGTTGGTTCCTAAATGCTTTCAACAGGTGAAGGGAACTGAGAGATCACAGAGAATTTTTCTGCAAGTTGATGATCTGTAAACCAGAGTCTTCTGGTCTCCGAGGCTTTTGGTCCTTGTCCTGGAACGCACTGCAGTTCTGCAGTCAGCAGTGCCGAGTAAGAGACTGAGCTGAGTCTTCCTTTTCCCCTTCAATACCATCAGCAGCCAGAGCCAGAATCTTTTCTCAGCTCTTGCAGCTAAACTGTGAGCCTCACAGTCTCAGGTAGGGCTGAAAATGGGTGTTTATTGAGAATGTATGAGTATTCTCTTCTGTTGACTCCCCATCCACATCTTTGATCTTGCAGATTTTTGCAGGGAGATAACAGGAGAGAAAGGAAGGATCCCAAGTACTTTCTGTAATTTACTTAATATATATTTTTTTTAACAGTAGGGATAACACTACTGGTTTAGTTGGTTTGGTTGTGTGTGAATTAATTATGTTAGAGTAAAAATCCCATTTTAAAATTTAAAAAATCTAGATTCGAATTATGAGCTTTGTGCTGGATGTTTTGTGTAAACAGCAAACAAGAGCTCTCAACTAATTTGTTTTTATTTCATAATACATCATTTGCCTTTGACTTAATTATGAATGTAAACTGATGCTTTACAAGTAATTAACAACCAGATGCTAATTGGGTGGAAAAACACCCTTCTGATGACAGATTTTGGCCGGAACAGATGTTAACAAAAACTTCTTTCTATTGCTTGGAAAAAAGTCACATGAAGAAAATATGAAGTGATTTTTAAAACTGCGCACAGCACAGTAAGAGGTGATTTGCATGACAGGGAAGGCGGAATCCAAACCTGGAAATGTTTATTTATTGTTGCAGTTCTACTTACCTCAGTGATTATACCCATAAATAGATATTATTAGGCAAATCTTCACATCAAACTCAACAAGAACATTTCACTGCATTTCCTACGTAAAACCTTCTGTGAAGGACAAGGAAAGAGATTAATTTGATAGTAGATATTTCTTCAAAGAATTACTTAAGTATACTTTTGTATATCGTTAGGGGGAAACTACAGTGTGTATTGCTCATATTCAGAAATTGGAATGTGAGCTAGGCAGCATGAAGGGTTATACTACAAAACAGAAATAAAGTCATTTTGATAAAATGGATGTATAAATTCTCTTTGTCCAGAAGTTTAAAACTAAAACATAACATGTTCCATTGAGCAAGAATGAACCCTATTTTATAATTAACCTGATTTTATAGCATTAGGGATAAGATCACTTGATGGACCATATCACAAATGCATGCCATTTAGTAGTATGCCAGGAAATAGCACGGCTTCTTTTTTATTTTTTCCACAGATTCACAGCCACTGAATATGGGATTTATATGTTTTATATAAGTTAGAAAGTTTAACAAAGTGCTTTGCTGATTTTCTTGATATGATCTGTCAGTTGATAGTCTCTGTGTGGGAAGTTTCATGTAAGTTTCGATGTAGCTTTGATATCTCCAGGAAAAAAGCTGCAAACAATTTGGTTCCTTCAATGTAGTTGTGTCTGTGAAGAAGGAAAGAAACATAATGAAGTTATGTTAGGCTGTCCTGCTCTTAAAATTTGGAACATAGTCCAATGAAGTTTTATGATCTTCAGAGGAATTTGCAAGGCTGGTAACTCCCAAAAGCTACCCAGTGCACAAAAATGCTGGACATCCTTCAGTTTGGTACTCCTCTGGATTTACTTCAGAAAACTTTTTCCAGGTTTACATCCCCAAACTGGTATTACCTGTAGCCAGCAGCATTGAGGCTTTAATGAGGGGAGGCTAAAGGTAATCTGAGAATTGCTGTAGGATTCTCCTCTTTCCAGAGTTCAGCATGAGTTGACTCAGAGCCTGCACAAGTGTTCAGGCAACACACTGAATAGTGGCTTACCCTGATGCTTCCAGCAATAAACACCAGTGACAAGTTTAAGTTTGGGGTTTTTTGGATAATTATGCAATTTTTGATCCCTGGACTATAAATAAATCTTTATAGCCATTTATACTGAAAACCACCAAAATCCTTACATAATCATAAGTGACTGTGACTGGCACACTTCAAAATAGATACTGTGATGGAAGAGTGTCTGTCCACACCAACGTCTTTCAGACCAGAGGCAAACTTCATTGCTAGTGAAAAGAAATTTTCCAGTGTGATGAATTTAAAGACTGAGTAGACACCCTGTGAGAAGTGTATAATGTTATGCATTAGACTGGGAATTTTGCTTTCTGCTTAGCAGAGCAACTTGTAGGAGATAGTAGGTTTGGGCTGTCCAATGCACAGCAAAGCTTCCCATCTGGGCATGCTCATTCATGGGTACCAAGGGACTTCAGCTTGCCTCTCTTCTCTTATAGGAGAAAGACAAATGAAAGAAACCTGCTTATTTTCTCATTCTGGGAATGCTCCCCATCATCAGCTCCTCCAATTGGCAGCATCATCACACTTTTCTGTGTTACAGTCTGAAACATTCTGGCAACAGGAATTGTTGAGCCATCACGAATGAAATCTGGATCTTCTCCAAAAACTGAAATACATGGGAAAAATGAATTAATAAATAGGTGTAACCCAGGTGCTTTTTTCTGCTATCATATATTTAAGCAAAGAGCTGATACTAAGAACTTCTGAGTAGAAAACAGTTTAAGTATGTAGCCAATTGATTTCACAAGTCAGCTCTGCTCTATAAACCTCTGGTTTCTTATCAATACAAAATTAAGTAAATGAGTCCTTTTGGCTACCTCTATAAAGCATTTCAAAATTTAGCAAGGTATGGAAGATGCTGATGTTCTATCAAAATCAATGAGATTTGTTAGGGTAAGAGGCTGCAGCACTGAATTGGGAAATCTGTTTTGCCCTATTGTTGAGCATAGTGCCCCTGCACACTTGCAAACACACTAAGAACTGGAAAAAAGAAAAAAAGAAAAGGAACACACCTGTTTTTATTGCCCTTCTTGCTGCTTTATATAGTAGACCATTAACATCAGCAAGCCAGGGCTTTGCACCCAAAGGCATGGACACTTTCAGTTTGTTTGGACTGTTTCTCTTGGAAAAGACACCCTCCAAGTGTTCCACCACCTGTAGGGAAAATACTTTTCAAAAAAGTAGAAAAAGACTTTTTCAAAAAGTCTTTCATCTCACACATTCCTTATATACCCACATTCTTACTTCTCCTGGAAAAAAATAAGTGCTAAAAACATTCAGTTTACAAGTCTAGAGTTGTGAGTTGCTAAGAGGGACTTAGTTTATCCAGTAGTGGCCAAAGAAAAGATTTGTCTCTTACCTGTTTTTTCACAACTGAAAGGTTCATGTGGGGGACCTGACGGATTGAGAATTTGCCAATTACTTTTGCTGGAATGACTGTTTTAATGCCTGGTTCATGGAAAGCTCCTTCAATCCCATGAATAGAGAGAGAGGGGTAACGCCACAGGTGTAGAAGTATTTCTTCCTTTAAAAGAAAATTTGAAAATATAAGAGATGACCCTGGAGCCAGCCACAACTGATATAAACAAGCTTTTTCCATCCTAAAATTTCTATTTGGAGACCTCTATATTTTAAAGATATTTGATTTTTAATTTAAACCCATGCACATGTATTTTCTTTTTTTAAAAATACTACTACTTTCAGTCATAGAAAGATTTGGATGGTAACAGTTTTCATGAAAAATAAGAAAAATAGAGCATTGTTTTAAAAATCTTGGAAATAATTTTTCCGAGTGCAAAGTAGTATCAGAACAACTTCTGATGTGACTGCCTGTTTATCCTGGAACTTGTCACTGGAAAAACCATGAAGCTGGATTCATCCCAGATGATACCAGTGAAGAAATTCTGCTAATGTACACTAAATAACACGATAGGAAAGATTATAATTTTCAGTAACCAAGTTTTTCTGGAGAAAATGTAGAGGAGAAACAAAATATTATGATTACTATTCTAAGGAAAATAGGAGAAATATATAAATTATAAACTGGTCTTCATGCAGAACCTCAGCGTCCTGCTGCTTTCCTTCAGTTTCATGAGACTAGACCTTTATCTACACATAAAGTTAACATCAGTTCATCCTCATATAGGTAAAGCATCAAAACTCAGTGTAGTTACATCATACTTTTGCATTCTTGATTCTTACAGCCTAGCTTTAGGTAATTTGAAAGTTTTTTTCATGGAAATAAAAGCATCCATGTTAGCAGAACTTACACCAGAATAATTATCTTAGCGATTAAAAAAAAAAAATCAACTCTTTTCTCCCAGCTGTTACTCTTGTGCAGAGAGATCTTTCCAAGCCAGCCCTTACCTGCTGTTTTTTTATTTGGATATAATTTTTAATTGCTGGTAAGGAGAGGCTTGTAGCTTTGGATGCTTTTTATGGCAGGCTTGACAGACATCAAAATCTGTATTAAATAAAAGCCACCCAAAACATATCTGCCTAAAACTGCCTCCCATTTTTTCAGAGCTGAATACAACTTTTTTCCTACCATGTAACCTAAATGTAGACATTTTAATTCACATTTTATTTGGCTGATTAGGTTTAGGGGGAGAGAAGGGGTAGGCAAGGAAGAGAGTTATACTGTTAGTTTTTTATAATTCCTTTTAATTGATTATTCATATTTCAGATCACTTTCCCCAGATGCAGTGCCTAACATTTTAAGCAGACTAGTTTTATTTACCTTTTACTTCTCAGTGCTCCTTTATTCTATTTTGAGCTTGCCATTGACTGAAAATATCTTTCGGTTTGGCTTAATACATGAATGCTCCAAATAGGTGATTTAAATTCTTTCTGTGGAGTATTCATACAGATTTTATGTTACCTTGGTGCCATAGAGGAATTTTTTCACACCACAGTTATTTCTATGTTCCTCTAGATCAAATTCAATCGATTCATATAATTTCTTTTCTTCCTCTGTCAGGGCAGCAACACTGTCATAGATTCCAGGGATCTGAATACGACCTGTGGAATCCACAAGGCTGTCTACAAAATAAGATGCAGATATCAGTACAAGTGGAGCCTATTTCTTCCCCTTGGCAATCATACCACCTTCTCCCTTCTACCTAGCTTTTTACCAAATTAGAAAGCCTAACAACTGTTTGTATCCATCAAGCTGGGACACCTAAATTGATATACCTGCATATTTATTAAAGAAAACCATTGAGCTACTGTTCGTGTGTAGTGTGTGATGTGTCTGCCCAGCTTCTGACATTAAAACATCATCCTACTGGGATACAAATCAGCATTAAAAGGTTGGGTTTTGCTATGTGTGTATGTATTAAAATTGCCTGTAATTCTTAGGTGTTCTTAACTGATGTGTGGCTGACATCAGTTTAACATGTCTGAAGTCCTGGCCTTGCTGGGGACATTGCCTTCCTCAGCTGCCACCACCTGTGTTGAGGTCTGGAAACCTGGGGATCTTTCCTCAGTCAGACTTGCCTTACAACAATTAAAGGTGGCCCTGACCTTCACTAGGCTGATCACTGGGCAGCACTGCCCAGCTGCCCCCGAGCCATGATGTGTGTTCTTACCCAGCAGCGCTATCAGGTCCAGCAGCGGCTCGTGAATGATGCCTCCAAAAGTTCCAGAGTGAAGGTCCTTGCTGCCACACTCGACCTGTACCAAAACCACTGGTTACGTGTAAACACTTGCTACTTTATTCTTCTCTGTTTATTTTCCACAGTGACTGGTGGCTCCAGTTTTTTTAAACAAGATCACAAAGGAATGGTAAATTATTTTTTCCTAATTATTAAATGGAAAACATCATGCTAGGAACAATCTGCTTTGGCAGAGAAGATGGAGCTCTGTTGCCAATCACCAGAGAGGGAAATTCAGCTGTCTGTAGCACTCACATACTTGAGAGCAAGGGTCCTTCTCCACTCCCTCTTTTGCTTCAGTAAGATTAAAGACATCATACATTAAACATTTGCATATTATTACTGTTTCTAACATCAGAGAATAAATTCTTCAAGCTGTCTAACCTTTTTATTTAATGCAAAATCTTCTTTAAAAAAGGCAAAAATTAATCTTGTTTGATATTAAAAATGTGTCCAACCTTAATTCAAGATTGCAACAAATAAAAATTTATAGGTCTCTTGAATAACAAGGCTTTAGAATAGAGGCATTTGAGTTATTAAATGGGTTCTTTTTCCAGACACATTTTCATACTTGGGTTTATCATAAAATATTTTCCTGCAAAGAACTTGTTTATTCTTCTCAAAACCTCATTACAGCTAACTGTCTACTAGCAGGGAGAGATCATTTTTGATGTTTTAATAGCATCATTTTTCTTAACCAAGACTTAGAAGAATTGAATCAAGGCTGCCAAGGCTCTTTCAGTTAAAAAAAAATTCATTCTTTTTCAGACATAAAGGTTAATGCAGATTTTTCTTTAGTTCTCAAGTTCTTTAATCTTCTCTCTGAATTCCTTTTATGCTTCATCAGGAAGTATTTCCAGATGAGAAATTTCTGCTCTTATATTTCACAGTAGCTCTCATTGCCTGCTAAATATAGCATGTTGGCTACAGTGAACCTTTATTTGCTCCTGCCAATGGTTACAAAAATTTTGTGTGGTGTTTAAACCCAGAGATCCAACCAAACTGAGTCCCTTGAGGCTGATTCATTATACTAAGCAGCATCTGCTGCAAGAGGGCAGAGCAGCAGAAATGATGGTTTTGGAGAGAGTTGGAGAGGCAGGTGTAGGGACAGTGTCCATGAGAACAGAGTTGATGTGCAGAGGGGAGGATGAGAAGAGACTGGAAGAGTGGCAGGACAGTAATGGGATAGGAAAGGGATCAAGGGAAGAAATGATTGAGGAGAAGTTAATGGAGGTTAAATAAGGCTAATTGAACTGAAATGAGGAGGGAAATCTGCAGAAGCCCAAAGGGATGCAGAAGAAAGTTCTGTACTTGTAAATATTAAGCTTTCCTTCAGTCTTTCTCTGCATGCAGAGGTATGTACAGCTACATCATTGCTGTCTGTCACAGGCTCAGTTGGAGTGAACCTGTGTCCTTTACCTCCACAAAAAAGCAGGCATTTCCCCGACTGCCATAGGTGAGGGCAGGCTTCTTGTTGCTGAGCCACAGGTTGTCTGAAATTACAATATAATCAACATCAGAGAAGAAGTTCTGGTTTTCTTCCTCAAGTAGCTTCTCTAGCCCCAAGGATCCTGCTTCTTCCATGCCTTCAATTACAAACTTGAAGTTCACTGGCATAGCCTAAATAAAAAATTAAAAATCTGAGTAAGAAACAAGCATTTTAATTCTTTTTCAAAAGGAGTTTAAAATTAGGAGTGGTTTGCTGCACAAATTGTTAGGTTAGAAAAGATGTAGGATGAGTGTGCAGGATATATGGCCTGCTACATTAGAAAAGCCAGCGACAGACACATGTAGGTTCCCAGAAAGACTCATTCTCTTCCTCATGTTTTTATCTACTTATCATTTTTAGAGGAGAATAAGTGATGTCTTTTTTCTTCTTTGTCTTTTCAGAAAACTTTATGAAATGTCTCATTAAATGGGCTTTCTCTAAGTGCTATTCAATATTCTAATTGCTTCAGGAATTCATACTGTGTAATAGCAATTGCATTTTCACAGAAAATTTCCTGCCTCTTACATTTCCACTGTTACTGCCCGTGTGGGAGCCACTGGCTGTGGTTTTCCCAGTGTTGTCTATCACCAGACTTACATGGTGATAAAAATGTTGTCAGTGACTCTACTGTAATTGTCTTTTTAACACTCATAAATTTGCAAGCCTGCTGGTTGATAAGGATGCATTTCCAAGAGTAATTAGGAGAACTTTCATTATGGAATAGTGGGAATTGAAAATGCTGACACATCCCGTAGGGGACATAAATTTCAACTTAGTTTCCTGTTACAATTCATTTTCTCATTAGAGGTTTTAAGATGTTTTCTCTTTTATTCAATGCTCAGATTAAAAGCAAGAACAAATATGTAAAATTAAATGAACTTGCATCATGGATGGGTTCACTAATGGATCATCAGTTGGCCACAGAAGTTTTAGAAACAAACCATTAATGAATATTGTTTGATGGTCTATGCTGCTTTCTAGAGAAAGGCTTCAAATGACAAAAATTCCTTTTTGCTTGCTTGTTACAATGTCAAGATAGCTATTAGTGATTTGAAAAGTGATGTCAGACGCATAACCATATCCACTTATAACCACTAGTGTTTAGGCAAATAATGTGTATATTTTCTAGTGCTTAAAAGAGACCAAGGTCAATTCAGCACTATAGATGCAAGAAAAACATATATTCCAGAAGGTTGTAAGAGGACTATTAAAAAAAAATAAAATAAATCAAGACTGAATGCTCAGTTTGTGCCATAATGTCATACAAAGGACAGAAAACTCCTTCTCAACACAGTAACAGAATACGTCATGCAAATTCACCTTAAGGGTGATAGCTAAGCCAGTTACAAGCCTAAAATATATTTGGTTTATCTTTACTTTGGAGGTAAAACTACTCCAAAATTACTAAATTATTTGAAGATGACTATGTGAGTCATTGTAGTAATTTAGGTAAGTGTCTGACCTCAGAAATATGTCTGAGTGATTGTATTTGTACTAGGTACCCATTCAAAGTATTTGCTTTGATAAATCTAATCTGTTGGTGACATGACAGGCCATACTGGATGAACATTTATTCTCTTCACACAGATACATAAATTGAAAGTATCTTGTAGGCAGACAAAACCAAAGATCAGCAGAATGTATCAGCAGTCACGAGTCTTCATGAGCATTCTGTAATGTCTGTTCTTTTCCCATTTTAAAAGCTCTCAAGAGAACAGGATATCAGAGCTGTGTAATGCATGTAATACATATTGAATACTTCCCTGTGGGTTTTTCTCTGCAGGGCAATGGCAGCAAGACTGTATTTGCATTGCAGACAGGCTGCTCAAAACAGAAATGCCCTAAGACAAATTCTTACTGGAATGGGACCAGTGCCCTAAGTGTTGCATCAGAAATAGCTAATATTTCAAAATGTAGTCTGTTGGGACAGAGAGGCATCATCTTAACTCAGGAATGTAAATAAATCCCTCCAGAGATATAATAAATAATAACAACAAATAATAGTAAATAATAAAAATTAGCAATAATAATAAAGAAATCTTCATTGATACCTACTAATTTCAAGGCTCTAAATGTTTCCACTGCATTTATCCAAGCTAGGACAGGTCCTTTATTGTCTGTTGCTCCACGACCATAGAGGTTTCCTTAAAAAGAAAAGAGGGAAGTTTTTGAGCAATCTTTGAATTTTCCCTCATCACTTCAATGTAATTGGCAAATTTCAGTTGCCACAGAAGTTTTAGTGATGGAGGAAAGAAGTATCAAAGTGTCAGGATTTCACTGACTCATTTTAAATAAGGTGATGAGTGTTTAGGTGCTTCCAATGGACTGGTACAGTTTTTTTCCCCCTTTCCTTCTCTTTAAGCATAATATGCATTATGTTGTGGTTTCTGCTACATGCCAATTTTTGAGCTTCACTTTTCTTCTCAGGAACTGTTTGTTCATACTAGATATGCCTTAAGGCTTTGCACAATATACAGCTTCTGGACACATTCAGAACTGGTAACAAGCAGCAAAAACCCTACAGATAAATGCCATGGCAGAAATATGAAGCTACAAGTCTAAGTGTGTAATTTCTTTTTCAACATCATGTACAGTTACCACTGTACATGAAACTGAAATCTGTGCCTGTGTATAAACTTCTGTAGCAGTCCTCACTGAATATATACTGGAATGAGGCAGAAGAATTATGCCAGTAAGGCTGTTGGGAATTGATCCCAGATAATGAGAAAAGGTGATAGTGGTTATAGCCTGGGAATCAGGATTTCTGATGTCTAACTTATCTGCTGACCCTCTAGCCATTATTTTTGTTCCTTCAGTGAGTTAGCTATGCTGGAAGGATAATTACATTAAGGGGTCCTCACATTCTTCCACCACAAATGCTCCTTAGCTCCAGCATGGCAGGTGGAACTACAAAAGTGGCATGAAGCAAAAGCAGGGGGTGCAAGGAAGGACAGCGGTTGATGCAAAAATCCTGTAAGAACTTTCAAGCAGAAATGGATTCTCTATTGAATACTTTATAAAGCATCTTTAACCTCACATTGCTTTTCCACACCAAATATTAGGCAGTCACTGATGGGTCTCACTAGTCTCAGAACAATCATCAAAGCTGAGAGATGCTGGACATGTCCCAAAGATTTCCACAGAAATCTTCATGCTTTGGTTAAATATACAGGAACCCTTCTCCCACTCAGAACCTCAGCTGTGTATTCAAATAACGATACAAGATTTATGAAAAGATGCACACCATCGATTTCAGTCAGTGTGTAGGGGTCAGTGTTCCAGCCATCTTCCTTCTTGGCAGGCTGCACATCTACATGACCGTAGAAACATACGGTGGGATTTTGTGGCTCCTTCCCCAGCTCCCCAAGAATCACAGAAGGCAGTGGGAGGACTTGGCCATCAGGCAGCTGTGAAGAAAGGTTAAAAAAAGGCAACAAAGGAAAATCAAACCTTCTAAAACTTACAAATGTACAAAAAATCTGGAGTTTTCAGTATTGAAAATACCTCTACACTTAATTGACTTTGATTTGATTAGGTGCACAGATCTGACTGAATCCAGTTCTAACCTATTCAGAGAAATGAAGATCTTTCTCCCCAACTGTTTATTTCCTGCTGGACTCTGTAGAGCTCTTCTAACATTTTATTGTCATAAATGCCTTCCTCTCTAAGCTCTCACTTCCCAGCACTGGACAAGACAGAGATAACCTATGGAGTCTATTGTGACACTGAAATAGTCAAAAACCGCACAAATTAATCTGGGGTTTGATTTCACCACAGACAGAGGGCAGGAAGCCAGTAAGCTCAAATGTGGAAACTGAAAAAAGTGCTGCTGGCAGGAGGCAGCAGCTATGTCAGACTGTCTTAAAAACAGGTTAAGGCTAGTCCTCTAATGTGGCTCTGTGCAGAACACAGTGCTACACAGAGAATTGCATTCTCTGCAACTATCAAACAACACAACCCAAAATATTAAAGTGTTGATGTACTTCAGGGTCCCTGTGCTAAGAATCAGAATCCTCACCAAAAGCCTCAGAGAAAAGAGAATCACTATTTTTGAACTTTTGAATTCCTGTTAGAGTAGAAATGTTAACAGCCCAGGGCAGAAAAGAGCTCATGGCTACATAGGTAAGTAAATTAGAGACTAAGGTTTCTCAGAGACGAATTCTTCTCTGTTGCTTTCCAATGAAAGAAAATGGCTTGGATCATTTGTCAGAAGCTCTGAAAACCAAAGATGATGCTCTAGGTAGCTAACCCTTTCTGTTTGACAACGTTTTCCTTGTAAAAACAATCTCCCTCATAAAGAAAGTTCAGTGACAAGTGATGCATTAGTTCTCATGCTTCATTACAGACAAATTTTAAAACAAGCGGCAGTAAAAAAAACTCAGTCCTTTTACTTTTGCAAACTGCTTCCCTCTAGTTAAAAGCATCAAACTCCATCCTATGAACAGAACAACAATTTGCATTTGGATTGCCTGTGTGGTTCCCAGTATGTTCAGTTCTCAGACCTGATTTCAGCAGGTGTCATGTACAGGACTATTGATAAATTTGTATCTAGCTTTCAAAAAATAACACTTGTCATAACATACACGTACATAGCACCGAATGCTATAGGTAGACCCATGTGCAGATGTGATGCTTTAAGTCCAAGGATCAGATAAGCACCTGATGTGACCCCAAGTTTACTGAATTAACAGTGGCTCCCAGTGCTGCAAGTCTGTCTGCTGCCAATGCCACCATTCGCATTACTTCTTTCCTCAGATGAGGTTGAACAGAATCACTTTCCACAGCCACCCATTCCTTCAGATCCTGCACAGGAAAAAATGTGCAATTAGGTGATGCAGAATGTTGTTGTCCTTGGCCCTTGTATCAGAAATCTCACACTGGAAAATTATTTCCTTTCTGTGTCATCACAGCATTATCACAGATGCTCTAAGGTTTCAGGATAGAGAAGAATCACTTAGATGTCTCCCCAGGGTTGAGATTCCTGATTTTCTAAACAGGGAGGATGCTCACACTTAGGCATTCATATTGTCAACCCCGGATCTAAAATCCAGTGGAAGAGAAGGTAGACTAGATGCTAACTAGTTTGCATTATAGAAATTGCATTATGTACAACTTACCTTGGTGATTCTCATGAGGATTCTTTCAGAAGTGCTTATAGATTCAAAGCATAACAGATACTGACTGGACTAATTATGTTTCTGTCCTTTAATAGAGGGCTGACAAAAATGAAAGCACAAACCCACATGGGACTAAGACTTCTCCTCGTAAAGACCAAACCTACAAAAATCAGTTCTGAAGCAAAGACAGAGAGCATCCTATCTGGTTTGCATGCCCCATGCAGGTGCATTTTGTCTTAGTGAACACACTCAAAGGATGCCCACAACCATTTTGTCAGTGGAAGTCCAGTCAAGTCCCTCCTTCACCCCAGGGGTCCCCAGCAGTCTGTCCCCTAACAGTCTTGCTGTGTGAAGTGCATGCTGCACTCCTGATTCCAGACCTGGACCTCTGCTCATTACCTTTGTGACAGGCAGTTCTCCTGCCAGAGGAGCTCAGGGCCTCTGGGGCACCAGGTCTGTATTCATAATTTCACTGCAATATAGCTCCTACCTTGATGAAATCACTTTGATGTGCATCAATATACTGGAAGATCTCCATCTCCAGTGCTGAAGAGGATGAGGAGGACATTATTGTCTTAGAGGGGAGCACAGGGCTGAAATGGATGCTATCTGAAAGTTAAGGACAAAATTTAACATTACAGACATCCTGCAACATCCATGTCTTTTCAGCGCTAGAAAGCAGAGACATTTACAAAGTGCTGAGCTTATTTAAGTCTCTTTTACTCTCTTCAAGACAGGAGAATGTGCACTCATTTTACCACATAAAAACTTCAACTGAGTCAGTGTCAAGGCGCTGAAAGAAAAAATTGGAAAAAAAACCAAAGAGGGAATATTTTTAGTTTCGGCTTCATAAATAACCTAGGGGTAACATTTTCTGAAGAAACATTTGTTGCATCAGTTTTTTAGTCCACAAGCATCAAATTGTATGTTCTGGGAAGACAACCCTGGGGCAAGACTTGCAGACACAAACAGGCATGGTGTCATGTCATCTTTCTTTTTCTTCATTTCTAGAATCATAGAATATCCTGAAATGGAAGGCATCCACACAGATTGTTGAGTCCAAGTCCTGGCCCTGCATAGCACAACTGCAGGAATCCCACCGTGTGCCTGAGAGCATTGTCCAAACACTCTTTGAACTCTGTCAGTTTTGGTGCTGTACCACTTCCCTGGGGAGCCTGTTCCAGTGCCCAAACACCCTCTGGGTGAAGAACCTTTTCCTAATATCCAACCTAAACCTACCCTGACACAACTTCAGCCCATTCCCTTGGGTCTTGTCCCTGGTCACCACAGAGAAGAGATCAGTGTCTGTTCCCTTCTCTTCACCTCACAAGGAAGCTGTAGACTACAGTGAAATCTCCCCTCAGTCTCCTCCAGACTGAACAGACCAAGTGACCTCAGGTGCTCCTCATGCAGCTTCCCCTCGGGGCCCTTCACCATCTTCACAATCCTACTTCGGACACTCTGATAGTTTAATGTCATTTTTATATTATGGCACCAGAACTGCCCCCAGCACTCGAGGTGAGGCTGCCCCAGCTCAGAGCAGGACAGTCCCCTCCCTTGCCTGGCTGTGATGCTGCACCCCGGGACATGATTTTCCCTCCAGACTGCCAGAAGACGGAAAAATGGATTCACTGACACAGATTCCATATTTTACATTAATAAGGGAAAACAAGCCTGACACTGGGGAGTATTAGAAAACAAATAGCTTTTGTGGTTATTTAAGAACAGTAACAATACTGAAACATTTGGTAAGGGCAGAAGTCATTTAGTAACTGCAAACCTCCCTGGCATCTTTTTTTTTATTTTTTGACAAAGTAAGACTTTAAAGTGAGTTTTTCTTATTCCTCCAGTTTTCCTTTCATGTCTGCTTAAAGTTGTTGCTGTAGTGTCTTGAACTGGTATTAGCAGAGCAATCCTTGGATAGCTAAATACTTGGTTGGGCTAAATTCAGAACAGCTGCTGTATCAGGCTGAGATAGCATGGACTCCAAGGTCAAAACCCAATGCTCTTCTGAAGATACTCTATAATAGTAACAAAGCTATAGTTGCAGGTCCATCCATAACTCCTTAACTGTGATGCATTGCTAAGGTGATAGGCTATGGTAATATTAATAATTTCAATTATGTTTCTCTGACAGACAAGGAAGATTGAAAACCCAAGCATGATTAACAAGATGAGGGAAACATTGTTCACTTTGGCTGGAGATCCTGGCTGTATGAAGGATGGATCCTATTTTCCAACCTTCCCTCAGAAGCAAGGTTACAAGGTTTACTTCACTTTCTGAAGTGAAGCTTTGGGAAGGCTTCTGACAGTAGATATAATTCCCAGGTTCTCGTTCCTGACATTTCTTGACACTGGAAACACTGGTATTGAAAGAGACCAAATGCTGATTTTGCAGGAGAGTGAAGCTGCAAAGCACTGTTTTGGAGAACTGTTTTGTTAACCAAGCCAAGAAAATCCAAATTTGGAGGTGGTTTTTAGAATGGAGAGATTAAATTTAGCTATATTATTTAAATATAGAAATATTTTTTAAATACTAAACTCCAACCTTAAGTGATGGTCAAAGTACCATTTTCTTCTCACATTATTTTCTCCATAAAACAGTAAACCCTACCTACAAGAGGTGGATCTAATCAAAATTCCCTTCAAATCTTTTCATCAGTCACACAGCAGCAATGTGTCCTAAAGCAAAAGTAATTATTACAGGAATTTTTGAAGCAAGCATGGAAAAAATCTGGACACTTCAGATGAGACAAAGCAGTTTCTGGGATTTAACAACAAAGACATAAGGTTTTGATAATTTAAGTTAACGTCACCTTTGGATTGAGCTTCTGCAGGTAAGTCTTAAGTACAGGAATTCTTCAAAAGGCATCTTAAACTTAAAACCCCTAGTCTGGCTATTTCTTCCAGCCTTGGACTGTGCAAGTGGCTGCAAATATTTGTCAACCGAAGCCCATTTCACAGAGGGCAATAGGAAGTAGGAGTGTGGACCACAGGCATGGTCAGGAGGATTTCCCAGGCTGCACAGGGCAGAGGAGAGAAGGCCACGAGTCCCAGACTGGGGTGATGGTAAAGGGGCCCTGGTGAGCTGGACTCTGAGTTTCCTGGCACAGACAAGACACTGGAACTTGCTGAGGCAGTGCCTGGGTAGATACAGGAGGGCATCTGAGCCAAGACATTGCAGGTCACATTCAAAAGGGACTCAAGGTACTTGGAGATGATCAGCATTAGGTAAAAGCTGAGCACAGAGGCCATTTATGTTGTTTCCTTCTCTTTTTGTCCCTGTGTACTTCTGGGGGACCAGGCAATGGCTCTGCTTGTGTGATGTTGCTCAGTTTCACTTTAGCTAGCAGTGTCCCAGGAGAGCAAAGTTGACCTTGAGGCTGGTCCTTTTGACTCATAAAGTGGATTCCACCTGGGAGCTGGGTCTCACAGAGTGGGAGCTGGATCCCACATGAGCTGAGGAGAGCATGGGACCGTGATGGGTGCATTTGCAAGGGGCTCTGGAAAAGTGCAAGGCTCTGCACCCCCAGAAGAAAGTGACAGCAATAGGAATGGTACAGGGAGCACTCATCTTAAGGTGGGATGAAACCTAGTTTTGCCATGATCAAGAGATCCCAGGATTTCAATCAGCTGTTCATCTAGAGAGACATCAGGGCCATTATCTTCACTTACCACAAAGCTGGATGGATGCCTCAGTTTCACACACATTTCACTCCTTTTTCCACTTTGTAATTTCCAAACCTCAATTTGGAAAACATTTACAACAGAAGCCACTGAATGCACCCTCATTTAACCTTACTGCAGAAAACTAGACTGGCTTCTCAGGTTCACTTATGTAAAAAATAGATCTTTTGGTTATGCCATGCTTGAACAAGGAAGATCATAGCAGAGGTCAGAACATGGCTGCTAAAGACACCAAGCTCATGCAATGGATTTCAATATCAGTGTCTCCATCACATATGATTTCTGTTCCTTCTGTTCAAATCTTTGATATTGCTGAATCCTATGCATTTCTGCTCTAAAAAAATTAGTATATTTATATATATATATGTGTCACCTTATGGTGACTTGAATAACTACGTACCTTTTAATGTCAGAAGCACAAAAGGGCTGCTTGCTCTTACAGAGGATGTATGCTGTGGTGCTGGTATCTCTTTGTCTCAGTTACGTGCAAATGACCTGGAAAGATGCAGACAAGAGACTTATGTCTTTGTCATGTTTCATTAGCATTTAACTGTTTAAGAAAATGAAACAAGGAAGCTAAAATGCTGTGAAGGAAAAAAGCCCCAACCAACCAAGCAAAATATCCTAGGGGAATCTGGATTATTCTGTGATATTTTAGAAACAGATCATAGAATAGCACAAAAATACTTTCTTTCATAAACAAAAGTAAGGAACAGTGGCAAAGTTTGAAAAATTAATGTGAGGCAATAACAAGTAACAGAGTGCACAAAATATTAATAATTCAAACAAGAAATTAGGTAACAGCTATGTTTTGCTGTAGTAGAAGGAGGGAGGGAGGGGAGTAGCTGGTGGAAATTCATGTTAATGCACTACTAATACACAAAGTGCTGCTCAGGAGCGTTTGGATTGCAACTGGAACAGCTCATGTCAAAAAGGCAGTCAGTTTAATAAAGCTGTAGAAAGATTTCAGGCAAGGCTGAAATATCTCAGTGTCATGAGGAGTGGAAAAATGAAAGAATGATAAAGTTGGGGGATATCAAACAAAGACTTCAGTGTTCAATGTCAAGTGTATTTTATTTGATGTCATTTTAAGGAGCAGTTGCTGCTCTACAGAAAAATGTAGTATGCCTATTTTTAGAAATAGTGCATGACAGTCAGTTTTGCACTTTCTCTTCCTTTGTTCCTTAGTAGTAGGAATATGTTTTGTCTTGCTTCCTCCCATGTTGTTAAGCACTGTTAAAAGAAAATTTACTGTTCTTCTGTGGTGGTTTAACAAGAAAGCCAAGTTGATTCTTTAACGGGGATGTTTCTTTGATGAAATATCAACTAAACTTGCAAACATTTGAGAAGTAGCTCCTGAGCAAGCTTTGAAGGCCTCCTCGTGTGGCCTGAAGCACTTGCTTCATGTGCTTCCCTCCCTGCTACACAGCATTCCAGGTGGGTGCAGGGAGGAGGGTGCCAATGAAAACTGAACATTGGGTTGCAAACACCCCAGAGAAAAACAGTCAGGACTCGTCTGGTTTGCAAATAACATAAAGTACATGACAGGAGATAAAGATGGTTATGGCAGTTGGAACTAATTGACCAAATCAATGGTGGACTCCATTGAAAGGAACATTCCCTTTAAGCAATCTCCATCAAGGAAGATAACTGAGCTAATCGGGATATTTTTTAACTTCCTTTGACAATACTCATTGGTAAGTGGGATACCTTTGGTGGAAGTAAGCAATCAAGCCACAGTCACCTGTGCAGTTAAGTGAGACCCTTGGAGGAGGAGGAAGAGGAGGATGACAACTCTTCACGTGGCAGTTCTCAAGCCCAGCCTTGCCCACGCGCAGCCGCTGTTGTAATGACTGCAGAGACCCAGACACCTGCAGGGGAACAAATGCCAGCTCACAGTGCCTGACTGCACTTGGAGATTACTAAAGTATTATCATCCAAATCAACAGACTGTGTAGAAACAATGAAAATGTCTGGTGGGAAGCATAGGCAAGGTCTGCACTTGCTGGCAGGTGACAGTGCAACACCCACTGCTATTCCCAGCAGTCAGCCCTCAAGTGTTGCAGTGTCAGCTGCCTGAATGGTGTTTTGGAGAACAGCAATGACCAGCCCTGCCCGTGC
Source organism: Acridotheres tristis (assembly GCA_037013685.1). Classification (NCBI taxonomy): domain Eukaryota; kingdom Metazoa; phylum Chordata; class Aves; order Passeriformes; family Sturnidae; genus Acridotheres; species Acridotheres tristis. Next base: position 92,580,231 of record CM072886.1, read on the forward strand.
TCAAGCCAGCCCTTTAATGCAAAAAGCAAGACCCTGTCTATCGGTTCTGTTTTGCTGCAATACAGATGATATTTTTAAAGATCATCCTTATCTCTAGGTGCTCTTTGCAACTGCCTTTGTTGCTGATGATGGGAGCCTGAGCTGGAAAGATCTCCTCTTTCACCTGCAGAACAGGGACATTTTATCTCAGTTTTTCTGATGAGTTCTGCAGCTAATGAAGAGAGATTTTTAAGTTAAAGCTTAGTTTTGGGTTTAGATGCTCACTTCTGCCTCTCTATCATACAATAATCAAATCAGGATAGCCAAATCAATAACATAGGAAGTCATGAGAAATTTTCCTGTCTCCTTTTTCCTCCTGGAAGTTCAATATCCCAACAGGAATCCCAGTGCCAAAAAGCACTTCAGCATTGCTGATAAGTGTTGCTGCTCTACAGCAGTATGTTAGAGGACTGAGAGAAAAGAGATGGAATTTTCTTTGTCTTGAAAAGTAGAAAAGGATACATTTCTGTTAAGGCAAAGCCCTTCTCCCAGGAAGTAGTATTGCCCTTTGTACCCAGTGAGGAGGAGCAATTCAGTATTTACCTAAGAAAATGTTATGCTAATTGGTTTGCAATCAGATAAACATGGGTATAAAAATATTCTCCCTGGAAAGGCAGCTCTGCTGTCTCTTGCTCTTTTCATGGCAAAAAGGTTTATAGGAAAGAACTGTGAGATGTGCAGCATTTGTACTTAGATGTGGGTAGTCTCACTATCTTCTTGCTGACACATTAACCATAAAAGAAAGGAGAACTGCCAAATTCGTAGGAAATTTTAGGTGCTTTGTCTGCATACAAATTTCTACCCTTAAAATCCCCTGCCCATTTTGAAAGAACCTCTATTGACATGGTCAAATTCAGTAATAAGCATAATAAGGTAATAAGTAGTAAAGAAGATCTGGGTCCTGTCTCAGAGCCTTACAAAGACCTTTCCTTTTTTGAAGTACTTATTCTTTACTTGATTGATGTGTAAAAACTCATTTGAAAATTAAATGCAAAATTTGGGGGGAATTAAATGTTTGCTTTGATTTATTTAAAATAATTTTATTTTTACATGAGTCCTGCCTTCAGTTATCTTAGCTTTAAGTGTTTCACACTGGAGTTATTCCTGAATTAGAACAGTACAAGTGAGATTAAACACAGATCTACAATACCTAGTAGATCCATTCAACTATTTGTCTACTTATCACATAATACTACTAAGAAACTATACTATCTGGGGAAAAAAAAAGCTATTATTACTTTATAGCTTAGTATTTCATTGCTAATTGCCCCTTATTTTACGACCTATAACTTAGAGCAAGGTTTAAGGTCCACAATATAAGAGATTTATTTTGTTACGGTCCTCATTCCATTTATGGGATACCATAAACATTGTCAACCTTGTTTAGAAGGATTTTTAAATGTAGAAAGGTTTATCTCTTTAATAAAAACATTCTTTGATGGTAGCTTATTAACGACAACAAATGAAAGAACTAATTCGAATAGTCTGGTTGAGTATCCTCTTTGTGATACAGTAAGTGTTTAAACAGGAAGAAATAGATTGATTAAAGGAAAATAAGAGCAGAACTAAAAAATAGGATAAAGGGGAAAAAAGCATCACTGGATCTGTTTCTCTTGTGCTTTGAAAACGTAAAGAGTCTAGGGCAGAGATGATCTCCTACTTGGTGTTTCTGTTACTACCTCAGGGCAAAGTACAGCACGCTCACTTGGTTACAAAGTGATGGTACCTTCACTTCATTCACTTCACTTCAGCAGAATTAGCATTCTTTAACTGTTACCTTAATTAAAAGGGTATCCTAAATAATTACAATCCTAAGTTTGAGTGAACAAATATGCAAGAAATATGCTGTTAGGAGGAATGTTTCACTGACAGAGAAACGATATGATGGTTTTCAATGCTACCTGTCACTCTGTAAGGAACTACCTCTAGTTCAAGCCAGCTATTTTTCATTTCTTGAAAGTGCATTACAGAAAAGCAGGAATAGTATTGTCATGTCATAACCAGTGGTACCTGGTTATTATTGCAGCTTAGTGTCATTTCTCAATATACTCCCTTAATATAACTTATCATTGCATCCCAGAAGTATTGGTGTGGAATGGAGAGGCCCTTTCACACAATTCCCCAAATGTCCCTCCCCTACAGACATTTTTTCTTCCCTGTGCAGCAGCAAGCCCTTCAACCTCTTTGCTCCTTCCCACTTCACACTGCAATTAGAAGAGGATTTCCCAGCCACCATCCTTCAAGATAATCACAACCAGAACACAGGTTAGGCAACACTGTCCGCTGTGAGAGCTTGTCAACAGTGGAGTGAGATTGTTCTGGTAGAGAGGAAAAGATCCCCAAGACCCTGACTTAGTAGTTGTTACCTGGATGTCGATAATCACACCTGGATATGTCAGTGGAAGGAGACTGACTTGGAAAAGGTCCCCTTGCCCAAGCAGGAGATGCTTCACAAGGATGGGTGGCTGCAGACTGTCCTCTGTACAGAGCAATGATGCTCAGCACCTTCCGGGAGCAGGGCCACAAAGATTTAAGGTACTGTGTGGAGGAAGAGCAATAACACAGAGCCCTCTCACCACCTGGTGGCTCATTCAGCAACTTCTCTGTATCCAGAGCTCCAAGCACACAGGTTTTAAGTGATAAGATAAACAAACAAGTTCTTGTCCAGTGCAAATTCCAGAACACTGCTCTGAGTACTGAGATAGGAGACTGTCCTATTTTTCCAAAAGCAACATTGTAAATTCATTTGGCTTAATGATTAAGCATATTTTTTCAGATATTAATCCCACTGAATTGATGGCAAGAGGTTATTCCCATCTTGATATCCTTCACAGAGCTTTTCTCAGCCAAATAGCATCGGTGTTCTTTAGGGATGATTAATGCCCTTCTTGCAGGTGAGGCTTTTATCCAGCTGATTACTCAGTCATTTCCAAGCAGACACACCAGAGACTGGCTTTTCAGGCTTGCAGAGTAAAACTGACACTAACTGTGCAGCACTTTGCTTATGCAGCTCTTCCTACTGCCTCCTCCCAGCTTTCTGTGAGGTCCAGGAACTGGCAGAGAAAGGGCACGAGTCACTGAGGCGGTGCTGCACATGGTGTCCTTCAAGGCACACATCTGAAGCACCATAAAGTTAACTCAGTTTGACACTTCACTGACTTCTGCATCTCAGCTGGGTGTCCCAGGAGCCACAGCCTCTCAAGAAAGGCCTAGAGTATTTTTCCATTTGCAGTCTCCCTGTCATTTGCAAGGGGTAGTGTATTTGGGAGAAGGCCAAAGCAAGCCAAGGTTCTTCTCTTGACAAACACAAGCTCTTTTAAGCTTAAATGAAAAAAAATAGCCTAAATATAAGCTTTCTTAAGTTTAAACATCTGAAAAATAAAAGAACCCACTGTTTATACATAAATGAATATATATACACACACTCACAATAATGTTGCCTCTTGCTAACAGATGTTACAACTGCAAAGCTTTAGTGAGTATGCGCTCCTTAAGGAGGAGTGTGAACTATTTCATAGCACATCTCTTCTATCAAAGTGCCACTGCCTATAACAAGGGTAAAGGAAAGGAAAGGGTAAAGGAAAAGACCTTCCTCAGCAGAGGAAATGCTCGCTGAACCAGGGCTCCGCATCACTCCCACACTGTGCACCTCGTGCCAGCCATGGGCCTTTTTGTGAAAAATGCAACAGCACCTCAACAAAAACAGAAAGACAGATAATTAGAAGACTGGAGCATTTGGTTAGACAACTGGTTCATATCTGGACGTCTTAATTAAACACCTGCACACAGGCACTGAGCCTGTTAACAATCGAGATAGATGCACAACGAGTGGATCAGGTTCTTTAACTGAGTTGCTATAAACTTAATTAAAACTTCTCTGGAAAGTAGTTCTCTACCCATTCCACTCTTTCCCTACAGACAAGTATTTTTGCTCTCTTTGTTACAGTTTTTTCAAGCAGAGAAGTTTCTCATATATTCAAAGGCCTTTCAACAGAACTGTAGCATGTGCTTTGACATGGCTTAAAAACCAATGATGGCTTTTCATTTCTAGTACTATGGAAAATCAAGCATTTAGAAATAATTTCTTTTTAATAGCTCCTAACTTCTAAGAAAATGACAGTTCTGCAAATCACTGGTTTAGATGTAAGCCATTAATCCCACACTCTGCCTAAATCCTTATTTAAATTATTAAATTTTGGTTGAAATATTTGAGATAGTTCATGAAGATGTGTAAAATTTGTACCCCCTCACTCACTGAACTTCAGAGGGAATTAAGATTTACTGCCAACTGAAATAGAGAAAGAGGCGAAGTCATCCCATGACAATGTTTAAAAATGCATTTAAGTCATTAGCTATGAAATGTCCAGTGCACAAACAGCTGTTAGAAGAGCAGCTCCACGTGCTCCTGTCCTCATGCCTGGAAGCCAGTCTTTAAGCAGAGCATGGCTTGACCAGGAAGAAAAGCATCTTATCCCCATTTGTAACACTCTATGTACCCTTTCCTACAAGATGGGAAAGGGGAAGGCTGGGGAGGGAATGGCATATTGGATACATACTGCCTGAATGTGTGCTTGAGTCAGGAGACTTTTGGTGCTCCAGATGAGCAACACTATCACAGGCTTTAGTTTCAACTGTTTGTGGTGAGAGTTTCCAGATTCGCTCCTGATACAAGGCTACCTTAGAGAGAAGGCACTGGGCTGTGCACACCGTGCCAGGCTGAGCTTTAGGGCAGCACTCAGCTTGCAATAGCAAGGAACCATATCCAGTGCATTGCTACGGGCACTGCTCCAGGCTCCCCAAACATTCCAAAGGCTCATTCCAAACTGATTGTGGTCCAAACCCTCCCTAGTTCTAGGGTGCTATTGGGCAGCCTAAACAAACAACAACAGGTTTTCAAACTCTGACTCTTAATCACAAACCGCACCCATCTGACACTCACTGCTTTTGTTTCTCATTTATTTGTGCAACCTCATTGTAGTCTTTGACTGTTTCCCCTGTGTTGGGCAGATATAGTCAGTGGTAGAGCTGAATATCCCTTTATCACACGCTCATTTAGGTTGGAAACTATCTTTAAGTTCAACGGTAAATCTCCATCTATGGCATGCAATTGCACAGAAACTGCCCATAAAGAAACACCTACAACTTAGACATAGCATTTTTTTAATTTATTCTCTATCTAGAAAACCCACACTGTGTTCTTTTGCTATACCTCCTAATTGGAACACACACACAAAAAAAGATAGCCTTTTTCTTTTTATTTCTTATGCCAGAAGTCAATATCTTAGATGACAAAAAAGCACATAGGAACCAAAAAACCATATTTTTATGTCCCCTTACTTTCTCACAACGCCTTTCCTCATTAAGGCTGTAGAGTTTAGGATAATTTGTTTTCATGTTAGCACCTACAGGGAAACTGGCTGGGCAGGGATATTCCCATAACAAAAGCTCTCTAAGGAACATAGACAACCCCCCACATCACTAATTTAATACAGGGGACTGAAGATAATGCCATCGTGAAATGGACCCAGTTTCTGTCACATTTAGAGAACTACAAATGTGTTTATAATGCCAGCCTCAGTTTCTCCGTTTGCAGCAAGTTTGCTTTTACCTATCTGGTCATTCACTGCTAGGGTAAAGGAAAAGTTATTACTGAAAGTATTGCTAGAGGCAGCACATACGTCCATTTCCAAAGCAGAAATTTCACGAAGAACTCACAGTGAAAAATCTAACTCTGGAATATGATAGATTTAAAGAGTCCAAACCATCCATTTAGCACCTTGTGAGCGATCTCAGTTGAATACAAAGGTGTCAGAGATGTCAGATCCTTCATCTGTGTGCAGCCTTCCCAGCCACAAGTAAACATGTCTTTTATCTAACTAGACTTGCTCCATATTACCTGGGAGGGAGGAAAATGCTCTGTGGAGATATTAGAAAAATAATGCATCTCATACAGTTGAGGCTTTAGGTGAACTCTGAAAGTAAAAGGAAAAAAAAGAAGAGTGCTCTTTTTTTTCATCATAAATAGTTTTCAAAGACCCACATCTCAAGGAAAAAAAAAAAGGCGCCTGAAGTGGTGTGACTGATTGCTTTTGAATTATCTCAGCACGGTGTCATCTTATCTGAAGTTTTCATTTGTTCCTGTGACTAGTAATTGGGCCCTAAACCGACTAACAGATTTAGCAGGATCAAGCTCTCAAATTCAGAGCGCTGCAAAAACACAAAGAGAATTTTTGATCTTTAAACTGAAAGATAAATGGATGTAATCTATGTGACATGTGACACTTCAAGTACGGAAATAAGGGGGTTGGGGAGCAGGCTTTTTGGTATTTGGTGTATTCCTTTGCTAACAGTATGATCTAAGTCACTCTTTGCTTCTGCCATGTTGATACATCTGTGAAAAATGAGTGACAGACCAAGCTTATAAACTTGTGCATCATTTGCCAATACACCTGTCTTCCCTGAAGTAACCAATTCTTCCTAATCACAGACTACAGAAGAGGCTTTTATACCACTTGGCTGTTTGTTAATTTTGAGTTTTAGATTAACTTGATAGGTTTAAAGGACTCTGAATAACATTAATTTCTATCAACAGAGATAAGATTATATTTGGAACAGACTGATTGCAATCTGTATTTTTGCATTATAATCTTATGAAAAGTGTGTGAAATTAAAATTTACCATCTTGCTCTATTATAAAGCAAACAAGTTTCTGAATATTCCATTGTTTCAATTCACCACCTCCTCTACTTTTGATTTAGACCCAAACTTAAAGAACCAGCCTCTCAGCTTCATAGACCACTTTGTCATTTTATCAACCAAATTCTTTCTATTCAGCAATGGAAAATAAGACTGATAGTGTGCCAGAATGATAATTATTTTTGATGGGCATAGACCCTAGTAATTCAAAGTCAAAAGCAAACAGGTGTATGTATCTAAGTTTGCAAACAGACTCTGGGTACATTAACCTTATTTCTATGCTGATGTCTAAGAACACAAGTGGGTGAAAAGACAGCTGTATTACAGACTGTGCTAGAGAAAAATCCAATATTTTCCTACTTGGGCTCCGTTTTTAATTTTTAGTGGTAAGTCTAATTATATTCAGAATCTTTCTTCTACATCTGTAAGGACTGCTGGCCTATTAGTGGCAGGGAATGTGTCATTAAAACTTTCTTCCATATAAATCAAATTATTGGAAGAAGCTAGATGAGCATTTATTACTGAGGCACTCTCAGCTCCCTCTAATGAGGTCAGAGAAGCTGAACTTACTTTACATTTGGAACAGATAATGCTAATCAGCAGCTACTGAGCACAGCTTCAAGGTGTAACAATTGATAAAAGATTCGTGTTAATCACAAAAGCATTGGAGTTTGCATAAACCAGAATACTAAGCTCTGAAGTGAAGCATGGACACTAGAGAAAGGAAATTATATGATTAAATAATTCTGTTTAAAATCACCTTATATTATATTATGTTGTATTATGTTACATTACATTATGTTATGTTTTTCAAATAAGTTGTATCGGCTACCAACTTGCAAAATCAAACTTCCCAAAAAGCCCTTCCTGCCTTTGTTTGATCAATACTGCTTATCTCAAGAACCAGACTTCCAGAACTTCTCTGGTGGTTATCTACAAGGACCAGATGGCTATCTATGACTGATTATCGCCCGGAGGCTTTGTGAATTTGTGTATGAATGTTTATTCGACCACCACTGCTTACCTGGCAAAATTATAACAGCAAAAAAACCCCAAAATTACTAATTACAATGAGAAACCACAGTACAAGAAAAGACTGCAAACCCAGGTTCGGTGGAGCGTGGAGTGAGCAGTGACCCCTCGTGTTCCCCAGCGCGCTGCTTGCTCTTTCTATATCAAATAAAGCAATCCAAAATTCTACTGAGTATCGAGACTTTTGTCTCTCATTTATAACAAAGGTGACTGCTGTGTCCCAGTAAATCTGTGTCATATTTGCTCGTAGATAGATGTGGAACTACAGTGCATTAAGAAAATGAGATGTATCATTTTAATTATTAATATTTTATGTTGATAGCTCAATTACCTGTCATATCCTATAGGAACATTTTCATACAGTGGGCAATGTAATACAGCAGAGTTTTCTATTAATTTAATGCTCAGTTAATCTGGATGCTCCTATTTCCCATGGGAAAAAAACCCCACCCAGTTGTGTTTGCAACATTGTAATCTATTTCTATTTTAAACCAGTCAATGTAGGAACTTACCTGCAGTTAAAAACAAAATTTTATTACTCCATTTCTCAAATCCCTTCCTCAAAACTCATATGAACTTAAAAATATTTCTGGACTGGTCTCAAGATATTTAAATTTCATCTATGAGTGTCAGAGAGCTCCAAGGAAAACTTCCAAAAATTATACGCAGTTCTACAAACTCTCAATTCATAACCAGCCAAATTCCATTAAATACCACTTCCAGATCAGTACAAAGGAACCTTAGCAGACCAAAGACTGGAAGCTAATGAACTCTGGCTCTCTATTCTCCAGGATCATGTATTTATACATTCACTTTTACCTCTCTCATGAAGCCCTTTAGTTCATTTCAGAGACCTGCTCTCTACCTGTGTCTCTCTCAAGACTGTCCACATTCAAGGTACCTTTATTCACAACTAGGTACTGAAGTTCTGTTGCCAGGCAACAGAATTGGTAGCCCTGTGTGCCTCAGCTCTTGATGCAGTCTTCCCCCTTCTTGATTTGTATTACTGAACCCATCTGGTCAGAATTAAAACTGCCTTAAAATGCACTGCCTCTCCTTGTACAAAAGTTTAGGGTATGGTCAGCAACACATTATAGGATATTTCGGAAATATTAACAAGATTCAAGGCTGTGAAGAATTAAATCTTTTGCTTTCTTTGTATTAATTCTGTTTGACAACCAGTTCCTAAAAATGACATGCAGACTACTATATTTTGAATTTCTTTTGTATTCTTGCAGCTTTGAATTACAGTCCTGCAGCTAAGTGTTCAACACAATAGAAAAACCTAAAGAGATATGCCTGGAACCATTTCCAATCCTTTTTTTCTGATGCTTTTAACTTCTGGCATTTCCACAAATTAAGAAGTGCTATGTTCCAGGGGATTTGCAGATATAGCTGCTCTTCTGCCCAAATTTTTACTGGCTGCTATTCACTCAAATAGTAAAGAAGTTAAGGGAGAGGAATTTGGAAACAAAGTTACCTTCTCTCACTCTATTTAGTGTTATTATATTGGCATGTCAACTTCCAAAACCTGAAAACTATTGTAGAAGCAACTATAGAGTAAAATTGAAGGTCATTGCCTCCTAGCAGCTCCCATATTAGAATTAGAACAACAGTTTTTGTACAAAAAGCAAAAGAGACTCAATCTAGTCAACCTGTAACTATCACATTATACAGAGAAAGCCTGGTAATATTCCTAAGAAACTGGAAACTTCACGGGTTACCCTTGCAGGATTAGTTCCCCTCATGCAAATGACTTGGAATAACAGGAGTGGGGGAGCAGAAACAGCAGAGAATATACGAGGCAGCAAAGGGCAAGTATTCTGTACTCTGCATGTACTATTAAAAATCCATCAAAAGAAACATAACTTTTATGTTTAAAACGTTTCTAATGATGTACTGCTAAACAGTTGATAATGGAAGAGAGAGAAAGTTGTCAATCCACTACTAATACAGCAAGATAGCCTAAACCAACACCTTATCAAAGACATATTTATAAATAAATAAATAGATATTTTACAGCATTCTAGTTTTCAAAAGTCTTTTGAAGCCATTGTATTACTTTAGTATTTAATTTAGTTATATCGTTGCTTTTCTACAACTCTAAGCAAGAGTTTCATAGGTGTTCTTGGAATTAAGCAGCAGAATCTCAAAATTCTACTTGCAAGCATTTAAAACAGTCCAAGGCAACACAGCATTGATTCTCAAATCTAACACTAACTCCATTATTCACTACACCAACATTAAATCCACTATTAAAGTACTTCAGAAACACCATATTGAATTTCATCACCTATCTTAGCATCTATCTTGGAATTCAGGAACTGGCTATAATTCTGCCTAGATTAACAGCTCATATCTGCAATTCCATTAGTTTACTCTGTCCAAAATAGCAAGGAAACAGTCCTCCAAAGATTCACCTTTACATGAATACATTCAGCATTTTTATGCATGCTTTTACTTATATTCAAACATAGACAGTAGCAGCAGCCTTCAAAGGACCCTACCTTAAATACTATTCATACACGTTGCTTATGAACAACACTTGCACTTTGATAAGGCTCTTTCAGAGCAGACCAGTGGACTGTGACTGACAGCTGTGGGGCACATGGGATCACAAGCAACAGCAAACACAAATGTCTAGAAGATTTTCTGAGAATCTGGTAATTGAACGTATTTCACTTTCAAATATTTTGGCAATTTGTGCAGTGTTGCAACAGCATGAGAGATTGACTCTGGCTGCACTCCAAGTGGCCACTAACAGGCCTCTATTATTCCACTCCTCACCTGGATAGGGGAGAGAAAATACAATGAAAGCCTCATGGGCTGAGATAAGGGCAGGGAGAGACCAGGTACCATCATAGGCAAAACAGACTTGACTTGGAGAAATTAATTTATGACCAATCAAATCAGAGTATGATAATGAGAAAAAAGAAATCTATGAAACATCTTCCTCTCACCCCTTCTTCCTTCCCAGGCTTAACTTGATTCTCAGTTCTTTACTTCCTTTACCCCAGAGGTGCAGGGGGACAGTCAGTTCATCCCATATTGGTTCTCCATGGGCTGGAGGAGCACAGCCTGTCTCACCATGGTCTGCACCAGGGACTGCAGGAGAACCTCAGCTCTGGCACCTGGAGTCCTCCTCCCCTCCATCACTGACCTTGCTATCTGCAGGGCTGTTTCTCTCATATATTCTCACTCCTCTCTTCTCTGGCTGCAATTACTTCTGTGCAGTAATTTTTCCCCTTCTTAATGATGTTGTCCCAAAGGCACTATCCCCATCACTGATGGGCTCTGCCTTGGCCAGTGTCAGCTCTGCCTTGGAGCCATCTGGCATCAGCTCTGTTGGACATGGAAGCTTCTGGCAGGTCCTCACAGCAGCCACTCCTGTAGCCCTGCCCTGACCAGAACCTTCCACACAACCCCAGTACATACAGAGAGCCTGAAGAGTGCCTCCATGGTGGTTATCTCCCACTGGAATTACACAGGACAGTTGCCTTTCCAAAGGTGAGCACAACACAATAACAGTGACAAAAAAAGCTGCCCAACTGTGCTTGTTATTGCATTTCTCAATGTAAAGGGCAAAAATATAAGAGGCCCATGAGCTGCCTCCATCACTGAGAAGAAAAAGCCTGTATGGAGAGAACCCTGCATATTGCTGCTTGAGCATCAGCAGGCCTATTTCATTAGCATGCATGTTAAGTTTTTCCTCAAGAAGTCTCAGAATCACAAAGGGTACGCAAAATTAATAGAGAAATTAATATTTGAGAGTACTAGAAAAACGTCTCAGCATTCAGGGCTTGTCATAACCTAACCTCATGATGTAAAATGGTATGATGAAGACAGCAAGGGACTAGAATTAAAATGACTAAACTTTCCTGGGTAGCCTAAGAAGATTCTCTAAAGAGTGATTTAAATCCCCTGCATAACTTTATTAATTATCAGGAAGACAATTATTCAGAGACACCTGATAATGTAAATGCACGTTTAACACATGAATCGATTATATTTTAATTGAATGAGTTCAGATAACACTGAAAAAATGGTAACTTTTTGAGCTAGTGTTTTAACAGAATGAACAAACTGGAATACTTTATCTAGATTTGCTCTATGTTATCGCCACTCTTCACACTGCTTCAAGGTCAAGATCACAGAGCTGAAGCTCATCAAGTTTTGATTTAGTTAGTGCATCCAAACTCATTACGCTAAACCAAACTCTGTTTTGCAAGTTAAAAACAGTTTCAAATTAAGAAATGTGCTGGATGAGCCTAAAATAGATTGCATCATAGTTGAGAATCAGGGCTGTGTTTTAATGAGCATGCTTGTTTCCTAGAACACAAAAGAAAAAAAAAAAACCACAACACATTTTAAATGGCACTTAGGTCTTATTTAGGGATAATAGCTTTTAATAATGCCAGCTGCTATTTAAGTGCATGTTCAAGATGCATTGTCATGGATTTTGCTAAGACACAAGAAATCTAGTGAGCAATGAGGGCACAAGTCCACATCCTCAGTTTTGCAGTAGATGCACCATGAGAAGAAGTAGTTGTAAAATCCATGTTGTAGATATTTCTCCCCTCTTGGAGTGGGAGAACTGGAAGTACAAGCAAACTATACTTGCTGACAGCCACAAGCCAAGAGACAAGAGATGTCCCAATTTAAAACTCAACAGGTAGAACAAAGCTGTGAAGCTCTGTGTGGGAAGTGCCATGGCCTTTGCACACCCAAGCAGACAGGGGTGTCAGGCCCTGGGTTCACTGATGCGTTTTGGTTTTCACATCAGCTCACAATTTCTGTCAAGTCAGACACTTGTGTTGTACAACAGTGCTGTTATTCAAACAACTTGGGCTAAACAAACTCTCAACATCATGCACAAGCATTCATGGATGCAGCAAGCCACCTCTCTGCAATCAGAAGTTTTCAAGGAGCCAGGTCTGAAGCACACATGCCACAGAAATGAGCTGGCACCACTAGACTCCTTCTGCCTGCCTTGTTCACTGAGGCCACGTACTACTGCTGTTGTGGTCACCTTCTGCAGGGACAAGAGAGGTTACAGCTAAAGCAAGCCCCATTGTAGCAAGCTAGCAGATACTGATGATTTCTGAATTTAAAATTATTCATCTAAAATCTGAAATCACATTAAATCTCATTAAGTACTGATTACTTTAGTAACCTGCTCCTGCGGGCTTAAATAGGCCCCTGAAGGTTGCTTGGGCCCAAATACCATTTTAATACCTTTTTCACAAGGTTCTGGCATTCTTCCCACACCAAAATACTTCTGCTGTATATTCAACAGTATTTGCTTTTCAGCCTTTTCTACCAACCTCTTGACACCCTTTCTTCTCTTTGGGCTTCCTTCATCACTCTGCCATGCTGTACTTACTCAGCAAGTCTAGGATCTGATACAGTACCTGCAGTGCAGGGCTTGAGCCAATTAACTGATTCTCAAGAAATTTGTTACAAATGCAATAGGACAACTACCCATGGATTCTGAACAAAGTTCACAACAAACTTCATAAACATTCAGTGTTTGTGTTCAGTGCTCACAAGAACTGACACAGGATGGTCTGACTATACCTCAGCTGCAAGTGCAAGGGTTAATGGTACCAGATTATCTCCAGCCATCAACTTCAATGACAAACAAAAAAAACCAAAACAAGCTTCAGTGAGACCAGAAGAAGACCTAGCTCTACAGCTCTCCACCATTAACTTTCCAGATCAAGCAACTGTGAAAACTAGGCAGAGAAGATATTCCTACCTTCCAGCCTTCAAAGAAGGAATCATCCCATGCTGCTGACCTGTGTCAGAACACAGGACTGTAACATGCTCTCAGAGCAAAGCACTGTCACTTGAAATACTTACCTACTTAAGCCTGCCAGTGCTGGTCAAGTAATTCAGAAGCAGGGAGCCCAATCCAGTTCAGATAGCAATCATTTATGAGGTTTGTTTTTTCTGGTTTTTTTTTTGACACAAAAGTACTGGAGTTTAATGTATCCAGTAGACAGCTTGAAGTTAGATGTCAGTAGTAGTTGCAACAAGTGATGTCTTCTCTCCCTGTTTATGCCTACAAATTCCATTTACTCCCTTGCAGTATTATCAGTTATGCTGCAGTGTGATGACTTGGTTTACAGAGCCAAAATGAAACGTTTTGAGTTCATTCTCTCTCAGGAGAGCAGGAGTTTGCAACATCAGCTTCAAGTCAACAAGTTCTTACGGAGCCAGAGCCCAGGAACAAAAATTTGGATTCCCACAACATATAGCCTGTGTAGCCATGTTGCTCATCTGCCTTTATAGCCACACAAGTGCCCCTCCCAAATTCCCAAAGATGCTTTCCCTTCCAAACCATTATTTAAACCTTAGAGACCAAGAGCCAAACTACAGCATGATTATTTATTATTCTTTTTTGGTAGTACAAAGGTGGCTTTACAAAAATGGCCAGTAGTCACTACCACAGTGAAATTTGTTACAACCTGATTCCCTGTAATCTGAAACCTGCAGGCAGGAATAAACTTTAAGAGACAAACTCGTCTTCAAAATCACTCAGTCAGCAAAGACAGATGTCTCAATACAGCTTGAGCACATTCCAGTGTCACCTCAATCTTTATTATTTGTTTCCAGGACATACCCAGGAATAAGAACCTTAAATAGGTTGGAAGTTCTACCACCACTGTGACTGCTTAAACTGTTGAGGGCAAACCATTCCTCTTCATTTACAGGAAAAGTAGATGAATACAGCAAACTGAAGTGATACAGAAGGGACAAAGATGCAGTTCAGGACTGCTGACCACTTAAGGAATAGTCTGTTCATTTAAAGTAAGCATTTAGAGAGATATTTTTCGTGTATCATGTTCTTTGTCAAGTGGAACTGCCTGCTTCCCTCTCCCCCACCAAAGCAGTGCAGTGCTGGTAGAAAAGGGGAGCTATGCAAGACTTGGTAATTGATGACATTTTTCAGGAAAATTCAGACTTCTGATCCATAAATCAGAAGGTGAAGGGTCTAACTTAGTCCTTCAGCTGGGAAACTTCATAGAGGTATGCACCAAGCATCTTCACTCCCTGGATGTAGTTGTACCTGCAAAGAAAACAATTTCCTTTAGCAGTGTCTTCAGTGAGCTGCATTTCCAGCAGGTGTCCTTTCTGCAAAGTCCACATACCAATCCTACACATGTGACAAACTCTACAGGAATTGCTGCTGCAAGCAACAGGCACTACTCCCCAAACCCCTACATCTTCACTGGCAAGACAGAAACAGCACACTTAGGGGAGAGGGTAGTCAAGCTTCGAGACCAAAATATAAAAACCTGCTTCTGGTTTCAAATGTATCAATCTAGAAATCAAGATTCAGCTACAAACTAGTTACCCAACCAATCCATCATTCTCTGCTGGGGAGGCACATTGCCATCCAGAGAATTAAACCAAAGCAAGAGCTCAATTCTGGGTGTTTTTCATAATACCAAATGCCAAGACACTCCAGCACGAGAATAAATATTCTCTTACCTATTTAGTTTTTCATTTTGAGAGTGAGCACCATCATCTGCAGCTCCAACAGGAAGCAGCATGACATTCTTGCCTGTGGCTTCTTGAAAAGTAAGGGTAACAGGAATGCTTCCTCCCTCCCTCGTCAGGTCTGGTTCAACTCCAAAAACTAGAAAAAAAGTGATATTCTAGTCAGTTTGAAGTCACAAACCCTCACTTAAGCCATCATATACCCATCTGTACCAGGTGCTGGCTAAATGAGCCAGACTGCAAAGGCCACAAAACTGTGAAGCTTCTCCCCACAGATGTAACACTGGAGTATTGTCACTGTCAGAGTTACACACCAACACTTCATCTGAAGGCCTGTCTGTCCTCCAACACAAGTTAGAGTTGCTCTAGCTGCCCAATACAATCTAGCAAAACTGATTAAGAGGAGTGCTGTGAGGACCAAACTTCATTGAATTCAGCTTAGCAGGTGATCTGAACCAACAGTCTCATTCAAAGCAACACCACACCAACAAACATGTCCCAGAACAGTAGAAATTAATTTGATATCCAGTATCTTTCCTTCCTGTACCTCAGATTTCAGTTTAAAGGCTGCAGATGACATGCTTCCTCATTTACTGAGCCAAAGTTATTAGATATGAGTGCAGAACACTAAATCAGCAAGCACAACCTCCTCAGTGTTTCTTGAGGTGCTGGAACAAGAGATTTTTAATCCTACCAATGCCAAGTGAAAAACCCACTGACCTGTCTTCATGGCCCTCCTACCAGCCATGTAGTGGGGGTGGTTGAAGTCTGACACCCAAGGTTTTCCACCATGGCCTAAGTATACTTTGAATTTGTTGGGACTCTGCAGCTCTGCAAACTTTGTGTTCAAGTAGTCTTCAACCTGTAAGAAAGATTGAATGATCTTATCTACTGTTAGCATTTGTATGAGCACTGGCAAAGTTCATATTCTAAAAGCATCTTAGGGACTTGCAGGTCACTACAACCGTGCAGCAGTACTTCTCCTATGGCTCTTATTTCATAGCATTCCATTGACTCACTGCTCTGAAGTCAAGCAAATTAACAGAATATTGTAAAACAACTAGCCAGTATGTCAAACACTGCTGCTTTTGAATATGCATTTCTGGCAGCCCAAGTGCTCTACAATTAGGTTAGCATTTACTCCTAAGCCCTTGAGTCTAGAGAAACTGGGGAATTAAACCATTAGAGTCCACAGGATTCCCTCAGTTATCTCATGTTGAGATAACAGAAGATAGTAGTACAGAGAAGATGGTAGGAAAGCAAATGAACAGAACTGCTTTAGAAAACAGAAAACCTCTTCCCCCTAGGCAAGGTGATCAGAAGTTTACAGACACTTGTTTGAATAGTAGCAATCCATCTCAACATACATTCTTTGTCACTTCTTCAGGAGTCATGTTTGGCACAAGCCTGATTGAGAACTTGCCAATCACTTTCCTAGGAATCACTGTCTTGGCACCAGAGGCTGAAAAGGCTCCTTCAATTCCATGGAGAGACAAGGACGGGTATCTCCACCTGTGCATGAGGATCTCTCTCTACAGAAGCAAAGAGAAAGATGCAAGGTTACATGAAGTTTGACAGAGTTCCCTAAACTAATGTTTCTTCAACCTAGTAAAGAATTTGCAAGAAATAAGGCTTTTTCCCATGCAGAAATGGAGCTCATTGAAGACCACTCAAGCTGTTACCCCCATAAAGCACACATTTTGATAACACAGCTGGGTTCTCAGCACCTTAAGAGACTCAGCAGTTCTAGTTTCCCTCTCCTAGCTCCATGGAACTTATGGGACATGACCAGTCTGCTTCTGATAAGGACACAAGCACCATTTATAAGGTGCTCAAGCACAGTTTGTAGGGAACACAAAGCTTTAATTCCCACTGCCTCAGGACAGGCAGGTGCCAACATCACCAAGACACTGCTTAAGTTCACATTTTCTAAAAGCCTCACCACTGCTCAGACTGAGGCTTACAGTGCACTTTTCTTTATATCATCAGCTGTATTTAAAAGCCTGAACTCCAGGTTGATTAAACTGACCACCACTGTCTTCCAGGTACATTTCCTGCATTTCCTGTTACCTTGGACACAACTGTTCAACACACTGGATCCTGAATTCATTGCAGTTAAGTTGCCCTGAGCAGACACAGGTACAGTGTCTCCAGCATGAACTTCACTGAAGAAATGCAGGAGACGTAGAAATTTTGTGTCCTTTATGTTACAAGTTTATTTTTTTCCAGGTACAACCTGCTCCCAACTTTCTCTCAAAGCAAATGTAGCTGTCACAGTTCAAATCTCTCAAGCATATTTGCTTCTCATATAGAAGTTGCAGCCCTCTCTCCCTAGCCCTAAAGCCCTTCTTGTATGTATGCAGCTTAAAAGCCTCTTAGCTGGAATTCCAGTTAAGCCAAGACTGAACAGCTTCAGTTCAGTATCACAAAGAACATCTTACCAGCTCCTCCTTATATCCAAGCTATAATTCATCCATTACTTTAAAGGACAAGGCTAAGCAAGGAAGCCTTTGTGCTCCCAGTTGATATAAACCTGAGCATGTAAAGACAAGGCTGAGGATATAAACTGTTACTTATAACTATTTGAGTTAAGTTTGAAGTCTCCTGACAGTACTAGGATAAAAGACAGACCTGTACATGTAAACTTGCCTTTTACAACACCTGTGTCTGCTTTTTATGACAGGAGATGTATTTACATCTAGGGTTTTAAAATTAGTATGTAATACCTGTACCTTGTAAGATCCAATGCTGTTAAAAGCATTCATTTGGAGAGCTCCCAGGACAAAGATTTAACTTTAGACAAGAGTTTATTGAGTTTGAGATTGTTCAAAGATTTGGGTTGCCTAGCTCAAGATTACAAAACAGCCCTTGTTTGCCAGGTCTAGGAATATGTTCAGCATGTCAGCCATGAATTCAGCACAGCTAGGTTTCAAGCTCTTTTCTTACCTAAGGAGCAATCATCTCTGAGCAACTACTTTATTTCTGATAACCCACTGAACTTCCTACAGATGTAGAAAATCAGATATTTTGTGTAGACTGTCATCTGACCTCTGGAAAGCTGCCAACATTATCTACCATTAAGAGAACAGCACTAAAGTTCTGTGCAAGCTTCAAATACTATTTATATAGAGTAAGGAGCAAATTTAGAATTGTTAAGACTGCTTGAGTTAAACATGGGATAACCTAGAATAAGTTTTCAAGCATCTAACATTGGCAGTTCCTCTGCAAAATGTTAAGTATGCCATCAACCATACAGTAAGCAAAATGATCCTCAAGGCATTCTCACCACTTTGAAGAAATCAGATTAATCCTGTGCCTAAAAAATTACTTAACTACACACACACATCCACAGAAGCTTGTTTCTGTCTCCTACTGATACAGACAGCTTGATCTAGACAGGGTAGAGGAGGAGTGCAACATACCTTTGCATCATGCAGAAGTCTTGCTGCTCCTACATCTTTTGCATATTCTGTCAGGTCAAAATCAATCTTCTCATATAATGCTAGCTCCTCATCAGTAACAGGTGCCACTGCTTCATTAACACCTGGGATGAGGATTTTCCCTTTCTTGTCTACAAGAGAACCTGTAAACAAGAAGCACCTAATATCAATATTCAACCAGAAGATACAAGATGTCATTGCTAGAACACTTTCCTTGGGAAACAGAAGTCTTGGCCTTTTGAAAACTCTGAATGCAAGGAAATTCAGACTTCTATTTCCCAGAGCATGCACCACCGAGCATGAAAGACACTTAAAAGTATTTGCCTGTATCCAAAATATGTACATGCTTGCTAGTGTATTCAATTCTACTGCTACATTTTGCTAGCTGTCTGATGGTAGGATTCCCAAAGCGTTCAATATCACATCCATAGCAGAATTTGAGAAGACAGCTGACTTAATCAACATGAAAATTTGGAGCAAGGTTTTAGGGAAAGCTAAGAGTAGATAGACAGCTTCTGGCAAGACCTTCACCATATTCTTCACTTCTGTATCTAAGACATTAGCTTTGCATACCTGGCAAGCACCATTTCACTGGCCACTGCTTTGCTACTGCAAACAGTCCTCAGTGACTCCCTCACTGCAAACTCAGTCATGCTTGCATGGTTCTTGCTCCCATTTTAAATGCATTCAGTGAAACTTGTGTTTTCTTACCCATCAGAGCAATGAGATCTGTCATGGCCTCATGTACTGAGCCACCATAAACTCCAGAGTGAAGGTCTTTGTCACAGCATTCCACCTGATTGAAGTGAATGGAGATTCAAGTCAATTTTAGCACAGAGATATTGCCACGCAGGGAGGAGACCAGAATAGCCAAAGCCCAGACAGAATGTGATCTGGCCAAGGGTCAAGGAGTGTCCCCATCATTTGTCAAAAACAGAGGGTAGTGTAGTGTCAGGGGATGAGAAAAAGCCAGAGGTATTTAATGTCTTCTTTGCCTCAGTCTTCAATATCAAGATCAGTTGTCCCCAGAATGCCCAGCTCCCTGAGCTGTTAGTTTATGATGGGGAGACGAGGGAAGCCCATAATCTATGAGGAGATGATTAGTGACCTGCTATGTCAATTAGCCACCCACAAGTCTATGGGCCCCACACTAAAGTACTGAGGGAACTGGTAAAAGAACTTGTCAAACCACTTTCAACCATCTACTAGCAGTTCTGGTTAACTGGAGATGTTCTAGCTGACCAGAACAGCACAAAGGTGACCCCCCATCTATAAAAAGGGTGTATGTGGATGAAGATATCTATGCTATGAGACAATCATTCAGTGTAAGTGCTGGCTTATCTTGATTCACTCATCTGAAAGTTCTCACCCACTCCAGTATTAGACAGGATAGCAAGAGAAGGATGTTTGGACAATCAATCCAGAAAAACCATTCCTCTTAAGTAGCCTGTTTCATCTTTTCTGAAAAAACGGTACTGGCATGAAAAGGTTTGCATCACCACTCTTCTCTGGTGGAAAATTCAGTTTAATAATACTGGACTTGCAGTGTATTTCAGCACTTACCTCTATGAAGTAGTAGCAGATACCTCTCAAACCATATGTGATACAAGGCTTCTTCTTGCCTAGCCAGTAGTTGTCAGAAATGCAAACGTAATCCACATCTTTAAAGAAAGCATCTCGCTGAGCAAAAATCAGTTCATCAAGGCCTTCAGATCCTGATTCTTCCATACCCTCTAGGCAAAACCTAATATTTACTGGAAACTCCTTTGAAATTAAAAACAAGAACAGATTAAGCATGTGAAAACACTTGAGTCCTTCAGTAATTTTCATGTCATGTTCAAAGCAGAAAAATGGACGTGGCTAAAATAGTTCCAAGACAGTGGAATTTGTTAATTATACACAAACTAGTTTAAAGTTTGGACTGTTCTTATGTTGAGGGCACTTATACCACCCTTCATTTGATGGAATACAAACTCTTCAAGAAAGAAATAAACTTGTCCTCAAACCCCTGAAGCATGGGAACATAGCAGAAATCTGTTGTCAAAGGTAAGCCACCAGGCTAGGAAAACTAATATAGACCACAGGAATTGCATGCCACAGTAGGAACAGAGCTATCCTGTCTATCCAGTCTAGCATATTCTATATACCTAGACAGCAAATGAGAACTGTTTATTCCTCTCAGAAGTGATAGAAACTTGTCTTGCAAGACAAAGCAAACACCCTGAGCTATTTCTGATTGCACATTTTCTTTAAGAGATGTAAGCAAAGCTCCCAATTTTAGTGTTACTAAGTTAACCTCCTCTTAGAGCCCAGTGGCAGGGAGACATTAATCTTTGATAAAGGCCAAAGCAATTTGACATCCTTAAATGATAGTGATGCCATTTGATTATTCCTCCTGCTCCACATGCTTGCATATGTATTTTCCTTCCTACATATTTCATTAAAGGAAAACTGTTAAAGTGCAACTTAAGCATCTATAAGACTAACTTGTCAGCAAGTCAGCTTAACCCTACCAGGAAAGCAGGGAATTTACAGGATGATTGCATCATTCCTCCCGTCAGCTGAATAAGCAATCTTCTCTCACAAGGATTTGAGGCTTGGATAACATTTATTGCTAGACTCAGCTGCAGGTGAAAAAGCAGATTATGTTTTGGGCACATACCTGGTTAGTTTGTTGATAAGCCTCCAAGGCATTCAGCCAGGCAAGCACTGGACCTTTGTCATCTGTTGATCCTCTCCCATACAACTTTCCTGTAGAGACAAGATACAAATTAACCAGCAAGGAAAAAAATTAGTATGAAGTTTCATCTCTTGCCAAGAGGAGAGGATGTTTTTTGATCACTTTTGTAACACTACTTCTATAAAACAACTTTCATTTCTGATTCTTCATAAGCAGCAGTTTTACATCCTGCTTCACATACTCTTTAAGTGGGATAGATACAGGGGTGCAATAGTTCTCCCACTTACAGAGCTACCCCACCTCTTCCCCCAGCTGCTCCCTCAATAGAAGATTATTATAAGCTAGGAAAAGACATAGCTGCCTTACCCTTCACAATAATACAATTTTCTACAAACACCTAAGAATAGAAACAAGTTTTCTGCTTTTAACAGATATCTATCAAGTATTATCTTCAATAATTCTTTGTCTGAAGAGTAAAAATTCAGTAGCTAGTGACAAATCACTTCTCTGGATTCTTCAGATAAAAGTTGACTAAATTCCTTTCTAGGGATATCCAAGACAAGTTTCACAGGCCAAGGGAATGCAGTACATGCAGGCCCAGAAAATGTAGTACATGGGATCACAGCAGAGGCAGTTATCAGTGCAACTCAGCTGTGGCTACAATCCCTCAGCTCTCCATGTAACCAGTGACAGAACAGACTAGACAGCTTGCAAAGGTAAAGAGCCATTGGTGAATGTCTCCTGCATGGCCAGGCTACACAGACACAAGCCACAGCCTGAGGCAAGTCTAGGTCTTGCTAGCAGATGAGATAATGCAGTTTAGTAACTTGGATTCTGCTGCCTATGACTGAGTGTCCAAGCAGAAGTACTAGTTAGCAGATACTCCTTTTTCTGGCAACCAATACTTAAGCAACACGAGTGGTTAGTGTCCTACTGATATGACCTTTAACACTGAGAAAGTGTAACAACGAAGCTGATGGTGGCACCAACTTTCACTAGAAAAGAAAGTTTGTCTTCTTGACTGCAAGCGATGTTGCTTCAACAGGAGATACTGCACCATTTCTTCATCCCTATTTATCGGAGAGGGACAAATTTTGGGGTGCTACCTCCACAAAAGAGCTTCTGTAATACTCATAGTAGAGCAGTTAAACACAAGGCAACCCAGAGAGGCTGCTGTGCCACTCCTGACTCCAGGCATAAAGAAGCTGTGTTCTGTGTTTTTTCCTCAGTAATGGTTCAAATTCTTGCAGTCTGACATGACCTTACAAGCTCCAAGCTGTGAACAAGGAATGAGTTCTAAAAAGCTCTCTAGCAAAAAGCCAGCACCATGGAAGGCAGCAGTACAGATTGCACCATAGCCACAAGGAAGAAAACATGCAAGTTACAGCCTAGACTATCAGAAAAGGAAACAATCCCAAGAGCAGCTGAGATTTTGCAGCTTGACTTTTTTACCATTTCCTCACCTGCACATTTTTACATCAACTATACCAGTTCTTATTCTCCTTCACCCTTTCAATCAATGGCACAGCTTAGGAACAACTAAGGAATACCACACTTGTTATAGAAGTGTTCACCAGTTTGTGAAGTCCACTGCTCTTACCATCTCTTTCTACCAGTGTGAAGGGCTCACTATCCCAGCCATCCTCCAGTGCTGCTGGCTGAACATCCAGGTGACCATATACACAAACTGTCTTTTTGCATGGATCTGTGCCCAGTGTTCCCAGAACAATTGGTGGTAGAGGGATCTCTGATCCATCAGACAGCTAGAAATAGGACAGAAGTTTTAATAAAGCATGGAACTTCTCAGTTTTAATCACACATGTGTATTACTTTAATACTATGGAGGTTATGAGAGTAGAGGCACAGACAGCTAAACAAAACTAATCTACTTAAACTGATTGCCAGAAGCAGGGTGCCCAAGAAGACCCGAAGGCATCATGCCAGTTAGTTTCCTGACAAGTCCCAGTAATAGTCAAAATGTTCCAAGCCACTTAGAACTGTTAGCTTTAAACTACTGATCCTACATCAGATTTTAGCAGAGCAAGCTGACTGCATGCCAAACTGCTATATCTAATGCTGACCTAAGCATAAGTGATAAACTCCATTCAATATTGGGTCCTGTGTTGCTTGTCACTGCACTTTCATCCTGTCCACAGTATAGCTCTCTGGATAAACATGTCCTGGCAGTGGTAAGAGTAGGTGCAACATGTGCCCACACCCAAACAAGATCAGCAAAACAGACATTTCTCTGTACCAGCCTACATTGTTACAGTAAGGGTAGGGCAGTGCTGATGAACTCAGTTCAGGAGTTCAACAGTTGAACTTGGCTTAATCCCTTGGAACACCCCATAAGCAATTATGACACACTACTCCCAGTCAGGCAGTATTTCCCTTCCAGAAAACATGTACTTCTACACTCTGTTCAGCAGACCAAGATCAGCTTTGACTTGGTGCTTTTTTGGGTCCCAAGCTCCAAATTTTTATCAATAGGTTACACGGTCCTTGTAGCTCTGTCCATGCAGCTCTACATGATTAAAGCATTACTGCAAGAATTTACAGTAATCAATACACAACAAACTGCAGCAGTAAAGCAACTTTGTTCTGACAAGTCCAGTTGCTTTACTTTGTCCTTCACAGATATAGCAGCAACACTGACTAAGCACTCTATATTTAATATAAAACTGAACACTGAAGGTAACCCTTGCAGATGGATTGAAGTTACCTAATAAAAATATAACATATAAAACTCTAAAATCAATTCTTGCTACCAGAAAGTTACAGTGATGAAAAAAACAACTTTGTCTCTGAATTAATCAAAATGTTTTTAATTAATGGGGTTTTAGGCTGTAGGTAGTAGCAGAGCTAGAATTAACCCATAGATTCCCTCCCAAGTCAGCCCTTTCCCTGCTGGAACCTGTAGCTACAAACAGGTGTAATCCAGTTGCCCAAAGTAAGAACTGCTCAGAAGGTTCCCATAAGCACAGATTTCACTCAGCAGTCTTTCACACCAATTACAAGGACAATCTCCTAAAACTAGTAAACATTCCAGTACAGGAGTTTTAATGCCACTACCCAAATCCTAGTCTAACAATTTTGGTACAGATCTTACTCTGAGGCAGGTAGTGGCTGAGCACTTCAAAGAAGGAGCATTATCAATCAGATATGCCCTATAATGAGATTATCATTACCATTCTCATAAGAACATACATTTCTCAGGGGGAAAAAAAAGCCATCTGGAAACCTAAAAATGAGGAGGGAAGTCATTCTTTTAATTATACTTTTGAATCTAATAAGCGAGCAATGCAATCCTGTGACAAATGTAACACTTCAGAAAAAGTCTTTCCAAAAGTCTTTTGGCAGATTTACTGAAACTTCAGTCAGTATCTTTATAATCTGTGGGTCTAAGGATCAATACCAGCCTGTTGTTTAAAACAGCTAACAATTTTGCTATCCTATGCTGCACATACACCTTCACCTTCCTGCCTGTATTGTGCTGTGCATATCCCTGGACTGCAGGATAAACTGAGACACTTGACTGTAACCTGAAGGCAGCTCTCACTGGGCACTAGGTATTACATCACTTGCATGTCCTTGACTTCATCTAAAAGTGCATCAAGAAATTCTCACACAAAATCCCTTCTGTCAGTGGAGCTGAAAAGCTCAAATAAATAAAATGAGAAAGCATTTCCATGCATGGGATCTGCACAGTATGTTGGATGCTGGTTGGATGCCTGCTAGATGTTGCACAGCTTGGAGGTGCCAGTTTCTGCAGGGACATAAGAATATCCATACTATCCTCTTTCTTTACAGTGATAAGACCAATAAACAGCCTTTAATGGAGTCTAGGTGCCTTTCATACTGAGAACATAAGAAAACAGCACCTTCTCATGAAAAACACCTGGTCTTCTAAAGAGATTTTTTTCCTTAATTAAGCCGAATGGAGATGCTCACGTACCTTTTGTTTCCCAATATCCATGAGTTTGGTTGTGCCTCCCAGTCGCTCAATCTCCTTCGCAGCAACCTCCATCATGCGCTTGATTTCACCCCTCTTCTCTGGCCATGCTGACACACTCTGGATTGCCACCCACTCTGCCAGGCGCTGCAGAGATGGAAGAGCTACAGGTTTTACTGCACAACAGGCACCATGCAAATACCACCACACCTCGTAATTCAACAAATACGGGTTTAAGTCAAGCTCACATTGGGGCAAATCAGCTCTGCTCAAAGAAGAAGTTTTAACCATCAATATTATCCTCAAAAGCTTTCTAAAACTTGACTCGCCTACAGCTGTCCCTGCTGCATAGCACAAAGTCTACAGATACATCAAGTAAGCTTAAGAGCATGACCACTTCTGTTTATTGTGCCTTTTTAATTGCTGTTCTTTAAGTATCCAGCACTAGCTAGTCCTTTGGACCTCTCAAAAAGGCCACTTGAGCTTTTTCTCCCCGTGTGAGTTCAGCAAGAACAACTGGCAGATCAAGCTGAACTCATTGCATAGTTCATGCTTGAGCTCACAGCACTGATTCCTCCATGGGTGAAAGGGATTACAATACAATCTGTAACTAAATAGCAGGTCAAGAAGCAAAGTAACTCTTGGGAGAGGGCAACCTCTCCCTCTGCACCCCAGCATAAATTGTTTTATACAAGAAAGCTTTGTTCCCAGCCTCATTTATAATATATTTCACCTCCTAAGGGAAGAAACTATAAACCTAGCTTGGCATCCAGAAGCCAGTGTCAGCTTACTGTATCTCTGAATAGGTCACCAGCTGCACTATACAATGATAGATAATTTCCTAATGAATTTTTCATGGACATTAAGGTTTTTGAACAGAACTATGCCTAAATTTAAGAAACAGTTCTCTGGCCTAACTTAAATCCCTCACACTTGCTGCCTGCTCTCCCCTCTCTCCCATTACTTGACATTATTACTGAGCATATCATATAGATGTAGCAATAAATTTGGTTTTTGACCACCTAACTTCTAATATTGCATAGCTGCCCATGCTGCAGGACAAAACTCAAAAAAACTTACCTGAACATAGAGGTCCTGGTGTTCATCAATGTATTTAAAGAGGGTTTCAAGAGATGACATTTTTGGACTAGTTTTCAGAACAGTGTTGCTGAAGATTCTGTAACAGAAAAATAGTTTTCACAGGTTTAAGAAGTGACAGTCAATAATCAAGAGCCACAGATGACTTTCACCTTTCAGCTTCTAATGCCACACATCAAGCTGTACTAATATAAAACTTGAGGCCTTTCCCTTTCATGAAATTACCACAGTGGAGCGGCTAAAAAAAAAAGCATATTTAAATTTCAACACCACTCTTTCTGCCTCTCCCCTCAAAATAACTTTCAAAGTTAAACTGAGAAGTCTTGTCTCTAGAGATGCTTCAACGAAATCATACACTTCATTTTACTGCAGACTTGCAGGCAAAACATTACTCAAGTAAAATGCAACTTCAAAGAATAGACTTCATTATGAGTTCAACTAATAGCATGCCATAGGCTTGAATGCTGGTAGCCAGGTCCAAGAAAGCACCACACTTTGTGCTCTGCAGAGGTTAAAAGCAGGTAGCTGGAGAACTGTGCTTTCTTCAGCCTTAAGTCTCAGCCTGCCACTCAGATTTCACAAATAAGGTCAGAATGAAGCCATGGGAACAAAGGCCAGCCCCAGAATGTCATAAGCAAGTGGTCAGTGACTACTTCAGTGCTATCACTTCCTTATTTTGTTTTTATTTCAACTGAAGGTCATGTGAGAAAACCCAAGACCTCTCCCCTTTTCAGTTTTCTGTTTTCCCTACCACTCTGAAATACTGAATAGAAATACTGGCCACTAAACCAACAAAGCAAACAAGCTTCAGCTGAACTCACAAGTAAGAGCCAAAGATACAGCACCTCATCTAAGCCAGGAAAATAATGAGCTTTACAAATCCCAGAATGGCTAAGGTTGGAAGGGACCACTGGAGGTCAGCTGGTCCAAGATGTGGACCTACAACACATTACTCAGGATAGTGTCCAGGAGCTTTTTCAGTAACTCCAGAGACAGAGGCTCCCTGAAGGGTGCCTCTGGAATCCAAGCGCCTGAACTAGGAGGAAAAGCTCCAGTGTCCATGTAATACAAGCACGTTTAGCAGCTCCAGCCACTATGATTCAGTATTTTGTTGAGTCAGCTTTATGCCAGAGCCTTTAAGCCTTTCTTCTGCTTCTACATGGTAGTCACAAGACAGTTGTTAAAACATCTGACTGCTTATCTTAGGATTTCTTGAGCAGCTGACTACGCTACATATCTGAAAAAATCCTTTCCAGCAGCAGGTTGTCCCACACAATATACTACAATATAAACTCCATCCCAAATTTCTTTCAAGCAAGGTTGTACTTGCAGAGCTACTGGTGCTTGACATAGAAAAATCCTTTCCCTCACCATAGATAGCATCGACTTAATTTAAAGCACCTATCAAGTCTAAATTTTGATAACTAGTTTTACACAACCAATTAGAACAATCCCAAATCACCAGACAGGTAAGCATTCACTTCAATAGTCATAAAAGGTGAAAACTGAACACCTTCAGAGGACTACACAGACATAACCAAGTTAAAAAGCAATGCTTCTCACTGAAGCCGGGGTTCCCTAATGAAGCCACCCTCCTGACATGCAGTTAGAGCTCAGGCAGGATTCACGTCAAGCTTTTCAGGAAACCAGCACACAGGCATCAATCAGCCCAGGGCATCTGAGCCTCCCCTTCACTCAACCGGTTTCTACAGCAACCCCAGGGCTGCAGCTTCACAGCACGGACACAAAACACTAGCTGCATGGAGACTGACACTCAGTCCAACACAAACAAGAGCTGAACTACCTGTTAAGTCAGGGACTACTAGGGCTACTTTAAATATTACCTTAACCATACTTAAATAATTCTGAAATCACAAGGGCATTGAATCATACAAGTCACACTAAAAAGCTGCAAAGAAGCCTACTCCAGAAAGTTTTAGACTACAAAAAGCTAAGTATTGCTTACTACATAGCAAAAGGCTGGATGTTACTTCCCCCTTCGTCTTCAAAATCAGGGTTTGAACTTCCTGTAAGTCCTCAGAATGGACACCTAAACCCTTCCTACCTATGCAGAAGAGGCTCCACAGTTTCACCTTTCCACATGACTACAGAAGTTGCACCTTAAAATAAGATAACCCAAGGAACTATCATTCCACCATTACAACTTCGCCCTTCTTATCCACAAACAACATTAGATCCCAGAGGAGGGCACTGAACCGAGTTAAGAGCGCTCTATGGCCACCATTGAGCTCTACGCTCACGTCGCAGGCCCAGTACTTCGGGCCGAGGCTGACTTAAAGGTTAAACGTGGGACTTTCTTTACAGGGTTTTGCAGCCCCGGGACGAGCTCCCCGCAGCCCCCAGGTCGGTGACAGCCTCGGGACGGGAGGGAAGCACGCAGGAGCGCGGCGGGCTTCCTAAGGACAGCTCACGGGGAGAGACAGCGGCAGTGAGGAAGGGGACAGGAACGGAGGGGCAGGAGCAGCGTCTCCCCAGGGGCAGCCGCGGTGCCGCCGCACCCCAAGGCCGAATGGACGCTCCACATCGGGGCACACGGAGCAAGGCCCGGCCCGCCGGCGGCGCCGCGCACCCGGCATTCCTGGCTCCTCCCCTCCAGGCCGGGCAGAGCCGGGGCGGCCACGTACGCCGGTGCCGCAGCACCACAAAGCCAAGGGACCCGGTCCCCCCGACCCCTCCGACACCCACTCACTGCGAACGCGCGCTCCTGACTTCCACCTGAAGCAAAAAGAATTCCGCCCTCCACGGCTCTTTAAATACCACCGCGCCAGCCCCGCCCCGCGCCACGCGCAGCGCCGGCCAATCCGCGGGCAAGGATGGCCTCGGGGGCGGGGCTTGAGGCGGCGAGGGGCGGGGCCTCGGCGCGGGGCCGCGGCCTGCCGGGGGGCGGCCCCTGTGGGGCGGGGCCCGAATAATACAGCGGTGCAATAAAGGGAAATATAATATATAGGTGAATATTACATGGGGACTGGGGCAGAGAGCAGTCTGGACAGCTGAATTGTTCCAGCCCAAGCTGGATCCTTATGATCTGCCTGCATTTGGTTTAGATAGGTTAAATTAATTTAGATCAATTTAGATAAATTTAGATTTGGTTTAGATAGGTCCCTAGAATTAATAATTAAGAATTCTAATCATAGAATTAATTATAGAATATTCTGGGTTGGAAGGGTTCCACAAGGGTTGTCAATTTCCAACTCCTGGTCCTGCACAGGGCATCCCCAAAAATCACACCATGTGCCTGAGAGCACTGTTCAAATGCTTCTTGAACTCTGTCAGGCTGGTGCTGCGACCTGTTCCTGTGCTCAGACAACCTCTGGATGTAGGACACTTTTCTAAAATCCAACCTAAACCTCCCCTGACACACCTTCAGCCCATTCCCTCGAGTCCTGTCACTAGTGACCACAGAGAAGAGATCAGTGTCTGCCCTTCCTCTTCCCCTCATGAGGAAGCTGTGACTGCTATGGGGTCTGTCCTCAATCCCCTCTTCAGGCTGAACAGACCAAGTGACCTCAGCTGCTCCTCATACAGCTTCCCCTCAAGGCCCTTCACCATCCTTACAGTCCTCCTTTGGACACACTAATGGCTTAATGTCGTTTTTTATACTGTGTCACTCAGAAGTGCCCCCAGCACTGGAGGTGAGGCTGCCCCAGCTCAGAGCAGAGCAGGACAATCCCCTCCCTTGCCTGGCTGTGATGCTGTGCCTGATGCCCCCCAGGACAGGGCTGGCCCTCCTGGCTGCCAGGGCACTGCTGACTCATGGTCAACTTGCCATCAACAGGACTCCCAGGTCCCTTTTTGTGGCACTGCTTTCCAGCATCTCATTTCCCAGTCTGTCCGTACATCCAGGGTTGCTTCATCTCAGATGCAGAATTGGGCACTTGCCCTTGTTAAATTTCATAGGACTAGTGACTGCCCAGCCCTTTTATTTATCAACATCTGTCTGCAGGGCCTCCCTGCATTCCAGGGAGTCATACCTCCTCTCAATTTATTATCACGGGCTGACCAATTTAATATAATTGGTCTAATAAGGCAAGTGCAGTATGAATAGTAAGATGAGAAAGTGAAGTGAGGTCACCTAATGAAGAGTTCTCTGAGCTCCTAATAATGGTGGAAAGGAATAAAGTAATTTTAGATGCAAGAAGATAAAAATTCAGGTAAGACTTGCTGTTACCTTATGCCTGCCCTGCATGAAGCCAGCATTTATAAGATGGGAACTGCTGCTGTTCATTAATAGCTCTGATATGTACGGCTGCTAACCATGCATGGATGTAATAATTTGGTAACTCGTGCTGGTTTATAGACATTCTTAAAATAAATGTAAAAATGGCAGCTGGCCTTTGGCTGTAGTAAAAGTATTTGTTATCTGAATTACTGAGGAAGGTTCACCACTCAGTCAAACCTATTGGGCAGTGCCACAAATATTAGAAAAAGGGCTGTTGAAATTTGCTGAGGGCATAAAGCTGAGGAGGTGGAGTCAGTACAGGAAAGGAACAGCTCAACAACCCTGAGGATCACTGAAAGAAAACCAGGATGAAATTAGGTAGCTGGAAGCTCAAGAGCTGGAAACAGTGAGAAACAGTGGGGCACACTAGCTGGTCTGTGAGCTGCCATGGAGGAGAGCTATGTAATTTGGGAACTTGGCTGGTGGTGCTGTGTGGGGTAAGGTAAGTTCTAGAGCCTTGCACAAGGCTGGTCTGGCCACAGGCCATGCTGAGCTGGAGACTGACAGGCTGATGCCAGCCTTGGTTTGTCCCTAGGGAGTTGCCTGGGGCTGCCCTGATGCACCCCAGACACCTGGCTCCTGGCTGGGATGGGATGGGATGGGATGGGATGGGATGGGATGGGATGGGATGGGATGGGATGGGATGGGATGGGACAGGCCCTGGCTGCCAGGGCTCCTGCTACTCCTGGCAGCCTAGACTCTGGGGAGCCCCTGGCACCAGGACACCTGACACTGTTCTGGGAGAACAGATGGTAAAATGTACCCCAAATCGAAATATGGAACTTAGAAACTGGAGTAAAATTTCTATTTGCACTTATATTAGGAAAAATTTTGCCTGGAAGCAACAGGAAAAAAAGATTTAAAAAATAAAAATTTTTAAAAAGGAAATAGAAACAGCTTTTGAAAAGCAGTTCGTGCCATTTATGAAGGGTATTAAGTGACATGACACAGGATGTTTTCTGCTGACCTATTTTATTCTCATGTTCCCCCATGGAAGCAAATTCTGGTACTTTTTTCTCATGTTCCTTAAAAAAATTCACAAACCAAAATAAGAATTGAGGACATGAGCTGACAAAAGAAAGGCATTAAAGAAGTATTTGTTGTATAGCAACTACTGTGTATTGTATTATCCCAGTTTTCTGCAAGCCCGTATTGATCTAAATCCACAAAGGATTATGTGAAGAACAAGCACAAAAAACACACAGTAACTTACCTGAGGGAAAACAACATTTTTTGAAAAATAATAGACCCAATTATCAGCTTTGAGAGCCTTGTAAATTGTCTTTATGGAAACACCGTTTTGTTTTACAAGGCTGTTAATTTGGAGGTGAAAATAACATATGCATACATAAAAATCCTTTGGGAATAGAGGAGAAAGGAGGGGTGGAAAAAGACACATTTATCAGAAATTATTTAGAGACAGGGAATGACAAACAAGGTACTTTATAAAGAAAATACAAGGATACTCAGCATTCTCTGATTCTGACAGAGATATCTAAACATCTAAGCTTCTCTATTTCTCTTTTTACTATGTTGTCTTTGAAATAAATTTGTTCTAAAGAAATTATTTGTAGGTACTTGTGCCATTGCTTTTAATCACAGGGATGTAGCATGTGTGAGTCAGCTGAAGCAGTAGCAGCAGAGTAATTGAGGAGCCTGGAACATAAGCACTGGTCTGTCCTTTCTGAAAAATTCCATGAGAAATGATGAAAGGGGACAGAAAGTCTTTATGGACACTATAGCAGACATGCAAAATCTCACTCTCACTTCTTTTGAAATTAATTTCAAGTGGTGATCATGTCCTTATTTGCAGGTGTATGCCATCTAAAAATTTCACATTGTCCAATTTTTTTGTCTTTTCTCTTACGTGAGATAAGTCACAACATCTACTTTAGTACATGTCTAAGCATCACAGAAAACTTGAATTAGTTGTCTTCATCTTCTTTATTGTATATTGCTATTTCCTGCTCTGTCTTCCCTTTTTCTCTTTATTTCGTACATTTCTGCTTACGTGATTCACAAGCCCAACTTTCTAAGCCTTGGTTGCTCATACTACTTAGGTAAACTTCTAGACTGAAAGGGAATATTGTAAATACGGATGTGCAGAACAATGGAGCTTTGTTGGATTTACTTACTTTCCTGCAAATAATAGTTTTTGAGCTAGTGACAGCAAATTTAAAGAAGAATGTTTAAGGAACATCCTTAAGGACTTCCTTAAGGAAGTCCTCACTGGTTGCTTTAATCCCAGTTAAACTCTGTCCTATCTATATCACACCCGTGTACATGTCCCTGTGTGGACATTTTGACTCCATTAGCATTGCTTACCTTAAGTACACCCACTTCTTCTGAGTTTGATTTTGTTGACTGAAGGTGAACAGAGCCGCTTATCCCTGGATATTGCATTGCCACTGACGTTCCAGCAATGTTAGCCTCACCTATTACCCCTGGCTTTTCAAAACTAGGTGGCCTCAAACCCCAGACTCATTTAGAGGAATAGCACTAAACCAAAACAAATCAAAGTATAATTTACTACCCAGTCAGTACTTTGGCTTCAGAGGTAATCTTGCTCTGGCCTCCAGAAAAGCAGGGCTGCTTGTATGATGTACTGTAATTGTAGAGTGCTGAACACTTGGGTGTGTTCATGGCCTTCCTAATCTACATATGCATATGTGGCATGTAGTAATTAACAAGCTTGATCCTCACGAGCTTCTTCCAACAAAATAATTTTTTAATAGGTGATTAATCAAATTACAGGACAGATTACACTTAACCTAGACTTAACCATGTAGAAAATGTTGATGTTTACATAGGAGAGCCCAGTGTGGGGGTCTGTGTACCCAAGTCCCTAGTCAGAACCCAGTTAGAATGCTCCATAGCACTTCATTGGACTCTGCACTCAGCTTTTGCTGTTGTGAAACGTGCACACAGAGGAATGCTGCAACTGAGACAAGAACTGAATCAAAGTCTAGAGTCCTGGTCCTGTGATCCTTCTTTCCATCCTTGCATAATGGAGCACTAGTGTGAAATGTAACCTAAGCAATAGTAAATGCTTTAGGACCCTTCTCCCTCCCTGTGCTCCTTCCCTTCCTCTACTATTTACTGACTGCTCCTTTGGTCATCTTCTGTGTCCTCTCACTATGCTGAGCCTGACAAGTAGTGGATTTATATTCCCTGTGGCTCCATCCAGTCCCATTCAGAACAGAGACATCTGCACTGGTCTTCCATGAGCCCCTACAGTGTTGTTCCACTGTGGAGCAGACAGACACAAAGGGTGGCTCTGTGATGCTCTGCTAGATTGACTCTCTGGCTTGATTGCCACAAGCATGAGGAGCTAATCTGCCCTGCAGTGGTGGGTTGGATACTCAGGAGGCCCAGCATGCTCACAGAACTCCTTCCTCACCAATCCCTACAAACCTCTTCCTGTCCCCAGCCTCCTGGCTCAGTGGTTGACACATCAAACTTTTCTGCAGCTCCACTAGCCCCTATATCAATAAGGTTGTCACTTTCCTGATTAAAAAAAAACACTCAAAAGCTTGCTGCAAGTTTAGATCCTCTCGTATCTTAGCAAAGTACCAAAATATCCTGGATTACTCAGCCTTCAGCAATCACTAATTGCTTAACTAAGCCAATTCAGGACACCATATATCTTGAAGTCTTTCATTCTCGGCACTAGATTTATCTGCAAACCATGACAGCATAAAGTAGGATACCAGGGTCTTGCTGTGCACTGCTGGATAGCTCTTTGCTCCTTTTTTCCTGGCTTTATATAAGGTGGTTTTGCCCTTCCCCAGAAGTGCGATTTTGTTGCAACCTGTGTTTTCCATGTCCTTTTCTCAGGATGCACCAGTGAAAGGTTGGCAATGTCACTGTCAGAAACATCAAAACTAACCTGTCTAGAGGGCTGGAGAGATTCCCTCAAAATTAGAGAGAGCGGAAGAGAGCCAACAAGAAAAAAATCACAACCTCTTCCCCCTCTTCTAAATTCAGTACTCATATTGCCGAGATATCAATGTGCTTTTGGCAGCATTCTCCCCATTACATTGCCCTAACATAGTCCAAGAATAGGCAGTCTATTTTGGGTATCTTGTGCTCAGTGAGGGTTCTGTTCCCACTTCTGATTTTGAGGCACCGATTAAAGAATGGTGTGAGAAGCTGTTAGTAAATTGCTCTTTTCCAGCACCTCAGGACTGGCTTGCAAACTGCAGAGCCAACGTATCTTAGAAAGTCATTGAATAGGCATGCCAAAGATTCCTTGCTTGCTGAAGTGGTAGTCCAGCTGTGCCAGTGCTCCTAAAGGAGTAAAAAATGCACCTGCATCCCTTTGTTCATTGTCTATTCCTCTGCCTGAGGGACTAAAGCACTCTGTGGTTCTTGTTGTGCTTGTCCTGGTACTCTTCATTAATGTAAAAAGTCAATGGCTCAAATGGGAATGATGAGATGTGTGTCATGTAACAGGCACTTGTAAAGGACAGGCAAGCAAAGAGTCA
Source organism: Acridotheres tristis (assembly GCA_037013685.1). Lineage (NCBI taxonomy): Eukaryota > Metazoa > Chordata > Aves > Passeriformes > Sturnidae > Acridotheres > Acridotheres tristis. The sequence continues at coordinate 92,615,401 of CM072886.1, forward strand.
ATAACCCAGCTAGATGTGCTCTGAGTGCAAATGAGAACCACAGCCCTTGGGCATTGCTTCAGTCCAGCACTTTTCTTTGGAATGACCAAAAATTCCAAGTGCAAAAACATTCACCCTTTTCCTGCTTAATCTCAACTGTTCTGTATTTCATTCCCGTGCTTCATCACAACTCCATGCCCAGTTTATCCATGCTGAAAGTGCATGGAATGTGCCATATGTGTGAGTAGATGCCGTTTTCAATTTCTCCTTGAATATATTTTGGGATGTTGGGAGATTTTATTTCAGTCTTTTATAAGTTGTAGATTTGTCAATGTGAATGAGAAATATTAAAGAGGTTTGGCCAGCAATACATACTTTCCTCAATAAAATGGAGCCTAAGTGCTTCCCCATCTGGAATTTTACTCCAGAGATGCAGCTCTGTAGGGCTGCTTCTGGTATCTCTTGTGGTTTCACTGTGGTTCCATTCCCTTTCCTTTGGTGGATCTTCTCTCTTCCAGGACTGAGGATCACAACCAGAACATTGTAATTCCTGTTTTTCATTTTGGGGGACTTGCTATGAGTTCTTTTGCTAAGAACATGTGTGTGTGCCTCTGTACAGCATGGGCTGTACCATTTCATTCTATGCAGGAAACAGGGAGCTCTAAAACCAGTGAATATGAAAGGTTGTCCAACAGTGGCATCTCTGCATATTCCTCCTTTTATGTTCCTTTGTGTAAATCAAAATCAAATCCAAGAAAATCCACTGATTCTGGATCTGAATTAAGAACTTTTTGGATTTTTTTTTTTTTTCAAGAGGAAGAATGCTGTTGCTAGAGATGGGGGAAAAGGATTTCTAAAACACACCAAGTCTTCTGAGGAGAGAGGTGACTGTAAGAGGATGTTGGTGGTAGACAAGGGCTATGAAGAACTGAAAAGGTAAATCATTGAAGAATAAGGAGAAAAATGTAAGTAGGGAAGAAAATGGGATTGAACTGAAGACAAATGACAGAAAACAGAAGATTGTACCAGTGGAAGAAGTTACAGAAATCTGTTTCTGAGGCTTCTCAGTCACCAACTGTTCTGCTCAAAGCAGGAGAGAGCACCATGGCACTCCTTGGTTGTTATATTGGCTGTTGGTGCCTGTGAAGCAGTGACACCCCACAAACAGGCCTGGCCACCAGAACCACTCAGGTTCTTGGAGGATGCTTGCATGTAACAGGAGGAACATTGTACAGTAGTGGCACTGCTGCTGCTCAGGCATCTGGACGGGATCCCACACACAAATTCCTTGCTCAGGAGTAACACAGGAGAATCACTTGCACTAAGGGATGCTTAACCTTGATAGAGTTATGAGCTGTTTGTTTGTTGTAAGCAATACAGAAATTGAATAGTCTACTCTTCCCTAAACAAATGTCATACAACATTGGATGCATGCAAACTAACAATGTATTACCTAAAGAAAAGCTAATTACTTGTAAAGTCTGATAGAAAATTGGATTTCACTAATGGATCATTTTGCAGTTTGCTCCATGCCCAAGCTATTCATCATTTGCAAAGAAACTGCAGTGAACAGCTTCAAGGAAATAACCGAAAGTAATTAAGTTTTACAGAACTGGTACTGAAAATCATCCATGATCTTCCTAAAACCTCTTTTTTTTTTCTACTTCAGATTTGGATTTTTAGAAGAGAAGTCAAAAAATGGACATACTCATATGTAAATGCATCATGATCTACTGTATGTGATGGCCCCATTTAATATGATTTTTAAACAAGCAGTACTATAGTGCACAGCCCTTAAGACAAAACAACAAAGCGAAAGAATCAGAAAACTGCTATAAATTAAGATTTGCTTATGTAAGTGGAGAAAAGCAGCACATATTCTCCCTGAAAGTCTATTTCCAGATTACAAAACCTTTCGTGTAGTATCATAAGTATCCACTTGGTGGTTACTTGTGCCTACAAAGGAGATGCTTTTTTCCATCTCTAAGAAGCAGTTTTGCTTTCTATTTCTCTTCTAGTAACACACAGCATCCAGACCTCTGGCTGCATTTTACAATTTATGGCATAACAAGATGCAAACATGGACTTTGGGTATCCTAAGTCTCTCTTGCCAGTAGAAACAAATTTAAAATCAGTCTGGTGCAAATTCCTAGCATAAACTCATTTCAGAGTCTGCAGCCATAGAGCTGGATTGATTTAATCTGTGTGACAATATGGTATCTTTTCTCATAGTATCAGCTGTCTAAATGTTTTTTAATGCACTGAAATAATAAGTCTGGTCATTTGACAAGAAAAGATGACACTTAACTTTTTCTCTTTTGAGCTTCCACATATCTAAATGATCACAGCCCTGTGAATGCCATCTGTTTATTATGTGTAATATTCTGCCCATTTAAATTACTTTAAGCCGTTCATGTAAATAACAGCCCAATGCCAGACAGAATTAGCTTATTAGACAGTGGGGTGTTTCTTTCTACACAGCTCTACTACAACTTCTAAGGATTTCTGGAATTGCTTCAGACACTCATAAAGAGAGGCTACAAAGAGCCAGATTCACTATTGGCATAATGAGATCACTTGGCCTGAACTTGATGCAAAGACTGGAAATTGCACACAGAAAGACTGGGAAACAATCTTAGCATTTTCCCTTCTTTGTTCACCCCTTCACATGCTGTGGACAGACATACAACATGCCATACAGCAGCAGATTTCACTGGAGAGCATCCTCTTAGGCTTGGAAAATTACTGTCAAGCCACTGACTCTAATCCCAGGCAAAGAAAATTCCACTTATAATTCCCCTCGCAAACTGATTAAGCTTTGTCGTACAGCTAATTTTCCTTTTGGTGACTGGTAACATAAACAGGCAAAGAATGTAGCAGAGAAGCAATAGGCAATATTGCAGCACTATTTGGGATATGTGGACGAAAAATCCAGAATATTTTTTATGTCTTAATTTTTCCATCTCGTTTGAAGAATTACAAGTAAACCACAATCTGCTACAGTGATTGCCAAGGTGTCTTACTGGCTTCTTCAGGCAATACTGTTTCCAAATGAGAGGGAAAAGTTGGCACGAGGTTAATAAAGACATTAATTGAAAGGGGATAGATGAGAAGAGCAGGACAATTAAAGTCTGCTATGTGGCATCTAGAAACTGGTAAAAGGGAAAGAGAAAGCTAATACCTTTGGCTTTCCTGGGCAACTATGCCTAAGAAATATTTCAAAAATTAAAAAGCAAACAGAAGAACATATAATTTTTGAATTCTATTTATACATGGGAAAGCTTTTTCTGTCTAAACACTTGCCCTTGTTTAAATCAGTGAATTATACCAGGCTTTTCCCTTGCTCACAAAGCTGTACTCTGTGTTTTATACTGTGCCATTTTTCTGCTTCTGGTTCACAATGTGACCCAATAAACTCACTGCTCACTGATGCCATAAAACTTCTGTGAGTAGTTTGCAACACACTCTTTTTGATTAATGGCATAAATGAGAAAATACATTTGGATTCCTCTGGTAGACTCAGTACTCTGCAGAGGAATTTCACTACCTAAAGGGCATGTTCAAACCTATGTTTAACCTTGTGAGGTTTTCTCAGCAGCAACTTTGCCAAAGGAAAACAGAAATAAATGTATTTTCAAAGTCGACTTGAACAGCCCTTAAAAGTTTCTTGACCTCCTGGAAGGAAAATAGGAGATTCATACATGCCTTGTGAAAGTTTAGCAGGCATGTATCCTATTTCCATAGACAACCAATGACAGAAGGTGATAAAATCAATCAAAGAGAACAGTAAGTCCTAATGAACCAGTTTTACATTTCATTTGCTTGAGTGCCAAGGTAGTTCTTAATGGCTGATTTACTTTCTTTCTTCATGAAGAATTCAGTAATTAGGAAAACAAGCTCTAACAGCATAATACGACTTGAGCCTGCAATGTAGTTCATGTCTGAAGGTGATGAGAAATGTGAGGGCTTAGCAATTCCTTGGGCTGAGGATTCCTCATGGCCCTGGTCTGAGGAGCTGCTGAGCCCCTGCAGAGGCACACAGCACAAGGGGGATGCCACACCAGGCTCCTACCTGGCTGTGCCAAGGCATCTCACTCCTGGCTACTGAAGCCTCTGGTTATTCCACATCTGAACTGTCACTGGTGATGTGCAATTTTGTGATGTACCCAACACAGCAACGAAGAGGAGACCAATTTGATGCTGACATTGTGCTCTAAGCACTAATTCAAAGATTAATTGGGTAGGAACTAATTCAGTTAGTCCTGGACTATTTTTACTGCCCCTGATGTTGCTTGCCTTAATTTGACTTGTACTGATTAATTTCTATCCAGTTTAATTCTCAGTCAAAATGAGAATAGGAATATTGCTTCCTTTGGGAACACAGGATTGCAATGTGAAGCAGCCACAGCTTATTATATACAGAAAGCAAAGGTTCTCTTATGCAGAGGGGTTTTTAAAAGAAAAATTTCTATGGTACATAGGGACTCATACATATATATATGTAATTCTGTTAGTCTTAACCTTGAAGCTTAGGGAAATCTGAAATTAGACTTGAATTTTGCAGCTAGCAATAGATTGTTATTAAAGGCTAAACCACTTGATCCTAAATCACCTAGGCTTTTATCTTTTAATAAATCCAAGCTTTCTGGGTCAATTCTTGACCTGTTCTGAAGCTCTATACGTACATGTGTACAAAAACGTATGTGTACACACACACATACATATTTACCAGACTTGTCCAGCTTTTCCCATCCCCAAAAGTCAGTGAGATATTTAAGAATTCAGAGCCTGAACACCTAGATACAACCCCTTACCCTGCCTGAATGCTATATTGAAATCTTTTGGGAAGACAGGGCTTTATTCTCTGCAAATGTTTCCTATGGGATTTACCATAAAATGGAACTGGTGAACTACCCAGTATAAGTGCCATACAACTTGCATTTGCTTCATTAAGCTCCGTTCATCTTGTACTTTTATTTTTTATTAAAACTATTAAAACTACATTAAAACCCATTATTATTTTCTTAGTTTTCTTCTTCATATTCTGTAATTTCACAGCATCCAATACCTGCATGTTAAAGTTAGAATTGCTCCTGCTACAAGTAGCAGCTGTTTCCAAACCAAAGAGGAGGATGTGGGCTCCTTACAGACCCCAAAATCCAGTGAATTTTAGCTGGTATCTTGGGATGAAATGAAAAGTGCAGCCAGACACCCTAGTGATGCTGCCTGCTGGGCTAACTACCCGGATCAAGCTGCTGAGGGAACAGTGGCAGCATAGGGCTGGGGTGGAAACGGGGAAAGGACTGCTTCTTCCAGCAACCATTTCCATTAAGATCACCTTATTTGCAATATCTCATTGCATCTTTAAGGGGCAGACATTTGATACAGCTCTGCCTCCAGCACCCCAGAGCACCCGGCCCTGTATTGCACCTCCCTGTACCAGCCTGGCGGCATCCTCAGGGCTTGCTGACCTCTCCAAAAATAATATCGGCAAGAAACAGCTTTATACTTCTCTGCTCTGTTAGCAAGTTGAGAAAGCTCCCTGATCAGAAAGGAATGTCTTTCACTGGGGAAACTCCCTGGATTAGGCAGGCAAGACAAAGAGGACAAAGGGAGGTGGTGGAGGAAGAAGGAACATGCTTGTTTTTTCAGTAGCAATTGGAGAAGGTCAGCTGTGACACCTAACCTGATCTGAAATCTTCACATTTTGTTCCTGGCTTAAAGTCAGCTATAATTAGATTTGTTTTCAGAACTATTGTTGAAACACCAATGACACATATACAGAATTTCACAGACATCTAATAAAAATGCAATATATCCTTTAGGAATTGCTGACACATAGAGAAGTCAAGATCCACACTTTAAAATGGTTGTGGGTTTGGTAGTGCCTAACTATTACCCAGACAGCTTAGGACCAAGCAGTAGGGACTTATGCTTGACTTTGCCCCACCACCTGCATCCCTCTTCCATGTGGAAATATCTCAGGATTGTTCCAGATATCAATATGGCAGATCTGCAATTTTTTTCTCCTAGGTGGCAGCATTCACTGATGAAGGTTGGCTGTGTTCAAGCCTAGATGGTACTCCTACAGAGGAATGGCTAAGCAAAGCTCCTCCTTGTCCACTTATTGTCCTAGAAATTTCCAAATAACACCCCAAGCTGGTCAGAGACAGGTTTTGAAAGCATTTCCTATCAGACTGAGAAACAAGGGTTAAAATATTTTAGTTCCTAGCTACCTCCTTGGTCTTTGCTGCTTGCCACATTTCCCAAGAAACAGACTGTATCACCAGTGCCTCAAAAGTAAGCCTTTCAGTAAAAGAATCAGTGGAAAGAGGAAGAAAATTTGCAAAGGCAGCCTCAGCAGGTGAAGAAATGCGATGGTGGAGAAATTGTGCAAAACACACTTACGGAAGATGTAGCTAATGATAATGATTCTGCTTCTGAGACTTTGGAGATGAAAGTAATTTTGCTCTTCCTTGCATCTCCCTCCCCACTGACAGTGTCTAGAAAGAAAGCTGGAATATGTCCAGCAATATTTTTATCTTCCTTTTTCTTTTCTACCACAGTATGCCAGCTACTTAGAAGCTCCATTTCAAGCCCTGCCAGGTAGAGGAGAACTGCACTGATCATGTAAAAGTGCAAGTCTGCTGCACCTGTGTTCTTCCCTTGCTGTTCTGAGAGATAAAATTCGGTCATATCAATAGAGACATCTTTCTTCTTAAAGACTTTTCAAGGAAGTATTTCTCATTAATTTAGACATGATGCTGAGAACATGTATCACTGAACCGAGCTCTCTGAACAGGGACAGTGAACATCTGCACCTGGAGTAAGGAAAGGATGCCAGGATCTTCCTTGCTGCACAGGAACAAACATCTGAGTCTTTGACCGCTCAGAAACGTTAAGGAAGTCAAATAGAGGCTGTCCTGTGGAACTGACTACACCATAGTAGGAACAGAGCCACAGGTGCCAGGGAGACGACGAGAGGGCAGGGAGACAATCTATCGAGCCCAACACCCTCGCACCCAGCACACCCTGCCTGTTTTGGCGACGTATCCAGCGTGGCCGCTCGGCTGGCGCTGTCCGCCCAGGGAGGCAGGACACGGCGGTGCCGGGCAGGAGCCAGCCTGCGCCCCGCCCTGGAGGCTGGGGGAGCCACGGGTGACCCACCATGGGGCGCTGGGGGCTGCCTCACTGAAAGGACGTCTGAGTCGCTTCTGTCTCTTCCTCCATGAGGTCTGGGAGGGTAAAACTGGAGAAGTTATTCCAGAATAAATGACAACTTTTTATTCCTATCCTCATTTGTCGGGAGACGGAGCTTTCACCAGAGGGACCTGTCCGTCTCCAAGCTGCCTCCTTCAAAGTACCGAGCAGCCGCCTGGATGGCAAAGGGTTCCCACAGCAGCATCCATCACCCTTCAAACTCCTTTTATTGTCGGGTGAGAAACTCGCAAAGGAGAGGCGGGGGGCGCGGGCAGCAGCCGCCAAGTGGCTGCAGGGGCCGCTTGGCACAGGGGAGAGCAGACAAAAGCCGGCGGAACTACGTGGCTTAAATTCAAAAGGGGCTCTCCGGGCTCCGCCAGGGCAGCCCCGGCCTGGGGAGGGGGCGGGAGCGGCCCGGGGCCGGGGCAACCCGGCGGGAGTGGGACGGGAGAGCGGGGGGCGCAGCGCGGCTCCCCCGGCCCCGCCGCCGCTCGCAGCTGAAGCGGCCGCCCCAGCCCAGCCCAGCCCAGCCCAGCCCAGCCCAGCCCCGGCGCGGCGATGAGGGGCATCCCGGGCTTAAAGCGGCTGCGGCTCAAAATCTGGCGGCGATGCGCCCTGCTGCTGCTGCTCCTCTGGGCTGCCTGCTGGGTGGTGGTGAGCGCTGCGCTGTTCCTCCTCCACAGGAGCGTCTTCTCCGAGCGCTGCACGGACGAGAAAAGCCACCGGATCCTGGCCAGGCTGGTACGTGCCCCGGCGGGACGGGGGCATCTCCCGGGGGCTGCCCGGCAGGACGAGGCGCGGGCGGTCCGTCGGGGCCGCTCTCCGGGGCGCCCTGCGCTGCTCTGGCCGCCGGAGGTGCCGCATCGCCCCCGGTGCGCACGGGCGGGCGGCTGCCTCCCTCTCTCCCTCCTTCCCTCCCTGCATCCCTCCCTCCTTCCCTCCCTCCCTGCCTCCCTTCCCGGGCGAGGTCAGGTGCAGGCGGCGGGCCGGCTCCCGAGCGTGGGATGCGGGTGCGCTGCCGAAGCCGAACGCTCCGAAGCGGAGGAAAGCCTTCCCTCCGGGTGTTGGGGGGTTTTGTCTGTTTTCAGTCGAAAAGCTGTTTGTAAAAAAAGTCATCCTTCAGAAGTGCCAGGCAGCTTGTATCGCCTCCTTTACGTTCTGGAGAGGGCTGGCGTGTCAGACGTGGTTAAAATTGAAGAAAGGATTTGCAAATATTCATTAAAATTTACCTTAAAATTATAATGAACAGATTTAGGATTGTGTAGGAAACGTTCTGAGAAGAGGAGCAGCATGGGTTAATGCTTTTAGTTAAATTTTGTTTCTTAGAGTATCTGTAGTGCCACTGGTTAGGTGGGAAAGGAGGAATCCTAGTGGGAATTAAATAATCTATCACTGCAAGCAAGCAAAAACTGATCATAGATTTTCCTTAATTCTGTATAATAAAGGAAAATCAGATGTAAGCAGCAGTCCTGACAGCGTGTTTTTAATGGCAGTGAGCTCCAGTTTCTTTACCTCAGGAGCCATATCGAAGTAGGGCTGAGCTCAAGTTTGCAGCTGAAGGAACAATTCCTGCCTCATCCTTACGTGCTCGGGAAGAACACTGAGATACGGAAGTGCACGGAGCTGCCAAGCTCAGGGAGGTCCAGGTCCTTGCCATCGCAGTCACCAATAACCAGATGGACAGAGACTTGTTGCTGTTCTTCAGTTTGGAAAGCGTCAGGCGAGGCTTCAAAAGCCCAGGGATCAGATTTCCGTGGCAAGCTTGTTAAAGTTGTCTCTATCACTGAGACAGCTCACGTCCAGACCTTCCCTGCAGAGGAAGAGTAGCTGAGATTGCTGTGAGTAGGTGAATAATCAGTAGTATCTCTAAGGTTTGTAAGCAACAGTTTTCCCAGATGACGTTAGAAAGGGATTGTCCTTAGAGTGGAATAATTAGAAAATGAGCTCGTCTTCATCTGTCCCAAAATAAGTTTTTCTACATCTTCTGAACATAGCATGAGTTTCACAGTTACAGAAAGTGCAACTGATCCATGAAACAAATAACCTGGTAGTTTGAGTCTCACACCTTCTATTAAGCAAAATCAGCTTCTAAGAAAAACTATTTTACTAGTATCTCTCAGTAGGAGTTGAGATATTTTAAAGAAGTGGGTGAAAATGCCCTTGCGAGTGGCAATTCTGAAGGTTTTATTTCCTCATTCTGAGTAAGATATACATCTGTGCAGATGTATGCTTCACTGAGAAGGCTGAAATAGCACTGGGCAATTTGCACGGACCAACTTTAACACTCAAAAAAAACCCCCTTGCTCTTTCCTAATGCCAGTCTCATCTTCATTTACCCTGAACACACTAAGTCATACCAATCAATTTCTGTTCCCTCTGGAGAAATCAATTAATTTTGATGCCTTCCAAACCTGGCTCTGTATTGCATTTAGGCAGAAGAAGTAGCTAACAAGGCAAAACATCAGTTTCAGGGTGCTGATGGTGGTACAGTGAGTTATTTAAATTTTTATAAATCCTTAGCAAGGTTTACATTAATTCAAGCTTTTAAATTAATTTAAAACCAGCTTTTAAAACTTATATTGATAAGTGCACTGAAGATATTAAAATTATGCAGCCAATTTTAATAAGATGCATATGAGTGAGTCTGAACCATGCTTGTGTGGGCATTTTTGTGTAGTACAGCTGCTTCTTTTAAGGCTTTTGGCTCAGTAGCACTTCCATATTTTAGTTTTAAGAATCTGGCCCTTAAGGAAGGATCTGTGGCTTTCAAAGGTCAATCACTACGTCAATTTAAAGCTGTCTCATCAACAGATCTCAAAATTCAGTCATTAAGACAGGGATAGCAGTGTGGAGCTGAAATATTTCTGAAATATTTATTCGGGGAATCCTTTTATCAGCAGGATGATGGACAATCTTGTATAGTGAAGTCTGAAGTTAGTGGAAAGCTTCCTGTGTTGGTAAATAATAAATTATCCATCTTGTCATGGCAGGGTAATCTGTACTACCTGGTTAAATGTTTTCAGTCCACCAAATTTGTGTTTTAATACTGTAAGATGCAAGCTAGTACACTGGGGAGCACAATAGTACAAGCCATGCCAACATGATGGAAGACTGTCCTGTAAAACTGAGTCTTTGGAATGGATGTAAGGGTCAAATAATTGATTCAGGATGAACCACCAGTTCAGACTGTGGTTCAGCCTAAAAGGCTGATAGGAAATGGTTCAATGTTCTTGATTACTTCCTTGAGGAAGCCTTTTTGAAAGACTTACTTCTTTTGTGACCCACTGAGAATGCACTTTTGGAAGGCTGATCTGTGTTTCATCACTGTGAGACCATGAGTTCTTTGGTCAAGTCCTCTTCCACAGGTCAAGTCCTCCTCCCAGTTTGCAAAACACACCCAAAAGTTCATTATAAGAAGAACATGATCCAGACACTGTTTGTCAGACACTAGGTTAATAATCAAATATTTATAGTTTCAACTGAAAAAACAGCAGAAAAGTCCTTAACAGCAACTAGGTTCAAAAAGGACCTGTCTCTTCTGTCTGTGAAATCTGAGTGTGCTTTTTCCACAACTATTTTTTCTCACTAATTCCATTAAGAATGACGTGATGTCAACGCAGAAAATAAGCTGCACCTTGACATGTTTGGCTACAGGTCATGGTCATGTGTTCTTTTAGATGCCAGAAGTCCATGCATGTGAACCCTCTAAGAGTGAACCACAGTAAAATTGTCCACAGAGGCAAGTGTTCACCCAGGTGACCCCAATTACATGACTAAGTCCTATCTTCTTTTACTTTACCATGAGAGAATTAGATTGTGGTCTGTCAATAGAATTTTAAATGTGCTGATACTTACAATCCAAAGAAACCCTCCAAAATTCCTTCTGTTTGTAATTTTCTTTCTAAATTGCTTAGACTTCCAGATGGTAAGAACTGCTAACCTACTTTTGTTGAGGAAACGAAATTTTATACTTAAAAAGGTGGAGTAAAATTGTATTACGTTAGTAGGAGCAGATTTTCAAAAGCAAGAACATTGATCTGCACGCTCTGAAGTCTGCAGACAGCTGAGTCTCCTTAGCCATCTTGATGTGAATGAGGATGCAGATGTGTGTGTGTTACACACATGCATGGACTCAGTGTCCAGACACTCATGCAAGAATTTGCCTACCTAACTCTCCTTGCTGGCATTGAATGTTCTCACTTAGGCTGTAAGAACTTCAGAATATAAATAAATTTTATGTCTCTAAGACCTGCCCTCAGTGAACTGTTTCTGTCAACTGATCACCATTCTTGGATTTTGGACTTAATCCTCCACCCATTCCCCAGCATGTTATTTAAGGCTGGAGTCTAAATATTGCTTGGCATCAGAACATATTCCTCTGGTGTACACACCTCAGAGACTGTCCCAAGAAAATACATTACTGGAATGCAGTGATCACGTTCCTTGTGCAGCAGCCAGTCACAGATGAGGTGGGGCTCAGGCAGCCACTGAAAGCCCTGCACGTGCAAGGGGGACCTGCCAGTTTGTTTAAATGAAGGTTCAAATGCCAGAAAGCAATGGAGGTGGATGACACTGTCAAGCTGCCTCACAGATGTTTGGCTTTCTACATCACCCCCTCTATTCCCCTTTCACGAGGGACCTCTGATCATCCCCTCTACTGAGCAACCCAAAGCAGTTCCTACAGCTGCACTTCAGAGTGACCATAGGAATACATCAACTATCTTCACTTTTGGAAATGATATTATGGAAATTATTCTGGCTTGAGAGAAGGACTGGTGAGGGAATCCTTGCAGTTCTTGCACTAATTTGCATTGACCACTAAATTATCAAGCAGAAGTTCCCTTGTTTCCAAGGACCTTGTTTCCAGCTAAAAAGATATTAAGTATTAAAGCAATTAATATTAAAATGTCACTTCTGATAACTACATATGAAACCTGAAGAGTCATTGTGTTCTGCAGCCTTCATACACTCAAAAATTCTGAAAGTTCTTGGTCCAAAGCTCATTGAGCACAACCTCTGTGTTTCCTGGTGATACAGGAGAAGGTTATCACAACTTCCTTCAGGGTATATTGAGTGCAAGGCTGAAATATGCAGAGCTGTGGAATGTCCCAGAAATCCAGGTACGTGTGGATTTTCCTGTAGTTTTAGTGGCATTGTCTGAATTATTCTGCCCTGAACCTTCCAGAGAAGTCCTGCATTACTGTGTGCCTTAAAGTGTTACAATCCGTAATCATACACAGTGCAGCCCTGAGTGTTTAAAGTTGGTTTCACTGAACTCATATGAGTAAAAAATTTCAGATTAACAGGTCATCCAGTTCCTTTCCTTGCCCCTGAAAAGCCTGTCCTTTACTATCCCCATAATCCCCGTTTTGAAGCAAAATTCCCCTATTAATAGATGTCTAGAGACTTCTGAAAAACCTTTTAGTGACCCAATGGTTGTAGGTGTGTGTTTGCAGTTCCATGAGTACTGCAAACCTCTCGAGCTTAGGACCATTGCTCATTATTTGTCTTTCTTCTACATGGTTCACGAGGGTATGGTTCTGCTATGAATATTCTGCTCTTTCACTCCAGTGCCTCGACTACAGCAGCGGAGCCCTGACTGGAGACCTCTGTGAAGACCTGTGTGTGGCACAGAAGCTGGTGTACAAACACTGCCTTTACTATGACAGAGGTAAGAAGGTCATTCAGGCTGATTGGAGAGGCCAGCCCATCATACTGAAATCCAAAAAAGAAATCTTTTCCAGCTACCAGCACCTCAGTATGCTAGAGGAGCTGGAAACACAGGATATCCCTGAAACAGAGCTTCTGCTTATGGTTGCTTTGGAGGTCAAAAATGCCCTGGGGCTAGAACTGTCTAACAATACCATGGGGCCCCTGTGGACAAGGAAGAAGGGACCACGTTGGAAAGCACAGGTGGCCAGCATGTGGTCCTTGCTCCAGCAGGAAGAATATATCTACTTCAGTTTGCTGCAGGACTTCAGCAAACATGTGCTACGAATTATTGGCTCTTGTGGACACTTTTATGCTGTGGAGTATCTCACAGCTGGACATGCCTGGCACAAAACTCTTTTTCCCTTGGAAAACGTGATCGGCCCCTCCCTTACTGGACACAGAAGCAGGGTGAGAGCCATCATTGACATTGCACTCAGCTTTCTGGACATGGTGCAGCATTTTGATAATGATTTCTCTCACCGACTTCACCTGTGTGACATCAAACCAGAAAACTTCGCTATCAGGCATGATCTCACGGTAAGTCAGGACTCGGGGGTGGTGGTCCAGGAATTTGAGCTCAAATTCTAGGCTGAAGGTGACTGTGTAAAAATGACACTTCCCTCCTTCTGTAGCTTTTGGCTAAGTTTTTGCACAGCCAATGAATTTACAAGCATCAAGAAAGATTCTCTACTGCTTTTCCTTTTTGAAATGTGTACAGCCACATTTTTGGAGCACTAAATCCTGCCACTTATTTTGAAAACTTCTTGCTCACTTCTGTTTTGTTTCACTTCTTCAAAGGCACTGCTGCAAAGTCCCTTGGAAGGAGTGAGGGACACTTCCTGGAGGCAAGGAGATTTCAAAAGCTCTAAATAAAGCTGTTATTTGAGTCATATTTCTGGTAGTGATGCTGAAATGAAAAATCTGTATGAATTTGGAAACTAAGGCTGAATTAATGGTCAGCTTATCTGGCTGGAAACTATGTAAGGACAGCAAACTATGTAAGGACAGCAACATGAAACTCCTGGCTACTGTCACTCTTTGACTTTTCATTGTGCAGCTGAAACTCGGACCTGATAGCTATACATATTTTCTAAGTGGTAGTGCAGCTAACATTCGTTCTGTGGACAGAAATTCCTCTGATTTTAGTTGGAATTTTATCTACAGGTTGGGGATACCATGCAGTGAGTAAGTATTTGAACTAGGCTCCTAATTTGCAGTGTCAACAGTGGAGTTCCTGCACTCTGAGTGAATATAGAGCATTTTCAGGGACTTTAATAATATTTTTAGTACTCACTGAGTGTTAATGTAACACTTGTATCTTCAGAGTACTAGACAAACACTACCTAAACATACAGCCATTAAGAGCAATTAGAAAGCTTCTCCTTCACCATTCCCTCCCTTCCCCTCCAGAACTGTTTATTCAGGTGCAATACAGCTGATCAGGGAACGGATGAGGAGCTACAGCAAGAAACTAAAGCAAGCTGTACCACTATTTAGGCAAAGAAGTAATTCCTCAAGGCAGGCTTTTCCCATCTTCCTCAGTTACTCAGGGCTGTGGCTGCCTGTGACTGAGCACATGCCAGAGCACCTGTTTCACAACCTACTTACAAGAAAATAGATGCCATTTAGGGAAAGGGGATGAATTCTGGATGTGTCTTCTCTTATGAGTCCTTTTGGTGAGGCTCATTTTGCCAGGATCTTCCAGTGACCAACCAGTTCTAGAATGGGAACACAGAAATGCTGCCTCTTTTTTCTCTCTTATGTTTGTTTTAAGCTATTTTTTCACTTGCTGATTTCTTGTATAGGATAATACAAACCCCCACGATTGTACCACTATTCCTCATTGGAGTAATAAGACTTCTAATACCCAAAGAAATGTGCTTGGAATGCAATAGCTTTACTTTGAGGATTATTTTCATGTGAGGAGGATAAGCCCCCAGTCTTCACATGCTCTCCTGCAGCACAGAGAAGAGCTGTCTGGTGGATCATCCAGGAGAATTTTAAGCTGCCATGGAGCCACATAAGGGACAGAGTTAGAAAAAGGTTTGGGTGAATGCACAGTGTTCTGGGAGAGCTTCCTCTTTTACCAACACTTCAGAGAAAACTGGAAAGATTACAGCACCTTAAACACGATTTTCAATCAGGTCATGAGCCAAGTTGGGTCCTTCCTGTATTTCCTTGGGTACTTTTTTCATCAACTATGATCATATCAAAGCTCATCAAAATGTAGCTGTTTATAGGCAGAGTGTCACCCAGATGTGTTTCACAGGGTCTATCTGGATACCCACACATTTTTGTAAAAGATGAATTTCAGTGAATCCACTGAGCCCTTTGGCAGCTGCGTATTTGGGAACCAGGGCTTATTTTCCTAGTGGAGCAATGGATCAGATTGTCAAATGTGCTGGAAAAGACCCCACCTGGGAGATGGAACGGTGACGCTGGGACTGGGGAAACCCTGCGCTACTCTCACTGTCTCTTCTGCAAAGAACTGAACACCAAAACCACAGAAAGCTTCGGGAAGTAAAGAACCAAAAAAAAAAAAAAAATTGCCTGTCCAAACATGTACAATTCCTTAGGCTACATCATCATTATAGAGCACTCCAAAATGCTTTAAAATATTTATATTTTTAAGATATGCCTCATCTCTGTAAGATTTTTCCCTATGGAAAAAGGAGTAGAACAAAATGGAGATCAGACCATGTTCTTTATTTTGCGTGTATAAGATTTATTTGGCCTGCTACCAAACCAGACATCTTTAGTTCCTGGGGCTGATCCAGTTGCTGTTCCAGTCACACAGTTCATCTTATGTTACTTGGGAGGTCGAATCTGAAAAATAAAACTATCATTTGAGCCCAAGTAACTCTGCTTTGCCCAGGTCCCAGACATTTTCCTCTATGAAAATGTGTGTCAGATGCTGCAAAAGGACATCCCTGATCCTGACTGTCAAGTATGAAATGCAGCTGTGAGCATCCACTGGCTGCATATCCATGGTGTTGGACACAGGCTTCCTTCCCTGTGGTCACCCACAGCTTGGCTCACATCAGGCAGCTGCCATCCCCGTACTGGATTTCTTTCTTTCCCTCTTTATTATTGTGATTTCTTTAAGTGGAGCATTCATGGGTGGAGTGGCACTGGCAGAAACTGAGACCACAGCCCTTTGTTTCCAGAGAGGTCTCACCCCCAGCATGGGCAGCAGTTCTGCAAACACTTCATGCTGCACAGCTCTGAGAGCCTCATGCCAGGGGGCGGAAAGTGACTGACCCCTTTCACTCAGGTTTTTTCTGCTGTGACCAGCTTCTGGCTCGACTCTGTTACAGGACATATATCGGGACCATAAGAACAAGGATTGTGCACAATAAATGAATCAAACAGTAGCAAAGAAGACTGGACAAAGCCAGACCAAGCTTTCAGCAAAGTCAGGGATCTCCTTCTACAACTGAACAGACTCAAATCCACAGAATGCAAGGACAGGTTTGCAGGACCAGGTGCAGCTATCCTTGCACATCCCACTGCTCCTCTCCACAGTGGCAAAGTCAGGGGTCTAGTCTGAATGCTGGGTTCTAAATGATACTCTCTGGCTCATGGGTAATTGTGCACCATCATGTAATTGAGAGGTTGAGGTGCCATCTGCACATCTGCATATGCTGTACCAGCAACTACTTCAGCCTTCAGATTGGATAGTTCCACTTTAAGGCAAGTCAATCCAATTGACCCCAGGGATGCATATTGTTCACAAATAATTTTTCCACTCTTGGTGTCATAAGCATTGGCTGTTTCTGTTTAAAAAGTGGTGTTTATAAGGTTAGTGTGGCGCAGTTAAGTGAAATAAAGCCCCTGTGATCCCAGTTCCCCGCCAGCAGATGCTCTCAACAGCATTTCCAAAAGCAAGCAGCAGAGTGCCTGCTCAGCCCTGTCCCAGAGGCTATGCCGTGGCAGATCTGATGGGATGTTTTGATTCACAGGTGGTGGCCATTGATGTGGATATGGCCTTTTTTGAACCCAAAATGAGGGACATCCTGGAACAGAAGTGCACAGGAGATGAAGACTGTAATTTCTTTGATTGCTTTTCAAAATGCAATCTGAAAATCAGAAAATGTGGAGCACAGAGAGCCAATAACAACTTGCAAGTGAGTAGACACAGCTGTTTTATGCATCCATTCCTTTTAAAATCACACTGACTATAAAATGCATGGTATGTATGAGGAGACTGAGATGAAGACAGTCGGGCTTTTAAATGTGTCCACATAAGCGTCAGTCTTGTTCAGAAATCTCGTCTTGGGGCACACAAACAGATCTTTATATTCACTATATATAGTGTTTATTTACCATGGTTTTCTGTAGATGTTAGCCCAGTGCCACAGACAGGAGACCAGAGTAAGCAGAGGCAGGGGATTAGCACTTCTGTCTCCACTGATGGTAAAGTGACATCCTTGAGTTGCACCTCAAATCCTGTGTTCGTTTCTGGGCCCCTCACTTCAACAAAGACACTGAGGTGCTGGAGAATGTCCAGAGAAGGGCTATGGAGCTGAGGAAGGACCTGGAGCACAAGACATGCAGGGAGTGGCTGAGGGAGCTGAAGATGTTTAGGCTGGAAAAAAAGGAGGCTCAGGGACTTCTTATTGCTCTCTGTAACTACCTGAAAGGGGGTTGCAGTGATGTGGGTGTTGGCCTCTTCTCCCAAGTAACAAGTGGTAGGACAAGATAAAATTACACCAAATTGCACCAGGGAGGGTTTAGGTTCAATATGAGGAAAAATTCCTGAAAGGGTAGTCAAGCATTGGAACAGGCTGCCCAGGGAAGTGGTAGAATCACCATCCCTGTGAGTGTTCAAAAACTTGTAGATGCGGCACTTGGGGACATGGTTTAGTGATGGACTTGGCAGTGCTGCATTGACACTTGGACTCAATGACCTTAAAAGTATTTTCCAACTTTAGCAATTCTATGATTCTGTGAAAGTTGGGACTGTCTGAGTGTAAGCAGTGGTTGTGATTCTCCACTCTACAGATGTAGTGTGTGGGTGTAGTGGAAAGGGGTGTCCATGGGGTTCTTGGCTTTTGGATGAGGTGTGTTACAGCTCACCCAGCTTGTGATGGTGAGGCACAACAGTGAGGCTGTGGGGATGTAGCTTGTCGTTTGCCTGCTTCTCCCACCCCTGCACCCTCACCAGTTGTTATGCAGAATCATAGAATTGTTTAAGTTGGGAAAGACCTTCAAGATCATCAAGTCCAACTGTTAAACCAGCACTGCCAAGTCCACGAATAGATCACACCTCTAGTGCCACATCTGCACATCTTTTAAGTATTCCAGGGATAGTGACACATCTAATTCCTTGGGAAGCTTGTTCCAGTGCTTGACAACCATTTTGGTAAAGAAATTTTTCCTAATATCGAATCTAAACTGCTCCTGACACAACTTGAGGCCATTTCCCCTGGTATTGCTTGTCATTTGGGAGCAGAGGCTGATCTTTACCTGGCTAGGACCTCCTTTCAGGAGTGCAATAAGGTCCTTCTTCAGCATCCTCTGTCCTAGACTGAACAACTCCAGCTCCCCCAGCCACTCATAGGATGTGTGAAGTGCATGAGCAGCCTGAGAAGAAGGGCCATTCCTCAGCTAGAGTGTAGCCTTGGTGGATGCTCCTTTTCTACACCTCCTTCTTCGAATGGTTAAAGGCATTTTGGATTCAGATGACATTTTGTTACAGTCCCAGGGAAGCAGCAGAGCATTAGTTGTAGCTTCTGAAACACAACGATCTGCTCTTTTTCCTTTCCGCAGGTAATTTGTGACAAAATATTCCGTCGCTGGTTTTCCCCAAATCTCAGAGGACCGCTGGTTCCCCAGCCCCTGCAGCTGCAGCTGCAGAAAGCCGTGCAGGAGTGTGCTCAGCCGGGGCACACGGGTGCCAGCGGGCACCAGAGGACTCTGAAATCTCTCTCCCAGTTGTACCACCTGCTTCGGGTCACTCAGCGAGAACTGCAAGGGGCAGAGTAGATGCAAAAGGCAGAACTGCAAAGGCCAATCCCAGTCTCTCTGCCATCCCTCCTAACCTTGTACTTTTACAGCACAGAGATTGCTTTTCGGCTATGCAAATGAAGTTCATGGCTGCAGGTGCAGCACGTCCTGATAATATCCTGTCAAGTGTTAAATTGCTTTACATTACTTGGGTTCTGTTCTTGCTTATTTTCCTGAGCCAGCACTACCCCTCTCCATCAGCAATCAGCACATCCTTCCGAGCTGTAGTCACTGCTCAGACAGCATCAGTCTGAGTGTGATGCTCAGAGGATGCATTTACAGAAGAAAAGTGTAAGTGCAGAAAAACTCTACCAATAATTAAAAGAATAGGTGGGTGGGTGGGTGTGAATAAGTACATGTACAGTGTTTGTTTTAGTTTCTCTGTCAAAAGGGGTTTTTTTACAGTAAGGGCAGAGCATTCTGTGTGGAAAAAAAAAATAGAGGGGAATCTCAAACAAGGAAATGTGCTGTCACACAAGGAAAGAGTTGCTTTTGTACAAAGCAGTCCTTTCTGATGTCCCCAAATTAATTTTCTTCAGGGTATTGCATTACCTGTGCCATTGCTAATCCTTTTGAAGAAGAATTATATAAAGGTACTTTGGACTTTTCTAGAGCAAAATAATTATACCCTTGCTGAGCTCCCATGTGGGTACTCATATTCTACAGTGAAGAGGTATGAATAATGCTACTGGATTTTCCCATGTGAACGAGCCCTCAGGCACTTGTACATCAGAGCACTTGATAAGAAGCACTCCTTTGCCAGAGAACAGAATTTCCCAGGAATGTCAACAATCTGTCCTTTGCACAGAACAATATCCAGACCCAGAGTTTTCTTCCAAAGTATTTTTTTAATGAACAAAAGGAAAATTTTTTTGTACAAATTCATTATCTTGCAATCAGTTATGTAAATAAAGATCTCTAGATTAACTTAACAACATTAACTTTGCCTTTCAAATGTGCAGAGCTGTGGCTGGAGAAACTAACATGGGTTCAGGAGATACCACAAGTGCATAGGCCCAATATCAGGCAACGTCCCCAAGATCTGGTTTTGGCATGAGGGCATTACAAAGCCCACAACCAGGAATCCCAGCAGCCTATGGTAGCCCTCAGCTTGGAAGAATCAATGTTGAGACTGGCGATACTGCTTTGTGGATGTGAGACATGTAACAGCACTTAATCTGCTCCATCTTTATGTCCCCCAGTCTTATGACAGCTGTGAAGTCTGTGAGTGCTAATTAGATATAAACTTTCCATTTCTGGAGTGGTTCTTTGAAATAAAACTAAAGACTGCCTGTGACCAGAAAAATGGGAGCTGCTTAGGAGACATTGACCCCTTAAAACCTAGCTCAAATTTTCATACTGGTGCTAGTGGGTTTTTATATATATTTCTTCCAATAAGCTATCATATTTTTAAAAATCATGCAAGCCCTCAAGAAACTCAAAGCAATAACAAGGTCAGCTGCCTTGCCTGGGGCTGGACAAGCTGCTGCTAAACTGGAGCTCCAGGTTAGGAGCTCCTGGCAGGTAAAGTTGCTCTCAGTCCATGCTTTTCCTTTAGCCAGGCAGGCAAAAAATGTTTCAACACTTTAAGATCATTCTTTGCAAAAGCAGGAAGGCAAAGCAGAATAAGAAGAAACACAAATTCCACAACTAGCCCTGTTACAAAGTCATGAAATAGATGGAGAAAATAATTAAGGACAGAATCAAATTGTGGCTAAGTAGTGGGGATAGGTAAAGTATCAGTTACAGAGAAGACAAGGAAAGAGAGATGTAGGGAAAAAAAAGAAGTAAAAATATGTCAGCCTTTGTAGAAGCATGATTTGTGATGCAAGATTCAATAAAGTGATATTTAGTCTGAGGAAGAAGGGACTGAAGATGAACATGATAACTCTCTTTAAAAAAGAAAAAGGTTGATAAAAAGAGAATAGGAGAGAACTGCCCTGTCCAGATTTCCTTGATGGATATGACCAACAATGAACTTAAACTGTAGTAAGGAAGAAAACAGGTAAGACATTTGCTACAGACTTTCTGAAGAAAGGAACAGTGAAGATATGACACAAATCATCTGGGAAACCTTCAGACTTCAAAAATTGTGGTTTTCAACTACAGGTAAGAGTGAGTGCCTGTCAGGAATTATGTACATGAAGTCGATGGTGCTGCCTTGAGGTAACCTTTTATCTCCAAGTCATATGATTCTGTTACCACCAGTTAGCATTTGTGGTCTCGTGACAACAAACAAACACAACAAATCCCTCACAACAAATCCCCTCTTCTGAGACTCAAGAATACATATCTCTCCCTTAATTTATCTATGCAAATCTGTGGGCTCCACTGTGAAGGGAAGTCACAGAGATCTCCAACTGTACAAATGATGCTGCAGAGCCTGCTGGTGTGATCCTGTCTCCCCCACACCACCTCCCTGCTGATGGCACCGATCCTTGCTAGGTCAGGAGGGACTCAATATACATTCCAAATGATGCTGGGGAACCTGAAGATATTATATATCATTGTGCTCCTGTTTCCCTGGTCCCATTCTTTCCTCCTTGCCAAGCTCAGAGAGTACCTTCAGGGAAAAGCAGGCATCACAGAGACCCTCGATGCTTTGCAGAAGAGTCATGCTCCCCCCATGGCAGGGCTCCCCTTCCCGTTTCCAGGTTTGCATTTCAGGCAGGATAAATTTCTGTTGGGAGGGATATTCCACTTTTAAAACAAGTGGAAAAAACATCGTGAAATGAAAACTGATGGCAGCCAAATGCTGGTGGAATGTGACTCTGCTCAGAAGATCCTTTTTCCTTGGCAGGATATAGGAAGGGAAGCTGCCTTTGACAGATTTTTCCAACCCCCTCAGGGCCTGGCTGCAGCCACCTCCACCTGGCAGGAACCTCCTTCCCCCACACCACACTTTCCCAGGACATTAGGTTTCACTTCTTTTCAGGATACAGAGAATAATCCTCAGAAACCTCTCAAGATCGACACAATTGGGTTATTTGTCCTTGGCTGGGCTGTGAGATTACATATCACTGATGCAGCCAGCTCCAGGCAGGCTTTGGTGCACACCTTCAAGGAGGCAAGGAGAATCTGGCAGGCTCTGTGAACACAGGGCTTGATTCTTCACAGCCCCCCACGTGCTTTGTAAAGTCACTAAATCCTGGGAAACGGGAGAGAAAGCACTACCAGTGAAGCAAATGAAATATCGGTTTTTAATTGACACAGGTAGCAATGACCAAAACAAGAATAAAACCGTAGTTGTGCTTTTATCTCCTTGGGACAGAAAGGCCCGGGTTCAGTGGCTATTGACCTTAAGGAAGCAATTGCAAACTGCTGTAATTTGAGCCTGTATGATTTTGCAACTACATTTTTGGTGAAAATATTTTTTTTGGATGGAAAAATCTCTACAGGTGTTTGACAGGAAGAACCAGGAGTGGTGCTCCTTTCTGATGAAGTCCCTTTCGTGCTGCCCTGGCAGCACTGCCTGCCCCTCTTTGGTTAGTGCACTGTAGCTTTGCAAAGACTGTGTAAGATTCATCCCACTGCTCATCCCTTCCATATAAAACATGTCTTACATAGGTTCACTAATAGCATTTGGTTGCATTGGCAACAGCCAGTTTAGTCAAAGATGTCTGTTCCCATTCAATTGATCTCAGCCCCAACCCTTTGCTCTGTCAGTCTGTTCCTATATCCTTTTTGCCCTATTAAAGTGACATTACCTCCTGACTAATTTCTACCACTTGCTGAATTAGTGCCTTAGTCAGCAACTTCTATGCCATATTTATGGCTCCCTGTGAAACAGGAATGGCATTAAGTCATTGTTTATTCTTTCTTTGCATCTCAGTTAGCAGCATGTGCTTCAACTCTGCAATAATCCAAATACACTGTCTGTTCCCACATTTTACAAGAGGTGAGTCCAGTTGGGAGTCTCCTTCATCTTTAGGAAATCTTTAGAAAAGATAAATTCAACCTGGTGCTCAAGATTTTCACAGAACTACTTCTGATTTTCTCCAACTGGCATTTTATACTTTGCAAAAAAACATCTGCAAGCAATAGTCCTGCACTAGGATGATATAAAACAGAGCAGAACTCCATGTCCCAAAGGGTTTATGTGGTCCCTTTTGTGTTTCTAGGCTGACTCAATGGTACCTAGGCCAGAAAAGCAGGTCATTGCTGTAGCCAGGGTTGCTCTTACAGATAGTACAACTCCCTTATGTGACTTCCCAGACTCCTCCTTCACTGAGAGCATTCAGATATGTTGCTGGAGGCAGCACTAGAGATAACAACAGATATTTAGGATCGGGAGAAAAGAGAGTGAAAGGTTTTCCTTTTTTTTTTTTTTTTTTAATTAGAAATATTGACTGCACAACACATTTCCTAAATGGGATCACATCCTCGAAGAAGTTAGGGACTCCTCACTGATAATTTTTTTCCTTTGTTATAAAGTGTAGACCCAAGCTGGCCTATCTATTTTTGTGTAGATGAAACAAAACAAAACAAAACAAAACAAAACCACAAACCAAAAAAACCCAATCAAACAAAAAAACCAAACCCCAACTCAAATAAAAAACAAAATCAAATTAAAAAAATTAAGGAAGTCATATACCAGGTTGCCTGTCTTTCAGGGATCATATTGTTATATGTAATGGCCAGGAAGGTGATAAATTGCAGCTTTTAATGAGTTTCTGGCTGTAACATGGGAGCCTTGTAGTTGTGATGCCAGTCTGTACATCTGGGCAGCCAGCTACAAACCTGTATCAGTGGATGCGAACAACCCGATTATCTATTTTGGCAGATGCCCTCTGAAGCCTAGTACAAACGAAAAATAAAATCTCTCTGTCTGGGCCACATGTAGTGAGTCCACACAATAAGCAGAGTCACTCTGCAGGATCCTCAGTCACTGCCACTTTCCTGGATCCTCAGTGAAAACAGGAGAAAGGCTACTGGGCTTTCAGCAGCAAAAAAAGACAGCAAAGCATAGTGAGGGAAAGAATGAGGTGCTTGGAAGAATGAAAATTCAGGACAATTGAACTCAGAACCAAAGAGATAAGAAACTCCATACTGAAAAATCAGAGAATGTCCATGAATTGATTGGAGGAAAAAAAAACCCCAAAATTTCCATTGTAGTTCTTTAAAATAAAAAAGTGCAGTAGTGCAGGGGTTATAGTGCAGCCATCTCCAAAGCCATTTGTTATATGTGTCTTAGGATCTGTCAAATAGACTGTGGAGCTGTATAATGACATCTGCAGCCTAAAGGCTAGACAGAATAAAATCACTTAGAAAAAGCTTTTAGAACTACTATTTACATAAATGCATAAAACTGCCCTAATTAGCAACAATGTCAGCCAAAAAGAGAGAAAGGAGGGGTTTTCTCACTAATAGTGTTATTTTGTCTATAAATTAAAGTATGGCAAAATGCTGAAATCCCTGAAAGGTTACAATCCATAATCCTGTGGGTAAAGTTTTGATCCTGCAGGCTTGGGCCCCAGAACAGCAGAGTGAATGCTGAGCTCCTTTAAACACCCTGATTCTTGGTGCCTTCTGCAGTGTGCTCTGATCTCCTTCTCCTGTAAACTAGAGGGGATTTTTCCTACGCTACAAAATGTGCCTAAGTGATGTTGGCAGCCAGAAGGATGTGCTTATGATCCAGTGCGTAATCACTTCCACAAGCATCTGCTGCTAGTGCTTTCAAGATACATGTAATCCAAGCTGGAGACTATTGTGAATACCTCTTATTTTCCCTTGCTGGTTCTTTAGCAGTTTGCTTCTAGCTAGTTAGAAACAGAATCCCCCATCCTGCTTAAATTGGTTATAATCTCTCCAAAATTCATGCTACAGCAGGAAAAGAACAAACTGCCTTGGGTTCAGGATGGGTTCATTCTCTTAAAGGTACGACATGCAAAGCTGCAGGAAAGAACAGAGGTCAGTTTTTATTTCTAAAGAGGAAGTTGAATGTAAGTAGCTGAAAAAAATATATATTTCAACCAATATCCCATGAGCTAACATTCCTCTGTATTTGCATAATTCAAAGCCCTCTGCCTCTTTCCAATTCAAAAGAAAATTTTAAAAGCACAATGTGTTTACTACTCCAAATTTCACAGGTCTGATAATTACTTCTTTGACATTTCTATGTCAGACATTACAGGTTTTATCTTTGTCCTTAGGAAATTGATTCTTTCTCTTATCCCAAGAAGGGGAATAGCTGAGAAAAGGCAGGTTTTTGGTTTTGGTTTTTTTTCTCTTGTAAAAGGGTTATTAAGTACCAATCTAATCTTACAGGGAGTTATCAGTGGCTAAATATTTATTACATGAACCAGGGCCCATTTAATGGAATCAAATAGCTAAATAAATATCCAAGTAATTACTCCAGTGTTCAGAATTTCTTTTAATGTAACGATACCAGTATTTGTCCATCTGATTCTATATGCGTACATAAGTGCTTTGCCAAACATATATCCAGATGTGCATTCACATGGATTCAGCCTGCATCTGACTCTTGGCAAAACTGTGACCAGAGCATGGAGGAATAAACCATTCCTTGGAATGTTATAGCCATGGTCTTTCCTTTAGTCTTTGTATTCTATTTTCTGTGCAGTAAAGATAGTGTGCACACAGATACTCAGCAGTTCCTTTGTTAAACTGTAAGTTCATGTCATAAATGCTCAGTGGGCAGACCACAAATGCCTGGGGCTTTATTTTTCATATTATATTCCATATAAATTGGGGAAATGCAAGAGTAATTAGCAACATGAACGAACATCACACAGTGCACAAAAATAGTGAAAAATTAACAGAATGCTTAATCAAATATTGTGGGTTTACCCACTGATTTCACTGAGCTTTCTTAAGTTATTAAAGAGTTACATTTTTTGGAACA
This sequence comes from Acridotheres tristis, assembly GCA_037013685.1. Lineage (NCBI taxonomy): Eukaryota > Metazoa > Chordata > Aves > Passeriformes > Sturnidae > Acridotheres > Acridotheres tristis. The sequence goes on from CM072886.1 coordinate 92,641,166, forward strand.
GATTCCAGTCTTCAACTCTAAGAAAATACTGGATAAACAGTGTTATATTAGCCAGAGCAATATCACTGAAGAGGCATTAGATAATGCAATTATTCTGCCTGAATTTCCATTGCCATTTCAGTAGATATCTCTCAAAAGTGAAGAAATGAAGCCAAGAGCTGGACAGGACAGCGATAAGCTCCATTGAAAAGCCTGGAAATGGTCTATGCAGGGACAGTTCTTCAGTCCCACCTCATTCATTTTGCATTCGTTTTCCCCTGAATATGAAGTCACACATGATACTGGCATGTTTGAAGGCTCAGGCTGGATTTACACTAACATAATTCAGTGCCTTTTAAGTGTGTGCTCTTCATTCATGTCAGCAGGAGAGCAGGGGCTCCTTGCATTTTTAAATGGGCAGAGGTAGGAGTGACTTTAGCAATAAACTCATCTAATAAAAGTGAGAATGCAGATGTTTATTCATAGCCCAGTGCTTTTTTCCTTTCCATAGCAGGAATCTCTGTGGAAAGGCTGACACATGGCTGCACCCACTCAGACACGATCCAGGGATCTTCCTCAAGGACTGTGGCACAGCCCATTGCTATCCCTCCATACACACTGGCTCACCAATGATGCCTGGCTGGGAGGCTGGGCTCTGCTCTCACCACGGGCACCTCCTCTTGGCTCTGGGGCAGGACAAGGAACTTGGTGACGCAGCTCAGGAGAGTTTTTCTCTCCTGCACCTGGAAAATGAGCAGACAGATCAGACTGCCCTGCTGGCTGAAGGCTGAATCTCGGCCCCTCTCCTCTGACAGCACTGACCATTAGGCAGTGAGTTACAAGTGTTCACTCTCCCAATCTTTGTGTCAATCCCAGCTCACTGGGAAATAAAAACGACTCCTCTAAAGGATCTCCATAGGGTGCTGGAGGATGAATCTCTAGCATCATTCCCAGTACTGAAGTGTCTCACCCAGGAAAGTCTCTTTCATAGCTGGGACCCTTCCCAGTCCCAGCAAAATGGTGAGGAGCTCACCCCTGCCACCCTTCTATTCTGGCTACAGGAGAGAAGGAAACTACTTTTTCTATGATGAGACTGGCACTTCAGAGGAATACCACATTCATGCCAAGAATGGCAGTGAAAGAACACAAAACAAATGTGGCACCATGAATGTTCCTCATCTATTGATATCACCCTATCACACAGCCTTTACACAAACTTTACTGAGAAAGACCTACTCTCAAAGTGTAGACTGATACAAAAAAATTGTGGGAGTGTATTTAATGCTATCTGCTGTTCCATGTGGAAAACCGAGAAGGATTGCCTGAATAATCAGTACAAAATACAGCAGTCTTTTTCTAAATATAAAGGGAGAGAAAGAATTTGTTGGGCTCCATCCATTTATATTATCCATCCATTTATATTATCCATCCATTTATATTATAGATGACAAAGCACAGCAAGGGTGTGTCTTATTTTTAGTCCAGGAGTTCACAAAGCTGTCAGCCAGCTTAGATGCCATCTCTGTAAGCACCAGGGATTTAAATTCAGGCACACACACCTGTCTGGGCATTTGGATAAAAGTCTGGTAGCTGGAGTGTGCGACTACACAGCTATAAATATTTAAACTGGCTGCTCTGAGTGCATGTTCTCAAGCTGCAAAGACACTGGAAAGAAGAGCACAGCTGGAGCCATGCCAGATCAATAGGTATGGGCTTTGAAAGGGTGCTTGTATAGATCTCTGCAGATTCTTCTGGTACTGTGAAGTGCTTGCTATTAAAAGCAGAGGATAACAGTGCCTTTTCATTAGAAGAAGCAAGCCCTACAAAAAACTTCATATCCTCTGTCTTGTATAGGATCAGGGAAGATTGTTATGAGGAGAGGCTGAGAGACTGGGCTTGCTTAGCCTTATTCTGTGACTCCTGTGTACAGCTAATGGAGGGACGTACAGGAAATGGAGCCAAACTCTCCTCAGAAGTGCACAATGGCAGGACAAGAGACAGCAGGCACAAGCAGGGACCCAGGAAATTCCAACTTGGTATTAAGAAAAGGTTTTATACAGTGAAAAGGGTCAAGCACCGGAACAGTGTTCCATAGAGGTTCTGGAGTCTATGTCCTTGGAGATATCCAAACTTGACAGAACAAAACCCTAAGAAATCCAGTCTAACTGGTCCACCTTTGAGCAGGAGATTGGATCAGGTGGCTTTTGTGCCTCAGTGCCAGCATGAAGCCTTTCAAAAATGTCAACCGCAGTTTGAAAATCAGAGAAACAAAATGGCCTTTGCAAACTACTGTTATACAAAATACCTAAATGTTTCTCTTAACCGTAGCTCTTATTCATGTGAAGAAGCCTAGAGCCTATATTTGGTCTCCATCTAACAGGTGGCCTATTCAGTTTGCAGGCATCTTCTACTCTCAGCTGAAGAACAGATTTCACACCCTGGCCTAGCCAAAGCCGACTCAAGTTAGCTGAGGAAGCTGAGGAATGGGAAGAACAAGGGCTTTGTGAATGCCAAGGAACAGCAGAGTTGCATTGCTAATAGGATGAATCCTCTGCAAAATTCTCAGATCCCTAAACAATCTCCATCTGAACTTCTAGGAAAATGTAATCATGGTTTAAATATTTTGGTATCTGTCCCAGGCCAAGTGCATAAGGGCCTCACTGTGCCAGGGACTGGACAGGAGCAGGGTAATAAACAATGCCCGAGTTTGCATTCATGTCAGGGCTTCTCTGGCCCTTCAGAGCTGCAGGTTCATATCAGTATAATCCGTGTCCACCGCAAGACCTAAACATGAGGAAAAATCAGAATCACCCCAAACAGTTTGGTGTAGTCTTTCATGCGGCTTAGATTCTCTCTGCCAAACAGAACCTCAGTCCTGAGAAAAACCCAGTGCTCTTCCTTTATCCCAAGCACAGTTGCAAGATTAGGAACCAAAAATCCCCCAAAATACCAGCCAAGCACTGAAGGTACAAAAAAATTTAAAAGTAGCTGTCACATTACTAACAGAGAATTATAAAATGAATTCTGTAGGAATATGAAAATAAATATACTTTAGTTGTTCAGATGAATAAGACATAGCACAATTCTAAATAATGTATCACTGTTGTTATAAACTTGAATATTATTGCCTTCTTCCCCTGAAGAAGCAGTATATGTTCCAGATACAAAAGGGTTGTTGTTTTGTGTTTAGTGTTGGTTTTTTTTTAAAACATTATGCCAAGTTGCTGTTTTCAAACACATGTCGATGCTGGGAAGAAATGGGCATGTATCCATTTTGCTTTCAGGCCAAACCATTTAACCAGAACTGGGAATACTGACAAACTTTCCCAACCCTTCTCTCTCTCTCCAGTGCAGTTGTATAAAGTAGCCCTTTTCAGAGCTCTCTATGAAAATGACCAGTATAAATATCACACACTGTGTTTCCATTTATCAAGTGGAAAATAATTTTTAACACACTTCTAGAGAAAGGTAACAGGTAAGTAGCCAATGTTCATGTAGTCATTTCAATGGGGGATGTGTCAGTCTATAAATCAATAGCTGGCTCGATGCCATTTGCTTCTGAATGGAAACCAACTATTTTTGCAGAGCTCTGTTCACAGCAGCTGAGCATCAATGCTAAGTAATGTGTAGCTATTAAGGAAAAACTGAGCATGACAACACAAATCACGGAGCCCCTGATGAAGATCTCTGCACATGGCTGCTTCTTCTAATCACCAGCAGAATTTAATGAGACACCTGCAGTTTATACACACTCTTGTTCCAACATAAATTGCCCTGAGAGCACAAAGTCTTCTTTTAAAAACATTCCTCAGTAAACCATAAACCACAAAGAGTTCATTGTCACTAATAACATACTCCTCATTAATTTATAATGGCATGAAACCATAGTCCCTCATACATAACTGAACAGATCTGAAGATTAAGTCGAAGGGTGTTAAGATCTCCTAATTAGCAGTTTTTTACCATTTAGATTTTCATTAATAAAACAGTGCTGGAGACCTTGAAATTGACCCCTTGCAAGGCTGCAAAACCACGAATTCTACATAAATCTGACCTATATGAGATGAGGGAGAGGACTGCATGCATCCCATGGGTCTCTAAGCAGGAATAAGCTCAGGCAGATGGGGATTCCTCCTCTGCTTGAAGCTGCAAGGGCATTCAGCTGTAGGCACAGATGCTCCTGCCTTGCCTTCATCCTTCCCTTGTAGTGAGAGGGTAGCTTGGACTGCTAAAAAACCATCAAGGCAGCTCATTAGAGTGCAGAAAGGATAAAGGCTAAGTATCCCTTGTCATAACTTATCAGATCTGTAGAGAAGGGGCCATAAACCCCCTCGTTTCCTAATTGGTGATGCGTTCTTTGCCTCTGAGTGGAGGAAACAGAGAATGGTGTCTGCTAAAAGCAAACAAACCCAGCTCCCCTGAATCAGTGGGCTCAGAGAGAGAGCAAAGGTTTGTTGCTGAGAATTAGGGATATTGTCATCCTCCAAGTCAGCAGCTGGAAATTGTTGGCAGGAATTGCTGAATTCTGGGGCACACTGGGGCTTTATTGTCTTGAACCAGAACTTGGAGTGGTCGCAGCACAGAAGCATATCAAACTCTCTTCAGCAGGTGCACAGGCTTGCCAGGAATTCTGATACAAGCTGTTTTGTGACCATTGACAACAGCATTTTGACTTTTTAACATCCAGGATGAAAACTTGAGGATCTTTGATGTAATTTTGTTGCAAATATCTGAGGGTTACTTTAGGATCTTCTTTGGAAGGCCCCTCAGAAATTGTGAGCGTGTTATAAATTGTGATGCAAGTCTGCTGTTTGTAGGAGGAAAAAGATTTGGGGCATTACTTACTGGATCAGCATTTAATAGCAGTATTGAAAAAAGTGATGAGAATTTCATTCTGCTCCTCTTCTGTTGTCAGAAATAATCTATTTGTCAGTGGCTGTCTGTCTGGCATTTCCTATCTCCTTCCCTCGTTGGACAATAGCTGCATTTCCCTCTGTGCCAGCAGATATAAATAGACACATCTCCATGAAGTTAATGGAGCTGGGGCTTTTCACATGGTCTGAGGACCTGGTGCTGAGCATTTTAAACTGGCTGTGCAGTTGCATCAGTTATCAAATAAGACGTGTCAGCAACTCTAGAGTCAGACAAAAGAGTTGTCTAGCAGCCCTGCTCTCAGGAAAGCCACAAATACCGTCACAAAAACAGTTCTGGTGAAATTGGTAAGTATCTTTTACAATATGTTACTTATGGAGAAAAAAAAAGGGCAGTACATTTTTATTCTTCTCACGTTATTCAGAGATTTTCTCATCACCAGAACAAGAAAGTGACAGAATAAGTATACTTGAAAAACCATTTTTTAATAAAGTAAATGGAGCCTTCTTTGGTAACGGGAGTGAAAGAGAATAGTGTTAATGGAATTTTCATTAAAGAAAACTTCTTTGCAAAATAGTACATACTATTGGGAGAGAAAAATTAGCAGTCAGATCCTCACTGGTTGCAATCTGGCATGGTTCTAGTGACAGACTAACATCTCGTCTAGTGTTGCAAGTGAAATTACACAGTCAAGTTGTGCTCTGAGATATGCATTTGTTATGAACTATTTCATATTTGTTACTGGTTACCTCAGGGCAGAAAAGTAAATTCATTTTTATTAATGAGAAATGTGCAAGTGACATCTAAAGTGAACTCCTCGAGGGTTTGGCCTTCCTTAAAACTAAAAACAAAAACAGCCCACAAAAAGCACAGGAAGAAAGGTATCCCTGACCTTTGGGACAGCATCTTCACCCTGAAGCTTCCAGCACTACCACGCCTTGCATTGCCACCCTGGGCTGGCATCCTGCCTGCCCAGCAAAGCACACAGAAGCCCAAGGGAGTGCTGGCATTGACAGCCCTAAAGCACCAACCATCTCCATGGTCTGCAGCACTGGAAGGAAATCAGGTGGTGGGAATCTCCATGGAGACGTCCGTGCCTCTCTCCTTCACTCTTTTAGGAAGGGGGAAGAGGACAGCCAGGCAGGCTGTCTCTCAGGCAGGCAGCCAGGCAGGACAGCCTCCCTGGGGTCAAGAGCAGGCTCACTGCAAGCTCGTTCCCTTTCCTTTCCAGGCTGGAAAGGTGAGGTGGCATCTGGCAGTGTTCCAGACTGAAGCGGGTGATGAAATGTGTTGAAATATATATGCAACAAATGGAGAAACAGGTGAATAAACATCAAATACAAAATACAGAGAACATAAACCCTTTTTCCTCTCAGCTAAATCACAGCTGGGGGGCACAGACTAATTCCATTGGGAAACCCACAATGGCTGAGAGACATGGGAAAAATTTGAAACTGAGCAGAAAATCTGTTCAGGCTGAAGCCACTGGGAGAGCTGGTAATAGAAATTACTCCAAGGTGTGGAGCAGAGCCAGGGAAAACAAAACAGTTGATGAGACCCTACAGAAGGCTTTGGGTATAAATTGCTCTAGAGAAGAGCAGGGCTCATGAGGATTGGATTCAAGGGTGCTTCAGTATCATTTCTAATGTAAAGCCTCCACAGCCAGCTGCTTTTGGGAATGTTTTAGCAACTTTTTAAAGAATGAGAAATTCAAATTAATCAAAGCAAACATTTTGGGGAGAAAACAGTATCTGCTTTGAAATATGTCCACAAGAATACAAAAGTGGCATGGAACTAGTGCCTTTTTTTTTGGTCTAAATTACCCACTATGCCTAATGTCTAAAATCTGTTGATCTGTGGCTTCTCAGCGAAAGGAGCAGTCTTGCAAATGCCTAAATTTTGATACCTAAGAATAGCCCCAGTTTGTGAGCTGCCTCAAAGGGTATTTCTCCATAGTTTCTAAAACCCTTTTGCAAAACTGGCACTGTAGACATCTCAACTTGAATAATGATTTTGAGAGAACAGACCCACCATTGGGGAACTGGAAATTTTGAGCAAAGGGAGACTTTGAGATAAAGAACTCTCCATAACATTTAGGATTCCTCTGTTGCTGTGAATGACATCACCATGGTGCATAAAACAAACTTTTAATTTTAGTGTCACTTTTTAAGGCATTTACAAATAATTGCATGCCCTACATTAACAGACTTTAATAGCTTTAAAATATTTTTAATAAACAAAATCTTCAGATTTTTCGGTACTGAGATCAAAGCATAAGCAGTTCTTATAAACATTTTATTTGAACTAGCATTAGAAATCAATTTGGCATTTGTTGTACCATTTGCCTCATTCTTATGTAGAAGCCTCCTGTTTTGTATATAATTTTATTTATTACTGTAATTTTGGTTGCAGCTAATCACACACATTAAAAATCATCTAGCTTTGAATAAGTCTTTATAAAAATTTTGATGCTCTATGCTGCTCATTCTTGATAACTGATGTATTAATGCGCACCTGATTTAAAATGCATAGTGCAAATACAAAGTGCTAATTACAGCGATCCAAACTGCAATCAAGGTTTTCATGGCTCTGCAGTGAGTGGCAGGGCATTCACCAGCTGTAGCCTAGGCTACATATAAGCCCTTGTTCCCTAATGTATTCCCAGTGAACAGCTTCCCTGGGAGTGAGGCAGGAGGCTTACTATGTTCCCTGGGAATAAATGGCACTGCAAGACCGTATGAACTCAAATCTTGGTGTCTGCTTTCTCACCAACCTGAGTCTGAAACAACCCCTCAAGACATGTACATCCTTCCCTCCAAAAACACATCAGGCCATCCTTTGCTAAATGATCATAAATAATTTCCTGCAATTGATAGAGCTATATACATATAGAGAGAGACAGACAGATACACAATTAGATATGGCTCATAATTGCAGATTCAGAGCCTTTTTATTCCTCTGAGTTGCCTGATCCCCCATGCACTGGGGAAGTGCTCTGCAGGCTTTGAATCGAGCCTGGGATTTCCCCAGCGCAGCCAGCACAGCTCTGTAAGACTATGCTCGGAGGAAATTGCTAGATCAGATCCTTAATTTGTACTTGACAATGTTCAACTCATACGCACAGTAGGTGGGTGGGGGGGTTTGAGGGCTTTCAAATTGTGTGGGGGAAAGGAAAAAATATACTTTGTTCTGTACTGAGTATTTGAAAATGATAAATCTCTTTTATATTCTCTAAGTTACAACATGGATGTGGAGTGAGAGAGATTTAGATTTTAATCTTTCTACTCAAATAAAATAATTAAAAGGGTTTCACGAACTCATTTATTTCCACATGAAATATTCTATTTCAGGAATGCTTGAGAAAATGTTTCAGAAGTTAGTGATTTAAAGCAAGCAGCTGCATACTGATAACAGGCACTGCAGCTTTAGATCACACGAATCCACTCAGCAAAGGAACCAATTTTTCTAATTTTGAAAAACAACAAAACCCCACTGGCTAGAGTGCTTGCCTGAAATTAAAGCATGTATCTACTTATTTTGCAAGAGAAATAGTAAAAAAATGGGTTGAAAGAAATGAAGCACTTTTAATATCTCTCAGATTATAATTTATTGTTAAGGGAAGAGCCACTGAATTCTTCCTCCTCTAATTACTATTAATTTGTTAGGTATGGACAGAAGATGTGTCACTGTTCATATGGATATTTGAAATACTGACGTTGTGCTTACTATCCAAGCTATTCCCACAGAGGGGTGATTGGATTACTTGTGCTCCCCACACTCACTGCAGCATTCCCAGGGCAGTCCTGAGGGGTGTCTGTTGGCTGGGCTCAGAGCACTGACTCCACCACCACAAACATCTGATAAAGTGAGTGCATGGAATTAATTGTTTGCCATGTGGTAAGCTGTTCCTGCACTTCAAACCCTGACAGCTCAGTTTTATCAAATGATGAAATGCTTTTATCACACGAGTCAATGCTCAGCTGGAAAATGTGATTGGGAGAACTGCTGAGAGCTTACCAGTCAGTTTGGTCAATCCATTTTTCTGTCCTTAGACTTGTCAAGCATGAAGACAATCAAATCCTGGCAGCATTTGCATTTGATGTCCATCCAGACCAACTTACTGAGTAATAGAATTATCTCAGTCTGACATTTGAGGTCACCAAAAGGGTTTCTGGGCCAAAGAAGCAAGCAGAAAATATCTCAGTCGGGCTCCTTGATGGCCCATCAGGATAAAAACAGCTTCTTTCTGCTGTGAGGAGTTTTCACCTACAGATGTCTATTGTAACATGTGAGCCCATGATTTTCTTGGCAACTTTTCAAAACTGGCCTTTTTGAAAATTATTTCCATACTCACTGAATAGTTGGATGTTCAGAGTTTGGCAGGCTTGAGGAAAAAGATCTCTGAAAGGAAATTCAGGGTTCAGAAAGTCACACTCATGTTATCAGTATTTTAATTTGCCCTGAACTCAGGCTTGAATCCAGAGAGGATTGTTAAATATTGTAATCTTCTGTAGATCACAGGCTTTCATACAATTACTCTTTGTTGAGCCTCAAAATTGTTTGTTTGATTACTCATTTCTTCCATGTGAGATTTGATTGTTGATTTGAAGACATCCAGACATGGAAAGCCCTTCTCTTCTCTTCCCAGTTTGTTCCAGTGGCTAATCACCCTTACTTGTTTCTCAATTAAGTGCCTGATGCTGGCTTCCAGCCACCTATTCTTCCAATGTCTTTCTCATGAAGTAAGACAGCTTTGGGTAAAGCAGGATCAGCACTGGCACGCTACGTGCACTCAAGCAAAATGCTCTGCAAGAATGCTTGTTGGCACTTTTAATTGAAAAATATTATTTAAATGAATTGAAATTAAAAAAAAACAAAACCAGAAAAACACAGAAGATTAGTGTTTTATATTGAATTTTAAAAGGCACTGAATGCTCCATAAGCATATGGTTTTATTTTAATGTTTCTCTAGGCAGGTATTACTGAGAACTGACAAAATAAAAAAAACCTATGTGTTTGTTCCTCTGCTTTGTATAATGAACATCTGCATTCTTTTTTACTTCAAGTGTCTGTTTATGAAGTTAGAGAAATCCACTACATAAGGAGTAGGTAAGAATGGTACTGAAAACTCAAAAGAAATTCCAGATGACTGGCTGACTAAAGAGAATGAAATAAAACTCAAAGCTTCACCTATCTCTAACAAAACTCATGCCAAAAAAAGCCCCTTAAAAACCCAGCCATAGCATTCAGTAACTAAATAACTATATTTTCATTAGAACACTATTTCTTCTCTGCAAAATCTACTCTGAAATCAGGAGGGACAGAGAAACGGAGTCCTCAGACATTCAGAAAAAAATGGGAATTACTAAAAAATACTAAACATTCATCAGATAAAAGAATAAAAAAAATCTATGTCTGCATCTGTTGGAACTGATGGAAGTTTTGCTCTCACTGCTAAGACATGCTTCAACTGAAATATTTCTGTTTCACCGTGCCCTGAGATTCAAGGACTGTCAATGTCACGCCCTGTCAACAGCACCGTTGTGGGGCGGATCCATTGGCTCTGTGTCCAGGCTGGGTTAGGAAGGATGGCAAGATAAAGACATACCAACAACCTAAGACAATCCACCAACCTCAGAGCCCACAGAGATGTCAAATCAGGCAGAGTCCAGGGGCAAGGGCAGGAAAAGTAAAAATATTAAAAAACTCTCCAAACAGCCTCCCAAGAACTGCTTTTGAAAGGTGTTGTCATCTTTCTAACTCAAGTTTCAAAGACCCTTACAAACCAAACTGTCCAAGACTTATTTTAATAATTGATTCAATGGTCTAACTTCTTGTTTTTGTTCTCCACCACGGAAGAACAACACTGCACTTAAGTAATTGTTGTGAATGAATCAATTACGTGATTACCATTAGTGCAGTTGTCCAATTAAGCCTTTTCACAGAGCTAAAGGAAATCAAAGGCAATCCATGCACATTAATGTGCTGTACCTTTTTTGCAGGATGCCCTGGCATTGCATTAAATGCTATTTCTAGAGACTGCCTGCAGCAGATTTAAACTCTGGTTGGGTTGAATAAAGGAAAGATAATGTTTCTTCAACCTCTTACAGTCATCTGGGTTTTGTTTTGATCATATTTCAGAAATATTCACATGCTTTCCATACATTCTGTATGGTTGTTTTTGTAACATAAATTTCTCCTTTCTAAGGTCATTTATTTTAATTTTGATGCAGCCATGCTGATGAATGGGAGACAAAGGGGCATGAGAACCAACTTCCCCATTTAATCACAAGCTCTAAGCAATAAAACGTACGCCCCAAGTACTAAGAATAGTTAGGGGCCAAATTTTATGTATAGAAAACTAGCTGCTTGCAGGGCTACTGATGAGTGTCAGTCATGGATCCAGCTCTTCTGGGATTTCTAAGCCTTTAATGCCCTCTGTGCACCTGCTCATTGGGCAGGTCTGGCGCTGCCTAAAGCTGTGCAGTCAGCACCCCAGGAACCTCCCTGTTACATAGTTTCTGTGTCAGCTCTAGCTCTGGCAGGGATGGGGAGGTTGTGCTGGCATGTGACCTCATCTTGGGATGCCAGAAAATCAGTTTCCAGATATCCAGATACACAACTGGAAGAACATACTTTTTGGCAGTGATCACAGATCATTGGGCATAAAAGACCGTAGGATCTGGAAGAAAGGTAGTGGTGCAGTCAGCAGAAGAACATAGTCTGGCTGAAATCAGCAGCACATTCCCTTAATCTTGAATGCTGGAAAAGCCACTGCTCTAAAAGATATGTCTCAAACTCCCTCTTTCAAAAGTCTGCTTAAAGTAAATTCGGAGAGAGTAAAAAACTGGAAAACTTATTGGTCTTCCCTGGATCTTTGTTTGGACAGATACAATTGTGGAAGCCCAGACAGGGGTAGGAAAACACTGATTAGTGACAGAGATTTCTGTCTGGGAAACTAAGAAAACATCAGACTGAAGTATGACTGTGGGAGAGAGCAAGCCTTGTGGGAGAAGCTGGTGCTGTCTGGTTTTCTGGCACGCACTGGGCTGCTCAGAAATAGATTTCTGGCATGTACTCACAGACAGAATTAGCTGGTCCTGGGCCCTCCATGGCCCAGGAGGGAATCATCACCATGCAACCCATGAAGCACCATCAGCCAAACTGCATAATCACTTCAAGCCTGAGATAGGGAAATTGAGGATGGGTATCAGAGCATTATGGGAGGCATCCAGCTGGCCATAGCCTGAGTACCAAGTGGGATCATTTCACTTTAGAGCAATGAGTTTGCATCCAAACAAGGACTGATACTGAATACAAGGGGATTCTGAGGCACAGAAGGCAGGGTCCTGCTGTCTGACCAGGGCTGCAGCTGTGTCACACTGCCTGAGAACCCTGCCATCCCAGGGATGTCTGCTCACAGGAGATGATGGTCTTGTTACTGTGTAGCTGGGCTGGCACTCCTGGCCAGAGAGATGCTGGCAGACACAGAGACATCCTGGGGCAGGCACAGGGACACCTTGGGCAGGGACACCCCAAGGAACTGCAGTTGTGGGTGACCCACTTGGGAACAGAGCAGGAGGAAAAGCAGTGAGCTGCAAAACATTATCACAAATGGGAGTTGGCAGCTTTATGAGACAACACACTGTAAGCAAGAAGCAATAGAAGTTGGTGCAAAAAGACCTAGGATAAAAAAAGACATGAACAAATACAGTCTTGTTTTAAGTCAAAATATTTTTTTCCCTCCAAGAAGAAACGTTAGAAGGAAAAGGTACAAGAAATCTAATGTGTTTGGCGATGAACAAAGCACCTCAATCTCAAAAGACCAAAATGGGGGAAAAAAAGCTTATTTCAATTCTTGTTAGATTTCCTTTTCAAAAGACACCTGGCTTGGACATTCTGAATGCATTTAATCACAACTATCTTATTAAGCAAGATTGAGCAACCTAAACCATATGAAAATTATTACTGGCCCAAACATGACTCACTAGGAATGAGAGCCAGTCCCATTAATTACTTTCTGTAGAGCATTCCCAAAAGTGCATTATTCATGCTGTAGGTCTAAGCACATTGTAGCTCATGAGACAGAGGTGGGAAGACCATCATTTGGATGGAGGCAGAGAACTGCACCTTTGAACTGAGCAAGCATAAACTCGTGAGATAGTGAAGTGACAAAAATTACACAGAATTCAGTGATTGATTAATTGCCTTTAATGGAAGTACCACCATAAACATAAGGAGAGACTTGATTAAATGTGCAAGGAGCTTGATAGGAACTGTGACATAGAACCAGTTGTAAATTTTGATACTCACCAGCTCTCTGTCCCTGTCCATAGTCTGTGCCTCCAAAATTGTGTCTGTCCTGCTTGAATATAAGCTCATCAGAACTGCAAGTGCCACATCCACTGATGTTATGTGAATCATAAATTTTTACAGACCTTCTGAGCTTATGTGACTGTTATATCTGAAAATGCAACATATTGTACTTTAATAAAATAGTGACTTTGTGAACAAGCATTTTAGCCTAAGTTCAGAAAAATACAAAAAAATCCCTGGTGCACTCTACGCTAAACTTTTTTTTTCTTTTTTTGTAATGAACATGTTTAAAGGCTACTGTTATTATTCTGCATTATTCTAAAATACTTGCCCTGATTATGCAGTAGCAGGCATATACAGTTCATTCGAAGGAGCTAAACTTTGCATCAAATTTCCCCTGGGTACTGTGAGAAACTGCACAATAAATGAGTGTTGCTGTAACTTAAACAGATACTGACTCTTCGGAGACACGACAATAAAAATGTTCTGGTGTTAAAACGTGGCCCTGACAGGTCTATTACACTCTTCACGAAGTCTGATCGTTTTCTTCTAACAGTAGCTCTCTTAAAAATTAATGATGCATACTTTCCATGCTATCTCATTACTGATGCACAACTCAGTAGGTTCAGATGAGATTCCAGCTAGGCGAGTCCTCATTCAGGGGGGCGTATTCCCCCTCAGCAGGGAATGGGCTTAGTTCACCAAAAAACTTTCCTTCTCTGTATCTTTTTCTATTTAATCTACAGAGCCTTTCTGTGAGATCTCTCTTCTCCTTTCCAATTGTCAATATGACTGCTTTAGATCTCCATCTTGGGTTTAAAATTCCATATAATAGCATATTTTTTATTTAATTGAAGTTTGGAAAAAACTCAAATATTTCAAAAGAAATCTTTTTCTCTAGCACATGTTAAAATTTCCATTAATATTTGAAAAGATCCCAGTAGATGAGAACTTTTCTCCATAAAGCTGCAAAAGTTAAGGCATTCAGAGTACTGAAACTCCCTGTATAATTGTTACAATAAATTTTCTCAGGCTTATTATCACTAACAATGCAGCAAATAAGTAGCTTTTAGCCTTTTAATTTGAGCTATTTAAAATAAATTAATCTCTGTAGTCATATATCAAACATGTAAATCAGCTTTGTAAAGGAGTGTCTGTGATTTCACTCAACTTCTTGCCCACTCCCACCCAATTGTGTCCCTCCAGACCAGAAAAGGCCTGGGAAAATAGGTAAAATTGGCATTCTGGTACAAAGGATGGCAAATCTGGCTGTGCCAGGCAATGCAGGGCATGAGGGAGGGCAGTTCAGCATCCCTCACCCAGCTGCAGCCTCAGACTTCAGCAGATGCAGGCATGCCAGTGGCTAAGGGGTGTATGCTTATCCAGTATTCCCAGCGCACATGAAATCCCCAAACTGGTGCTGTTTTTCCCTTTACAGCTGAATGGTGGCTCACACTGTGTGCACTTATACTGCTAACATCAATTGACTCATCTCTGAATGGGAATTAATGAATATGTATGATTAATACCAAGCTGGGCTGGCTGGGTGCCCAGGTATTGGGAGCTATGTGTTTTCCATTACTGGAATGCATTTACTTTCACTGATGGGCAGATTTTGGATTTCATTGGTATTTTTTCTAAACTAAAAAACCTGCAGGGGCAGAGTATTCAACTAGTAGTGTGAGACTGAAAATAATAACCTAGGACAACGTGCTCACTTTGGGTGGCATTTCACTGAGGGCATTCCTACAGGAGCTGCAAAATCTGATATACAATGAAAAGCTTTTGTCAGTCTTCAAAGCATCCGAACTCCCAGAAAACACAAACTCATAGAACTGAGCCTTACTTAAGTCTCTCTTACAATACAAGGAGTGCTACAGAATTTTCCTGGTTAACAAATGTTTGAATTTACACATACTTCAGTGCTGGCCAAATACATTAAAAGCTGCACAGTAAGCTGCAGAATGTTATCTGCTTTATCAGGGTTCCATTTTAATTCTTCCCATATTATTTTCCATTATATAAATGGAAAATAAATGAAGTTAATGTTCTGATCTTTTTTTTATTTTGAAGGCTAAGCACTACGTGTTATTATTTTGAATTATGATTTACCACCCCTTTTTTCTCTCTTCAGCAGAGGTTTAATTTAGTTTCATTTACCTCATGTGCTTTGAAATATCCCAGACAAGTGAAGCTTCAGTTGCAATAAAAATATTTCTGCTGATAATGTAATAAAAAAGGCGACATAAAATTAAATCAGTACATTTTTTTGGATGTGTAGATATAGGGGTTTCTTGCTTGCATCTCCCAGGAGAATAACCTGTCTTATTTTTATTCTGGAAAACACTTTGGCACTGAGCAGTTTTAGCTGATTTCATAGAATCATAGAATGTTTAAGTGTGGAAGGGACCATAAAGATCCTCTTGTTCCAATCCCCTCTCCCATGGGCAGGGACATGTTCCACTAGACCAGGTTGCTCAAGGCCCCATCCAACCTGGCCTTGAACACTTCCAGGGATGGGGCACCCATTGCTTCTCTGGGCAGTCCACTCCAGTGCCTCGCCATGCTCACAGTGAAGAATTTCCTCCTAACATCTGATCTAAACCTGCCTCTTTCAGCTGAATGCCATTACTCTGTGTCTGATCTCTCCATGCCCTCGTAAGCAGTCCCTCTCCTGAACTCTTGTACCCTTTGGCTGGAAGGCTGCTGTGAGGTGACCCCCGAGCCTTTTCTCCTCCAGGCTGAATAACTGCAGCTCCCTCAGCCTGTCCCCATAGCAGAGGTGCTCCAGCACCCTGATCATCTTCAGGGCCCTACTCTGGACCCACTTGAAAAGGTCCACTTGCTTCTTGTGTTGGTAAGCCCTGAGCTCGGTGCAACACTCCAGGTGGGGTCTCATGAGAGCAGAGTAGAGGGGGAAAATCCTCTCCCTCAACCTGCTGGTCACCATTCCCTGGTTCTCACTGGCTGCAATGAGACAGGTGGCCAACTGCTTTGTAAGACAAATGCTCCTTCTTGCCAAAATCTGTGCTGTGATACTACGCATAATTAAGGGAAATGCATTTCATTGGACTGTGGAAGCTGAGAAGCACGTAACAACATGCTTTGTGTTTA
This sequence comes from Acridotheres tristis, assembly GCA_037013685.1. Taxonomy (NCBI): domain Eukaryota; kingdom Metazoa; phylum Chordata; class Aves; order Passeriformes; family Sturnidae; genus Acridotheres; species Acridotheres tristis. Next base: position 92,657,447 of record CM072886.1, read on the forward strand.
TTTATGTTAAAGTTCAGCTTTGGATCACCCACCCAGGTGACCACTTTCAATTCCCAAGCACCTGCAGTGCACAGACCAGTGTTGGAACAGGTAGGTCCTGGCACACAGAGGAGTCAAAGTTTTACCTTCAGTACTGAGCTGGCACCCAAGATTTCATGCCATAACCCTACTGCAATCTGCAGCTACTAGCACACTTCTCTTACTGTTGATTTATTTAGATAGTTGTTGATGGTTTAATAGTATTTAATTAAGCTCAGCACAGTTAAAACCAGCTAAGCTTTGGCAGCCACTCCTGTCATTGCAAATCAAATTTTGTACTGTGGACAGGGGAATCAGAAAAAGGAGATGAAAATTATCCCTCTTGCACCACCCCCTGGTACTTGGCAACAGGGAACTTCCCAACATTGCTGTCCAATCTGAACTGTCTGTACCAGAATAACATTTTTCACATTACACACACTCAGCATATTTTTAAAACATCTCTAGTGAAGCACAGCCATTTGTATGTATGTACGTGCATATTCATACATGTGATCTAATACATGCAGATATGTGTGTGCATGTTTATGTATTAATACACACACATATTTAGCTGTTAACACAATGGAACAGAAGTGTCTCTCTGAAAGTGATTATTTAATCCCAGACAAGGAGCTTCTTGCAAGAAGATCAGACATATTAGTCTTCAATACTTTTGAACTTCTCCCCTTTACATATTGTGTTAAATAAGAAATTTATTGTCACTGTTTTAAACAATAAAAAATGATTGCAAGAAGCTATGTGTGTTCCTGGTGGATCTGTAAGCTCTTTGAAAACAATTTTCACATATTTTCCAGCAAAGTTGGACTGCCTTGTTCCAGATTCTAACACTACTCTGGGGGGAATTAAGATGTTCAGAGTTTGCATCGAGTTCTGCACAGATCCCAGGAAAAACAGACTTGCTCATCCTGGCTGCAAATTTTTAAGTGAAAGGTTGAGCTGCTGCTCTGTGCTGTGCATATGTCAACAGAACCACTCAGATTTGCAAAGAGACAGAAGAACAGTGTATGGTTTTCAGGGCTGGGGTAAGATGTTTTCCTGACGTAGTCAAGTTTCCATAATTCTTCACTACCTGGTTCTCTGTGAAGGTAGGATGAGCATGTTGGTGCAACAAAACGTGCAGCCCAAAGTTCTTAAAGTGCTGTATTTGCTAAGTTACTTTGTGATACAGTGACATTATACTTCCAGAGATCTTAATCTGACTACTTTTAAACCATCTGGTTTTAACAAGCTGGTATGAAGCTGGCACCAAAGCAACTAAACAGCAAGCTTTCCTGCTGTTATAAGCACCTATAAAATAATCTGTAAACTTTTAAATTGAGATTTGACAGAGTGCTTGAGCATATGCCAATTTAAAGTACATAAAAATTCCCTCTGGCTTACATCTGTGAAGACAAGGGAGGATAAGAACAATGTCAGTTTAGGAATATATGTGAGGAAAGATGACTCTCTGGAAACGCATATTTACTAAATATTGTGAACTCATAATGAATACTTCAACTCAACAAATATTTGCTGAATCTTCAATACAGAGGCCAAAGAAAGCCTTGGCAAATGTAAATATGAATCGACTTAGATATAGAATCAGATGATTTGAGAACTAATGGCAAAGCTATAAAACACTATAAAATCCATCAGATATCAGTGGATGAGTGATAATTTTTGCCAGTTGGCCTCTTCACCAGCTTCTCCCCTGTTGGAATTGTTTTAATCTTTTACATTTTTACTTGTCCCTTACACATTTATGTATTTTGGGACCTGTGGAGTAGTCTGTTTCTTCAATCTTGAGAAACCAAACCTGCAGATATCACACGTGGAAGCTCCATGTAATCCTGGATGTTGAGGGTTCCTGTACTTTGACAGGTTCTGGCAGCTGCCACAAGTGAGGATGTTCTGCCCAGTTAGTGAGAACTGATTAAAAGCAGAAACTGAGGGGGGCTCTTGCAAGCCCTCCACATAAACAATAAAGAGTAAGGCAGCAGCAAAGCTCCCTTCAGCATCACCAAATCCTCCCAAGGCAGTCGCAGCATTAATCCTTCCTTTCCACTAGTGGCATTTCCACTCCTGCACCCAGCATGGTTCTGCTCACTATCAACACCTTCCCATGCATTTACAAGAAGTGGGTGGGTGGGGTGGAATAACAAGGTTTAGACCAGGAAGTAGCTGGCAATTTAGCACAGATGAGTAACTCAATAGTTTATTTAAATGGAACACATTGGAGCTGAGATAAAGAAATTTTTCTGTATTTTGAGTTTTGTAACAGATAACACAAAATGATGCAAACATTTAAAAATGCAAAAATAGTGCAAAATTACTTCTGTGATAATATAAGACAAATGTTGGCAACCACCAGTATTTTAAAAGCAACACTAGGAAACAGATCAGGCAAAGCACTAATTTATACAGCTTTGTTAATTTATACTCTACAAGCTTTTCCATGTAAGACAGGAGAAAGATTAGTTGCATACATTCAAACCTATGAAAGGTGACTAAACCACAGCATTTGAAAAGTAGCCTTGTATACCAGCTTCCAGACAAAATGTAACTATAATTTGACTTCTTGCTGAGAATATTGCACTAACTTCTTTCATTGTCTTGGCTTGTTTCTTTTTTTTTTTTTTTTTTTTTTGTATTATGTATGAGAAAATGACATGTTTTGAAGAACTCACTTCCTTTTAAACACTGGCACCATGAAATTAGAGCTATGTTGACAGTAACCATTCAAGGAAAAAACAAAACGAAACAAAACAAAACACACCAAAACAAAACAAAACAAAACAAAACAAAACAAAAGTTGTCATAGTAGCAGGACAAAATCCAGCTAGGAAAAATGAAGTGAAGAGAAACACAGTTACTGCAATATAAACCTAAAAATAAAAAGTTTCATGAAGGGCATAAAGTGCCATTGGATCAACCTCTTTAGAAAAAAACACTTGCAAATGTATGTCCAAAACAAGTGTTAAACTACAGTTCTGTAATGTTTGAGTTTAGGAGCTAATGTGACATTTGATTCTTATTTTCCAGGTATTTTTTACTCGCTTCAAAGCAGTGGTTATGAGGCAACAATCTTATATATGTGTATATATTTGTATCTGAACATTGAAGTAGGTCACTGAAGTCACACTTAGGGCAACAAAATTACTCCAAGGGCAACTACAGGTTCTCCATGAACTCCTAAAGAATGGGGTTGTCAATTAAACTTAAAAACATCTTTTATAGGCGGTTTCATATCTGAAAAGTCATCAAAAATTACAACAAGAATTAATGAAGTTTGAGTCAAATCCAGTCTTTATTCATGTAGGAATAAAATTGTTTATATTCCAATCATTTGACTTGACAAGGAAAACTTATTTGAGAATTTTTTACAGATGAATCAAACTGGCCCAGACACAGTAACAAAGAATTAAATATTTTATCTTTAAAAATACAACTAGAAACAACAAAATAATTTGGAAGAATGATTAACTGTGTAAGCAAGTAGCAGGACATACATAATGTGATTGAAAAACTAAACAATTTAGTTAAGTTTTCAAATGCATTAGAGGCTTATTAACCTGAACTGTGTGAAGAAGTTGATGATACATGGATTCACTTGACTGTATTTAACCCTCAAATTTTCATCCAGAAACAGCTACAAATGACAAACAGCAAAATACACAAAGTTCAGAGATTCTCAAGTGTGTAACTGCGCTCTTGGGAACCTGAATGGAGGAAAACATAGAAAAAGTTTACATCATGGAAGAAAACAAAAGACAGCTGAGAATTCTATGGTTAATATGCTGTATTCCTGCATCTGTATTTGCATTCTCTTTACAAAGTTTGGGTTCAGGGCATTCAAATTAAATGTCTGCACTTTTCTACAGAACAAGAAAGAATTCTCTCCATCATTAATATGTGGCATTATGCACAGATTTATCCTCTTAAAGCTGGGCTTTTTAAATTTAAAGCCCACAAAAGTCAGTTGTGGTGTTGGAAGAAGGAACTTCTGTTGCAGGTCTATTCACACCTTCTTAACCTTTGGCTGAGGTCAGGCAGCCAAACCACATTCTTAACTCTACAAGAAAGCAAGAGATGGAACCTTAAGATACCATTCTTTAGCATCTATAAATGGTCAACCATGCAATAAATTAAGTCCTAGCCTGAAACTATCCCCAATAGTAATGTAAAATGGATAGGATAATGGAAAAAATATTACAATAGCAACTCTTTTTTGGGGTATGTCTTAATTACTTAGGTACCAACAACCTACTGATGTACACAGTCCAAAGGTTATTTTTGCTACTAGATTTGATTAGGATATTTTCCCCCATCATAAAAGAAATTGCTTTTTCATTGAATGATTGAATATTTTCAGAATCTTTTTTTTTTAAATGAAATTAAATATTTTCAGTGCATAGCAAAGACATTATTTTAGCCTACTATTTCACATGAAGAAAGCATTTGAAAGACAGCCTTGGTGAAATTTCTGTAAAATAGCCTTCAAACTATAAGATAAATTCATTAATGTCGGCTTGAGGGATTCATCTTTTAGAAGAAACAGACCAATAGATCTCAGTCCAAAACTGCTGAGAATTTTTTATATAATACCAATTGTGTGGACCTCCTACTTTACTCTTATATTCACACAATATCCTTACAGTTAATAGCAGCATATATATCATAATAGCAGCAATATCCTTATCCTTAATAGCAGCAAATACTTTCAGGTGAGATTCTGCTATTGATATTGTCTGTGATGAATTTGGATCTTCTTATTTGCTAAATGAAATTTAGCAACTGAAAGCAAAGGTCAGTATCTCACTACAACACAGGAGCAGAACAACAAGAAGAGTTTTGCAGATCAGTGGAAAAAGCTTGGAAGATAGAGTGCTGCCATTTTTAATATGTTTGTTCTCCTACCAATATTTGCCATGCTGCAAATATTTCTTTCTTTAGTGGTGCATGCTGTCTTTTGGAAGCTCTGCTCTTCTGATTTGTCTTAGAAATCAAATTTCCCTTTCACAGTAGTTTTTGACCTTGAAAATGACAGGGTGACTTCCATTAATAAAGAACTAAGCATGGAGACTCTTAGTATTAGATTCAAATGTTCAGTTTCTTAAAATGTTAAATACTTCTCTCACATTGCTTTATTAACACACTCCTACAAAATGAAGAAAATATTAGGATTATGCTGTGATTTCCTGGACAAGTCAAGAGGCTGTGCAACTTGGCACATAAGTCATAAAAACGAACCTTTTTTGCAAGATAATTGTAAAAAATGTGTTTTGGTTTTATTGGCCATGAATTATAGAACAAAGTCCTTTCTGCTGACAACATCACTGAATTCCAATGTAAGGACTTCTCACACATAAATCTTGCTACAGAGTAAATTTGAAAACTCACAAGTAATTCCCAAGAGTTCAAATGAAAACATGCACTCTGAATGCATGTGTAGTAATACATAATGAAGGAATTTAGAGTCCAGCTTTTCAGAATCAAAACTTTAGGCAAGAATCCAACAGCAGAAGTTGTTTTAGCTCCAGTTTTCTTTTTAAATCATCAACATCAATGAAGAACCCTTACCAGTGGGATTTCTGGAAATCATATTTTAAACACTGTATGGAAAACATGGTTTTTCTCTCTGAGGTTTAAGTGTTGTCTACCATGATCAACTTGATGCTGTGGCATTTAACTCATAAATAAGGAAAAAAATCAGAGTAAAAAAAGTAAAGTTCTGTTCATTTGCAAAGACACCACTTCTGCTCATCAGTCCTCAGTGAAAGTCACAGACCTTGCACCTGTGGATATCTGTGCTGATCACTAGAACAGATCACCTCCGAAGAAGGACCATGCCTGAACTGCCTGGCTTGAAGCAGGAGAGAAGAAATGCTAAACCCAGGGATAGAATAAGCTGAATACTATGGTGTGAAGGCCAGAGATGGAAAGCTTCCATCCATACCAGAGACTTTCTTTAGGAAAAGCAAACAATAGATATATTTGTTCACTGAGGAAATATATCCCAATAAGGAAAGGAAGGACATAAAGTGCATCTCTGAGACAAAATGCCCACACTATATACTAATGCTATATTCTTGATATTCAAAGGAATGTTCAAAGAATAAGCTTGTTTTATCCTGCAAGACTATTATTGACAACCACCCACAATGTGGGTTGAAATATCTTGTCACAAAACGAAATTTATTCAGCTTTCATGACAGTTTGTCAAGACAATTTCGTCCTGTGATTAGATCTCAACACAAGAGCATTTAGCCACATTTCTTGTGATAATATCAAATAATATACACAGCTCCACTTTAATGGTTTTAGGTTTTAATTTCAGCTCAGATTCAAGTGAAATTTTGAAGCCTAAAAACCAGGCTTATTTTAGTCGGAAAAAAAGGGAAATCAAAGTAAAAATTTATGTTAAATTCTAAGTTCCAGTAAGTACAAAATGCCTTTCTTAAAACATTGCTTGTTTCACAAAAAACCACAATGTTTTATTTGCTAGTGTCCTTTGCAACTGTTACCTCATCAACTTGCTCTAGAAACCATTTCTTTAGTGAAGTGATTCCTTTGTAGACAGCTGACATCATCATGATGATCCAAAAGCATAGGAGCTATTATAGACATGTGATACTATTTTAATAAAAGAAAATATTATAGATTTGTAATAAACATACCCAGAATTTTCTTTCAATACTCCAGAACACCTTAAGTAGTTTTACTTCCTTTGGCTCTCTTTAACTTTGAATAGCCTTCTTCTTTCTGTTTACAAAAACAAACAGGAAAGGGCAAAAACCAATAAAGCAAATGAAGCAGCAATACTAAGCTAAAAGTTCAACTAAAAAAATTGTTTCTGAGTGAAATGCTTGGTTGAATAAGAAGTAAGTAATAAAAGTTTGTGTTTTCCAACACAAATAATTTAAAGTATGTTTATAAATAAAACAGTGGCTAAATAATTAGGACTACAGCTACTTTGAAAATACTCTTTATGAGCTGGTAACCAGGACTTTCAAAACCAACTATCACTTCTGATGATCAATAATGACAAAGGTTTACTCTTCAGAGATGTGTTTAACAGTGTCTCCAGTTAGCATCACTATATTTTAATGTGGGGACCAATAAGCATCAGAGAGTCCATCCCTACCCCAATTAACAGATAAGTCTCTTTTCTATTGAGACACCAATGAAACTTCCTGAGAGCTATGCATACACTGAGTCCAGCAGTGGCAGCACTGCAGTGGCAGTGTGGCAGTGAGAACTTGCTGTGCACTGACACTTCCCAAAAGTAGCTTGCAGGGCTCAGGCAGGTACCTGTGCTACTCCCAGCCTGCCTGGAGAGTGAGGAATGCATGGGCCACTTGTGACTCCTGACTAGGACATGGCAGTGCCCCTTTCCCATTCCAGCAGTGCTGCCAGACCAGCTACAAGCTCTCCATGCTCACAAGCCCTGGTGTGTCTGAGTCATTCTCAGTGGCAGGCAAAGGACTTGATTAATTCATATTGTGGTAGAAATCTCCCCTCAATATCCAGACCCCTGGGGTTGTTATTCCTATGAACAGCTATTTTTAGTTGCTGGTTTTTTCTCTTTGAGAGAGTGACTCTACTGCTACAGTACAGCAGTGCTGGGCCTGTAACCAGTGACTCGGTTGTGGCCCTATGGAAGGGCCTTTTCCAGCTGCAGTTGGATGGAGCCAGCTCAGAGCAGCTGGGCTGGCGCTTCCCACACAAACTCCTCCGTGCTGCAGCTCGAGCTCTGGGGTATGTATGAGTGTGTTCCTACAGCAGGCCCCTGGGGTTGCTGCACTGGTCTTTTCTGATCTGCACGGAGTGCACAGACTGTGTTCTTTTAATTACATTTAAAACGTCCAGAATTGTCTTGTATTTGACCTTAAAAGCATAACAAAACAAAAAGTCAGTTCTAGAGAATGTTGCTAAATTCAAATCCTTGAGATTAAAAACTCACAGAGCCACTGAGAATTCCCAGAGTTATATTGGGCAGGATAGAACTTTTCTGTAGAATCAGAAAATCTGCTTCAGAAACAGTAATATCATTAAACATTTCAGCAGCATCTTTTGCTGGATACAAACATTTAAAATGAACTCTTCAAGTGACAGTATCATATCTGATGGTTACTGTTAATTTTATCCTGGTTAAGGTTAATTTTATCCAGTGAGGTCAGTAAGATTTCTTAGCCTGCCCATCTTAATTGCAACATACTAAAAACTTTGAAATATATTTTTTATCTCTTAATTCATGTCCTTCTCGACTGGATTAAGGAGTGTATGTATGTGTGTGTGGGGGGATTTACCTGTCTTTTTCTGCCACAACCTTTCTTTACAGATGCTTCCATGTTGCTCTCCTTGACTGGCAAAGTTGGTTTTGAGGTCAGTGTTTCACATGTCAGGTACTTGTTCCCTGCAGTCGTCTTAAAGTATAGAAGTTCATATCTTCATTAGAAAAACATCCCACAACATTTTGAACAAGATCTCTAACTTTTAAAATTACCTGCTTTTTCAAAAGGTGCCCTCATCATACAAAGCTGAGATAACCCACCAAATTACACTGTATAGATGACAAACGTGAAAAGCCCAAGACAGTTCATCCACGTACCCAATATATGGAATATCATCTTCATAAAAATTGCACTGAAGTCAGCTCAACTATTTATTTAACTGAAATGCAGGGAGAATTACAGATAAATTAGGTGGCAAAGTGCTTCTAGCTGTCACATAATCATAACTTGTACTCAGAAAAGAGCTAACTTCAAAGATGGATCACCTTGCTTTGGGACCCATTCAGTCAAGTTCTGAGAATCTGGAAGGCTAACACACCCAAAAACCTCCCTCTGCAACTGGTTCTACTAGCTGACTAGCTGTTCTCACACTGAAGATTTTTGTCTCATGTTCAGTGGGAATTTTTTCTGTTGCAACTTGTGCTTTTTGTGAAATTGTAATTAAACTTGTATTTGCAAAACCTCCATGTTTGTCAAACAGCACAATGCCTTACACACAACAGCTGTCAGCACTACACAATTGATGAGATTCCTTCCAGAAGGAAGGAATTATTCCATTAATATGGTATTATATGGACAGAAACTGAACACCAAAAAAATGTTGACATGTTGACCTCACACAGACCTGGGTAAACTGTCTAAAACAAAGGAAAAGTAATTACCCCACCATAAAAGTCCTAAATTAAAGAAGTGTTTATTTCACAAGACACAGTAAATCATCTTCCCTTTCAGAAAAAAAAAGCAGCAGTGGCTGAAAACATTAAGTTATATGGTAGAATTTTAGAGAACTATATTGAGAATGATGGCAGAACATGATGAAAGTCATGCTCTTTATTGCTTAATGTTGTTTTTGAATTTGTGAGGAGCAGTGAGAATGAGCCCTGTTCTTTACTGTACCTGTTCAAAGTTAGTTTTGGAATGATGACTGGTTGTCTCAGCAGTACAGTCCTTAGAGTGGCAAGCGGCTTTGTTTCCTTCATTTTTGGCCATGCACACTGTAACTTTGAAGACAGATTCATGAATATTTAACACAGCTCCTTTATTTGATCTCTTTCTTTGTTGCAGTGACAAACTGGAATTTGTCATTTCATTGTCTAATTTACAAATCTGCAAATGCACTTCCTTTGACTGGTGGTGTTTCTCAAGAAATTGAGTAGTATTTTGACTTGCAAACTTTTTCCCCCTTCTTGCACTGGAAGTAGGAGATTCACGTGTGCTCAGACATGGACTGGTGTTTGATTTCTGAAGCACTGGCCCAACATTCTTAAGAAAGAACGGAGTATTTGCCTTTTTGTGATTGACTTCACTTGGATTCCCACCTGAGGCCGAGTTTTCAGAAAAATCAGAGTTAGCAATTTGTTCACTAGACTGGGTTTTCCACCGGAATATGGGTGTATCTTGTTTTGTGTGTGTCTTCATATTCTTTACCTGAAGCACGCTGCTGTCAGTGGGAGTTTTGACTGGCATATTTTGAATGTGTTTGAAAACCTGAGTTATGCTGGATTTGTGCACAGATAGCATAGAGGATGAAACACCCACATTTTTTCTTGGTGAATGCCTTTCAGCATTTTCCCTTTTCTTCCTATCTGTTTGATTTTTGATCTGTCCATTCATTTGCATCAACTTTCCTTTGAAAATTGGTATAATTTTGCTGACTTTTGAGGGTGTGGATTCAAAGGCTGCGTTTACAGGTGTTCCTAAAGATTTTGCAGTTGGTAACTCTGGTAGGCCTGGAATTTGCTTATTGCTAACTGATGTCTCTGTTGCTTCAAAGCTAACCCCTCCTGTACTCTTACTGCTACTCGAACTCAGTGCTCCTGGCTCTTTGACCAAACGCTCCATCCAGTGGCTGTTTTCCGTACTGCAGGGTGAAGGAATTCCAGGCAAAGTCGGTTTTCTTGGAGGAGCCTGCGTTAGAGATACTACACAAACCATCTCACCGTCCGATTTCGTATGCTTAGGTTTTATGTCCTGCAACACATCAAGAGCTGCTAAATTGAATAAACTGGATTTAACGATCTGATAGTGCCACCTAATGCATCGCTATATGATATCAACATCACAATATATAAGCATACAATTTTGTGTTTTGGATTAGAATGACTAAATCTTAAAAGAATGTTTAGTTGTTGCTATAAATTAAGGGGTTTTTTTTATCCTCCCCGAGGTTTGGTTTTTTTTTTAATAAACTATGCTAGAATATCGTATTTCTCAGAAGGAAAGATTAAATTACAGTAATTATCTTGGTTTTGTGCTTTCCAACTGGATAATGTCTACCCCTTTTAAAGAGGTCTGCAGAGGATTTGACTGACAGGGTTCCTCATCTCTTAAGACTTCTAAGAGCATCTATATTCTAAGCAAAAGACAGTTTGGATGTCTATAAAAACTGCAGATGACACAGAGGACCCATTCTAGCTTTGATCACTGGAGAGACATAAACAGGAACTGCTTTCTGAAAGAGGATTTTGGTATTTTAGAACCTCTGAAACTTCTGTCACTATTCTTTGTTCAGAATTAATTACTTCATTTCTTCTTTCACACACTACTAACAAAGAAATTTGAGCCTCAGCCTTTGTCACAACCTCAAATTATAGGGGTTTTGATTACTTGCTTCCTTTCCATCCCCAGACATGGAGTAAATCTTACAGCTTGAGTGTTCTAAAATGCTTATGTCCACACAGTCCTCTTTTTATTTTTAAATAAATTGTAATACTAATACTACTTCTAGTAATAATAGCAATAATAATAATAATAGAATCATGAATGATTTGGCTTGGAAGGGACCTGACATCTAGTTCCAGCCCCACTGTCATGGGCATGGACAACTTTCACCAGGCCAGGATGCTCAAAGCCCCATGCAGCCTCGCCTCCAACATTTTAAGGGATGGAGAATCCACATCTTTGGGCAACTTGTTCCAGTGTCTCACCATGCTTACAGCAAAAATTTCTTCCTAATATCTAATCTAAATCTACCTTCTGTCAGTTTAAAGCCCTTCCTGCTTGTCCTGTCATTACATGCCCCTGTAATAGTAACAATACTAATAATGTTACTGTTATTATTGTTGTTATTACTATTTTTATTATTATTATTATGATGATGGAAGAGATTTGCAAAAGCTCTGGATATCCAACAGTAAAAAAAAAAAAAGAACTATAGAATTGCAAATACTGATAGCAACTAATTAATATCAAGTCCATTTTTTATGTATTTATAATGTTAATAATAACTTTACAATGGCAAATACTGTAGCTTACACATTAAATAAAAGTTAGAGGACTGATAGTTTGCTGTGAAAAGCATATTTATGTGCCCTTACTGTGGTATGAATATGATAAAGATCACTTCATACAATGAAAAAGTATGTGTCATTAATATGTTTATAAAAGAAGCCTTACATGCACTGAAGCCCTGGAGAGCTCCTTTGTAGCATAGAGTGCTTTACTTGTCATCTTTACTGGAAATCCACACAGCTGTGAAAAATTGCTCTTCATGTCAGCAAGAAAAGAGTTCACTACACTTTCTGCATCTGTTCTGGGGAAATACTGCACTGGCTGACTTCGGATACAACTTAAAGGGTATCTGAATAAACGTTCAGGGATTCATAACAAGTTTCTTTACATTTCTATATTAATCATCTTTGTTGAGAAGAAAACAGAAGTTTGTCTAAATGTTTTTAAAAAGGTGAACAGAAGCACTTAATTCCTTATGGGCCTGAAGTTAAAGTCACAGGACTTCAGCAGAATTTTACCACCCTAACCTATAACAGCAAAGATTACTCAATATAAGTAACCTTTAGTTTAGTCTTTCCTGGCAGGAAAATTCTCTTTAAAAGCAATCTTTGTTGGCCACATTTTTACACAATTTAACTTTCTTTTACATCAATTTCTCTTACATCACATTTAAAGTGGCATTATCACATTTATGGAAGCCGTGAAGCAAATTGATCTATTTGACTTCCTATTATTCAATACTGGGACAGAGACTTGACTAAACATTTTGTTTCAACTTGTCTAGTAAAACACTTCTCTACTGACTACTATGAAATTATGAAAGAAGGAAATGTGGCACACTTAAAAATGAAAAGCAGAGCTTTGCTAGAAGTGTAGGAGAGGAAATGTAACAAATATATTCTGAAAGGATACGTGAAGAACCTTTCCCCTATTGGTTTGAAGTAAACACTCAAGTATATTTTTGTCTCTTCAAGATCCTCAGGAAGAATATATCCATACTTAGATAAACCAAATACAAACAGGCATTACAAAGACAAACTCAATATGCACAAAAAAGGGAGGGAAAAATGAAAGCAGCACAATGTGTTTCTTACCAGACTCTTCCAGTGCATCTGAAAATCCTTATATGAATGGAAAGGAGATTCTGGAGGAATTATATGGCTGATGTTTATGATTTGACCCATTTTCATGCTACGCACAGGTAAAGAAGGGAGGCTTAGAAAGGGTGTCATAAAATCCAGTTGAAAATATACTGGTATTTTGGGGAAATCTTATTTTTGGCTTTCAAAGTATTTAGTGATTATTTTTATGTTTTGAGAACTAATAACTTTAGGTCATAAGTTTATGACATAGCAATAGCAATATTTCCTGAAATATGGTAAAGAATCTACAACAACTACAAATATAATTTCTCTTCAAGACCCACTAGCGGTGAATGTAGAACAAAAGCAAATATCATCATTACTTCTCTTGTATTTAATGAAGAAAAATCTTAGGTAAAAATTGAGGTAGTTCATGGCAAAGGTGGAAATAGTTCTTCTTTAAATGGACTTTCTGCTAATATTGTATTTGAGAAAAACTGATGCTCTTGCATCAGTAACACAAAGATTACTAAAACTGAAATAGTATTTAAATGTGTAATTTATGATTTGTTGGTTAATTTTTCTTATTTTCCTTAACAATCAGATAATTAAAATAATAAGAGCAATAATAGATTTCTGAATTTAAAACAGACTGTAAAACAGAAGTGTTCTCATCACTAGTATCAAATTCACAATTTGTAGGGCAAACATTCCGAGAAATGTTTATTTCTGCTGAAATGTGAACAGAGTCCTACCTTGGCAAAACATAGCACCAGTTACTTAGTATGGAATGTTGCTGAATAACTGTATTTTCATTGCTGTCAAACAGCTTTATGGTGTTTGCTGAAATATCAAAATCTCCCAGCTTAAAACAGAAAAGAAAGTTCATTTGCAAATAATTCCACAGCAGTACAAATTTAAAATTTCAAAAATAATTGTGCATCATGACACACTGAAACTTGATATATTATTATTCTTTCATGAGATCTCACATATTGATTACTTCAGAAGATACTCACATAATCAACTTGCACACTATCTTATGCTAGAGCCTACACTTCCACAAGCCAAGCAAGTAAAAGGTTTAAAGCTTATTGAAATCAGTGAGATTTAAACTTTATATGAAATGGTTTAATAAGAGTATAGAAGGAATTTCTCAAACTGAGAGCTGTCTCACTTCCATGCACATTTTTTAAAACTTTAAATAAGATACCCATGCTGAGCATTCTAATAAATGTGTCACTTTGCCTAAGCATATGCAAGTATCCAAGGGACTCAATTAAAGGGACATGCAGTTTCATCCTCTGAGAAATCAAAAAACACCACACTTTTTCACAATGTCAGAATTTGACTGTAAAGGACAATCAAAGACTGAGACTGGAGAAGCATTTTATTTTTTCTATAATCTATGAGGCTTTGCATTTATTCACTAAGAAGAAAATCTGGCCACTTCTGTTTTAGAAAAGTATTGAAAGGATCAAACTGGTAAAAAGCCACATCATGATCTTTTCCATCATTGGTCTATATCATATGAGAACTGGCTTCTTATAGATAGTTTTAATGTTTATGCTGTCCCAAGCAGGTCTCAGAAGAAATCCTATTTTTCTATTTCAACAAAGAAGAGCTTAGATTAGAAATATTTATTTTATAAGAAAGTAGCAAGCCTGATAAATATGCCCTGCAGGTATGGACATATTCACCACAGGTGACATGGCTGTCAAAAAGGATAATAAGTTTTCAGCCTCAATTATGATTTCTTAAACAATGCATAAATTAAGCATAGCCCTGGCTGCTCCAGTATTTTGGAAGCTGGAAAGAAATTAAGCAGATTCCATAATAACCATATAAAAGGACTTTGAACGTGTTGACAACTCACCTGTAGTTGCTCTGTTGTTACTCAAAACTGTCTATGTACCACAGTGTGAAAGCTTTCTAGAAAACATTGCTAGAAGGAAATCTAGAGCCACAAAGACGCTTCACTTCTATACTCTGTTAGCATTTTTGAAAGCTCCCTTGGCCTTGAATCTCAGTTTTACAATGCCTGCTAGAACGTATCAATAGAGATGCAATATGGATGTTATAACCTACGCAGATAGTCAATGAATATGGTTAATGTCTCAATGCAATCAGAAATAAGCACTTCTATCTCCATTACACTAACTGGAAGTCACCTAGCAGAAAAGAAGATTAAGATTAATAAAGCAAACACAGTCATAGGAAATATAAGTGGCTTATACCTTGGGGGGTGGCAGCCGAATTGAGCAAGGCTCCACACTGATGCAAAGCTGTCTCTCTGACACATTGAGGTCTATAACTAAATTGGAAAAAAAGAACAATGCCCTGCTTTGAATTACAGCTCATCTCTTAGGCAGAAAGCTAACCCAAATATGTATTTAAGGTAATTGTTAGTCAAAATGCTGTGTTTGAAAATCAAAAAGCTAGACTTTCTCAGCACGGAAATTAAAATTAGGTGCATTTTAACTGTGAAAAGTAAAAATAATAATGAATTACTGTCATACGGGATCTCAGAAACTCAAGGCTGGCTGTGCAACTGTGTGCTTAATACTCATATCCTTGACAAACAAACAGCCATTTTCAAAGCAAATGTAGCTCATATAACCATTTGCTGCACTGAGTCATTCAGCCCAGTATTTTCCATCCAGGAGCTGTCAATAGGAAAGACTAAATGAGCAAGGCAAGCATTTATGGACATACCTCCAGAACTTCCACTCAACTCGGAGTTCCTCAAAAAAAATCTCTGCTACAAATTTAGCCGCCAATATCCCCAAATGTAATCTTTAACTTTTATACTGGAATAAAAATATTACTATGTAATTTTTGTAATAGCTAACCAGCAGACTTTGTGACTTCACTTCTGTGAACAGCAAAGAGTACATACTGCATAGTCACTATAGCTCATTTTCCTATCTAGTATTATGGAACTTTCACATCACTTGCAAGACTCATAATTTAAGGCAAGTGCATTTAATTGCAATAATTATAACTTTAAAATGGCAAATGTCAGTCTAAGGCTGTAGATTAATAGTATAAAAATGATCTTCTTTGTGAGTAATTTTTCAAAGGTTCACTTGAGCTGACAACTATTACAGACAGAACATCACTTGCCACCAAGTGTATTTTGACAGAAGCTATTTCAGAACGAGAACCAAAGATCCTGTGTTGATAATATGACGATTGTGGCAGTATGAAAGTGCTTAACTTTACCTTGCTCTCTCAACTTTACCATTAACAGAATATTGTACTTACCAACAGCATTTTGTCTTCCTGAATGAGACAAAAAGTCTTTCCCTTAATAAATAGAATAGACAAACATTATTTTCTAAACCATGTCTAAAGTCTTTATGTGAAGAAAAACCAGGAGAAATCACAGTTTTGTTTGTGTCTATCACAAATGCTGAAAGGTGTGTTCCTTCTAAGGAGATAAAATCCCTCTATCAATTAACTTTTCACTGATTCATTAACATCTTCTATAAGAAAGAGATATGTAAAAGTATATATGTAAAAGTAGACAGCAATCTATATATCACTTTTTCCTCCTAACCCTCTACTTCCAGCTGGTACTCCTGAATCAGCTGATTTCATTCTGAGACCCATATATTTTGAAGATACTGAGAACAGGATACCGTTGTTATTGTGGCTGGAAATAAGGTAAAAACATGCACACTTTTCTCAGCACATATTTGAAATTATGTATACAATTGCTCTAATTATTACAAGCATACAGTTTCTTCTCCTTTGGAACATCACATTTATATTACACAGGAGTTAGCAGAGATGTCAGGCAAAGCAACTGTGATCCAAAAAAGACAGCTTGGTAGAAGGAGAGGATCTGACAGAAAACCATTTCTGTTTAGAAGAGCCTATAAATCATATGCAGAAGTGTCACTGCTGAAAGCATGAATCCAAAAAACAGGCCAAATTTTTAATATTGTTGGACATTTTCTGCCCAACAATATTTGGTTTCATCTGGTACATTGCATTCAGTTGACATAATTATTTGATCTGTTACAAAGATAAGGAAGAAGATGAAAAGGTGAATGGCATTTCCATTCAGAATATTAACTTGAGTCATTGAACTTGAATAACAAAACAATAAAAGTGCAAATAAAGAAAGAGTAATAGGATAAAGAAATGAAACAGTTTATTATAATGAATGAAATAATTATGGAATTTAAATGATGGAAAATAAATGCTACAATAAAGAACTGAAAACTAAATGCTTGATCCCTGACCCAAGTGAGTCAAATACCTTGCACCAAGAGATGACCAGCCTTGTTCCATCTGGGTGCAAGTCTGGCTGAAAGTGTGTAGGAGAGACAGGTCTGGAGAAGGGTTGGAGTAACTGTTTGTGGTGCTTCCAGCTAATAACAACAGAGACAAAAAGAAACATACATTTTTAATAATTTAATAGATTTTTTTACAGGTCTCAGTCAAAATTTAAGCAAACACACTGCTACTTCACCTTGGAGCAAAATCCTAGAATATGCCACACATGTTCACCTACTTAGCTACAAGAGGAAGGTAGCACAATATTTGATGTAGGAATTTGGATTTCACATGGCATTAAAGAGAGATGCTCAACAGTTCCTAGAATGCTTTCACAGGGCTGATAATAGACTTGGGGAAAAGATTAACTGAATCCTCTGGAGTACTTTACTAGATATGCAACTCCCTCCAGATAACAGGCACAACATCCAAAGCTAACATTACTTCTGCTGTCAGAGTCAAGACCACAGACATATTCTGGCAATCACAGTAGATAAATGTAGCTTTGCTCACCCAACAGCCCTACTTGCCCATCTGTCCTGCAGAGCTTTCTCTTGAACATCAGCATAAGTCGAGAAACTAACTACAGCAGGTTAAAATGAGTTAAGTAATATACCTCGAGAGGGATGTTTCTAACGAACTCTGCAAGGAACTGCTTGGTGTTGGAAAACCTAACAATGACAGATCACCTACACATATCACATAAAGCAGCTCTGTAAGGTAAGCATATTTGAACAGTGTATGTGTTACTAATCTGCATATGCACATGCACTTCGTGGAACCAATTAAAATACACCCAGCTGGCTGTGCAAATGAATTATGAGAGCTACTGGCTTTGGTTACAATCAGTCTTCTGACTCAGCAATTTTAGTGCATCCACACATACATTCATAAACCCCATAGATGTTGCATACTATAAGATAGTAAATCATATGCATAATGGTCTAAAAATATATCAGCTGTTAAGCTCAGGGGTTCCATTTCTTCTCTATGCTTTTGTTTTGTTTTCCTGAGACTGTCCTGTACAGGCTGGGTAAACCCAAAGGTGAATGGGGAGACAGTTCAGCTGCCTGAACATTCCCACTGGATGAAGGGGATGATACCAGCAGGAGAGCTGCAGGTCTGCGGCCCAAAGGTTGTCTCGAGGTCATTCCCCAATGTGTCTGAGTAGGAGCAGGATGACACTGCAGCAGAGAAATCTAGAGGTATTGCTCACAAACTTTTTAAAACTATTGAGTCTGACAAAGTATATTTACCATGCCACAATTCACAGGACACATTTTGTCTATGGGGCAGACCTTTTAACCCTGAAACTCGGCTTCTGCAGTGCAAACTGCAGGGCCTATGAAAAATACTCATCTCTGGCAACAGCAATTGCAGGCAAGTGTAACAGTCTAAAGAACTGTGTCGTATTTCAGCACTTACAGTAGCTCCGTGTCTCTCTACATAGGCTTGACATATTCCTGATTCGTAAAATGGTATCTAAAAGTAACAATAAAAAAATAAATCAAGTGTTTGGTATTAAGCATAAATTAAATTCTCGTACAACAGTGAATTTGCCTTTGAAAAACATGCAAGGGAATAGTTGAGCAAACACTTTATCCTGTCTTTTAAAGGAGAAAACTAAAATTAGCTCAGGCTTTTGTCATAGTGTAATCTCATTTCTAGCTAAAGATACATTCAAAAGCAAGCCAAGCAAGCCAAAGACTGCCCAAAACAAAGCTGCAGAACTCTGCACCTGCTTCTCTCCTTGTGAATTGGGTGACACCTTATCAGCTGAGTCTATTTCATTCCACAGATTGGTTCACCATCTGAAAAGGCTATTTCATCAAAAGAATAAAGGACTTAAGTTGTCCTTCTGCACCACTAATGCACAAAAATAAAAGTCTGCTTTAAATGAAATATTTTTACTTATCCTTGATCCTCAAACAAAACTTCTTAGAGAAACACAACATGTATGTGTGACAAATATAATTGACCCCCAGCCATACTTTGGCTCAAACTGACCAAGAAACAACAGGCCTCACATCCTTGGAATGAACTTGCAAGCTGGAAAGTCCCTGGCTCTTGAAAAATATTTCAAAAGGTGTTTTTGAAACCCGAAAGTACAAGATAACCAAAGTACAGAAAGAGCTATCAGCACTAAATCAAAGACATCTGTCTTGCCTGTACTATTGATTAGGAGCCAACTACTTCACCCTTTAAATATTAAAATCAGGACAGGCCCAGTCTGAGCACCCTCTCAATGCCAGACTGTATACAATAGCTGGCCTGCATGGCAGGTGACTGAGCAGGGACTCCTCTCAAGTTTAGAGATTCCATACAGGAAATTAAGAGATCCTTCCTTACAAAAGGTTGAGAGACCCCATACCTGTGACCTGCATAAAGTGACTGAGAGCATGCTATGAAGAATTACTAATCTATGCAGCTACTCAGATACTATAAACACTGTAGGGATAATTCCATTAGGCATGAATTGTTGACCAAGTCTGAGACAAAGACTGGATACAATCACACATAGGCTCCAAAAAGGAATTCCAAAAAGGGATCCACTCTGAACCTCTTGTCTCCACAGATGGGCCCTCTTTACTCTTTGCATCTCTGGTCTCTCTCTGAGTCATTCTAACTCAGTTTTCCTTTTCATCTTTCTTCCATGTGTAATTATTAAGGTAAACCTTGGCATCAAACATCCTGAACCTTGTCAGAACACTGTTAAAACTTTGCTAAATTCCATCAGACTCATCAAACTCTGTCAAATTATTACTTTACCTCAATAAAACATACTGCTGCCTCTCTCTTTTGAGTGAGGTGCACTCTGCTCGTCTGCAGCAGTCTGTAACTACACATACTTATTTTCACAGTGATACTGACCGCCATCACAACTGAAATTTGACTCAGTGTCCCCATAACAGGTGCAGAAAGGATCTCTTGATACAGGAATAATAATTGTCTAAAAAAAAATGTGAGAAAGAAATAAAAAATGTTTGATTTTCTCAGCTTAAATTTATTTTCTTCATCTTTTGCAAACACAATACATTTCACTTTTAATCAGTTTCCATTGGTTCAGTATAACAAATTGGTTGAGTCCAAGTTACTTGCTCTAGATGACCCACAATGGTCTAAGACAAAGATTACAGGCTTTTGGCACACAAATGGAGCTCTCCAAAAGTGTTTTGGCAGAGTTTATCATTTCTCCCCTTTTCTTTTAAAGGGAATAACATAATGCTTGGTGAATGCTAAGGAGCCTACATCTGCTTTCCAAATAGTCTTTTCACTTAGTGTCAACATGAAGCATCCCAGCTTTGTAAGTAAACACAGATTAATTTTAACCATTTATTAATTTGAAGTATGTGGATTCGTTTTAGTCCACGAAATTTGAAACATAATGTAATTTTTTTTGCTCCCCAATAGCCAGCAAGTCCCCTGCCCAAGAAAAAAAGAGTTATTTTAAACAATTTTGTACTTTTTGCCACTGATAAAAAATTAGCTGATTTTATTACATTTAATTCTGGCATGGCTAATAAAATATTTGAATAACAACCACTAGCACCTTCTGGAAACAATATCCCTCAACACTCTTTACCTGCAAGTTTTTATCTGTGTACTCCTTGCCTCAGATTCTGGTATCTGAGAACTCAGTGTTACTGTAGCAGCACAGAGTTTTTGCAGCTCAGGCAGACTGACAAAGAACAGAGGCTGGTGTCTGGTGCTATTCATGGTATGTTGTTGACTGCCCCGAAGCAGTACCTGGGTCTTAAAATAAAAAATAATTCATTTTTGTAAGGCTGGAATTTGTTTACAGAACTTTATATGTTATTAGGTAAATGAACAATAAATTATGTTTTGATTAATAATGTAGAGAAAATATAATTTGGTCAGCTAAACCAGCTGGATATCCCCTTTTCTATATGTAATGCATTATACTTGAAAAAATAATTATTTGCAAGAGCCAATATAAGGCTTGCCTCAAGACAAGTACAAAAGAATACCGAGTACATGTATGATCCTTGCCATATTAACTAAGCACATGCAATGGAACTCTGTTCTTTTTTGGACCTTCCTAAAAACCACTGAAAAGAACCCAAAGAAACAGAATTTCAGACTATGATTCTTTGATGTAGTACTAACAAATTACACGTGAATGGGAATAGCATGAATTCATATTACCCATCTTGTTGGAAGCCTGTTGTGTGCTCCTCTGCCCTGCAGCACAGGCCAGGCTCGGTGTAATGAGTTAGAACATTCATGACAAAAAAAAAAAATCTAACATTTCATTATTTGAAGAAAAACACACCTTTTAACTGTAGCACCTTTTTCCAATCAAAGTATTTCAAAGAAAGACAAGTAGTTAGAAAGGCAGGAATGAACATCAGAAAAAGCTGATTTAATACTTTTCCCCTCTCCAAATCCCAAAACAATTTCGGGAAATGGACTCAGCAGCACAGTGAGGACAGCAATAAATATTTTGATCCCAAATTTTATGAACTCACCAGATATTCACCTGAAAAGCAGTTCTGTAAATTGTGATAAAACAGTTATGAACTGGAAGCATATTTTGAGGAACAATGTCAAAGATAACTTTGCTGTTCTGATTTTGCTTTGCTTTCTTACAGTGTAACACTTAAAACAGATTAACCTCCATCATATCCAAGAAAAATCATAAGGTGAGTGTTTTATAACTGTCCTTTAAAAGAAAATAATGTTTTCTCATTTCTTATCCTTAAAGGAAAACACACTTCAAATTTTTTTGGCACTCATGTAAAGTAGGGGTTTTTTTAAATGCCAGCCAAGACTATCACTTCATCAAAAAATTCCAAAAGCTATATCTCAAGGGAAAGCTCAGTTTTAAATAAATGAGAAAAAAATCTTGTCCTTATGCAACTATGGAAAAGAAAGCCTGAGTCTTCAGCTTTCATAATATTTATTGGGGATTTTTTGTGGCAGAGATGTTGTAAAACACATGCTGCAATGCTCCAGTGCCCTGCTTGCTGTTTGAGGATGACTCCCTTGTGGAAACAACTTGCTGTATTAAATCGAAGTTAAATCTTCACAGATATCTTAAAAGCTAATGGGACAGAGTGTTTGCAAAAGGCTTCTCCCTTCAGGGGAGAGGATAAAGAGAAAAGTAGCAGTTAACACGGAACTGCCAGTTAAGAAAGGACTACTGGTTATAAATCATGGGAAATAAACACAACCGCCCTCTGTACAAGAGGACTTTACGCGTGTGGGAGAAATTGCACCTTTACATGCCAATAATCACAGCATGGGCACTTGAAACCCTCGCTGAGCTCCTGCTAAGGGTAACAGACATCAGTCAGGGAATGGCTATCGCTGTCTTTTCTGTCAGAACAGGCAACTAAATCCCAGATCTTGGCAACAGTATTTGCAATTTTCAGTAACAACCTGGAGGTCGGGATGAAGAACCTCCTTATTAAAGGTGGGAACAACATCAATCTGAGGGGGAGTAGCTGCTCTGACTGTCAGAGTGACTGAAAAGCTGAGGCAGGATCTGGAGATGGTGGCGCTCAGTGAAGTTCGGAGCTGTCCTGCACTCGGGCTCAGGGTGCAGAAGTTAAGCACTAGCTTTCAGGAAGAGTGACAGGTCACGCTGGGTAAGTTTTATGCTACAAAAAACCCGCAAATCCAGCCTGTATTTACGCCTTAGTGTGTACATGGGGCTACTGCTGCCGAGGCAGCCAAGCTGTGTACGGACGTCACACGGGGATGTGAGGACCCATACTGGGCTGAAATACAGACAACGCCATCGAACACAACTGAGACCAGAGCAAAGGAAACATACTTTACCTCAGCCAAAAATGCAGGGAAACAGGATGCTGGATCGGCGACAGAGCCTCACCGGAGAAGGGGAAGGTACTGCCGTCTGCGCCCTCAGGTCACCTGGCAGCAGACCAGGACAGGGCTTCAGGGAAGCCTCGCTCCAAGCCCCGCGGGAGAGCCCTCCCAAGGCGGGGCGAGGGACTCCTGCGACAGCCGGGAGGTTTTGAGGAGCTGCGAGGAGGCGGATGTGGCGGAGGCGCTCCCGCCGGGATCGCCTCACGGGCTGCGCGGGAAAAGCGGCAGCGCGCGCCTCCCGCCTTCGGGCACCGCCGCCTGCCGGCATCAGCGGGGACGAGCGACTTCCCGGGCAGCCCCTGCCTGCCGGGACACCGGCGGGACACGGCAGGCTGCTCGGCGGGTCACAGCGCCCCGGCACAGCCACGTCGTGTGCGGCTGTAACGCAGCCCGCGCTACGTGCGCCCGTGTGGCAAAGGCGCTTTAGCTCTTGGCCGAGCCGGGGCGCCAGCCGGCTTCATCACAGCGAGCATAATTCAGCTTCGATGTTAGGGGAAAAAATCTTTACTGCGAGGGTGCTGAGGCACTGAAACAGGCTGCCCAGGATCACAGATTGTTAGGGTTGGAAAGGACCGCTGGGGATCATCTAGTCCAACGCCCCTGCCAGGGCAGGGTCACCTGGAGCAGACTTCACAGGAACACGTACAGGTCGGTTCTGAATGTCTGCAGAGAGGGAGACTCCATGACCTCCCTGGGCAGCCCCTACCGGCCCATCCCTGCCACTCTCAATGTAAAGGTCTTCATGTTAATGTGAAACTTCTTGTTTTTCAGTTTATGGCCTTTGCTCGTCGTGCTGTCTCACTAAAAAGAGTCTGACAGCACCCTGAGTCTCTTCCCATAAGAAGTGCTGTAGACTCCTAAACATCTTTGCAGTCCTGTGCTGTACACTCTCCAGAGCAGTTCCTTGTCTTTCTTTTACCGGAAGTGTTCAAGGCCAGGCTGGATCGGACTCTTAACAATCTTGTCTAGCGGCCCCCATAGCAGGGGAATTGGAACTAGATAACCTAAAAGGTCCCTTCCAACCCACACCATTCCAATGTGGTTCTACACCGCAAGCCGGCGGTTAGCTCGTCGCAGAGCACACCGGCAGCCCCGAAGCCCGGCGCTGCCAAAGGTGGCGAACGCTGGGGTCACCACCCTAGGAACTGGACAAAGAGAGAAGCCTGGACCCCAGCCCCGACACCGATGGCGGCCAGACCGAGCCCAGCGGGACTGTGCACCGGCACCGGCACCGGCACCGGCACCGCCCCGCCCCGCCCCG